>VNJN01002225.1:0-346794 GCA_008042485.1 Drosophila mayri | reverse complement strand
AAACCAATTCAGTGTAACACGCAGCCTCGTTACAAATTTAAATAATGTCTTAGTTATATAAATGCAAATAATTTATAAAGTATAAAACTTGTACGAAATATCTTTAGTCTGGCATTCCACAGTCCCAGCTCCGCATAGCAATGCTTGATGTGCTCATGCGGCGTTTGCGACTGTAAGATAAAAATCCTAGCCAGTATTATATCGTTGTTGTTGGTGCTGCTGTTGTGCACTAACGATGAAAGAGTATATGGCACACTGTCTTTCTAGATATTTTAACCGATTACGAACCCTCTCGCTACCTTCACAGTACTGACAAATTGAGAGGCTTGATCCCCATGCCTGGTTAGTTTTCCTTAAATTGCTGTGAGATGAATTAGAGCGTCGGCTTACGCTATGTTATGCGAATGTATAATTATAAACCAATTCAGTGTAACACGCAGCCTCGTTACAAATTTAAATAATGTCTTAGTTATATAAATGCAAATAATTTATAAAGTATAAAACTTGTACGAAATATCTTTAGTCTGGCATTCCACAGTCCCAGCTCCGCATAGCAATGCTTGATGTGCTCATGCGGCGTTTGCGACTGTAAGATAAAAATCCTAGCCAGTATTATATCGTTGTTGTTGGTGCTGCTGTTGTGCACTAACGATGAAAGAGTATATGGCACACTGTCTTTCTAGATATTTTAACCGATTACGAACCCTCTCGCTACCTTCACAGTACTGACAAATTGAGAGGCTTGATCCCCATGCCTGGTTAGTTTTCCTTAAATTGCTGTGAGATGAATTAGAGCGTCGGCTTACGCTATGTTATGCGAATGTATAATTATAAACCAATTCAGTGTAACACGCAGCCTCGTTACAAATTTAAATAATGTCTTAGTTATATAAATGCAAATAATTTATAAAGTATAAAACTTGTACGAAATATCTTTAGTCTGGCATTCCACAGTCCCAGCTCCGCATAGCAATGCTTGATGTGCTCATGCGGCGTTTGCGACTGTAAGATAAAAATCCTAGCCAGTATTATATCGTTGTTGTTGGTGCTGCTGTTGTGCACTAACGATGAAAGAGTATATGGCACACTGTCTTTCTAGATATTTTAACCGATTACGAACCCTCTCGCTACCTTCACAGTACTGACAAATTGAGAGGCTTGATCCCCATGCCTGGTTAGTTTTCCTTAAATTGCTGTGAGATGAATTAGAGCGTCGGCTTACGCTATGTTATGCGAATGTATAATTATAAACCAATTCAGTGTAACACGCAGCCTCGTTACAAATTTAAATAATGTCTTAGTTATATAAATGCAAATAATTTATAAAGTATAAAACTTGTACGAAATATCTTTAGTCTGGCATTCCACAGTCCCAGCTCCGCATAGCAATGCTTGATGTGCTCATGCGGCGTTTGCGACTGTAAGATAAACCTGGCCCATATTATATCTCTGTTGACTAGCTACCTTTATGGATAGTCGATGAAAACGTATGTGCTACATATGAACCGATAGAAAAAACCTTTGCTCTGCCTACACAGTACTGACAAATTGACGGGCTTGATTCCCACACCTGGTTAGTTTCCTTTTTAGACGCTGTGAGATGAATTAGAGCGTCGGCTTACGCTATGTTATGCGAATGTATAATCAAAAACCAATTCAGTGTAACACGCAGCCTCGTTACAAATGCATTTAAAGTCAATTACATTAGGGTCCACAGTCCCAGCTCCGCACAGCGATGCTCGATGCGCTCGTGCGGCGTTTGTGACTGTAAGATAAAAACCCAGCCAGTATTATATCGTTGTTGTTGGTGGTGCTGTTGTGCACCAACGATGAAAGAGTATTTGGCACACTACTACCTGGATGTACGCTTTCGGGCTAATTAATATAATTTTTCACCTATTAATTGCGTTTTGCATTTCCTCTCTTTGCAGTGCAAAAGCAACATCAGCTCAATGGCAAAATGGTGGATGTAAAGAAGGCCTTGCCTAAGCAGAATGACATGCAGGGAGGCGGCGGCGGAGGTGGACGCGGCCAGGGTGGCCGTCTCGGTGGCAATCGTGGCAATATGGGCGGTGGTGGGGGCCAGTATGGCAACCAGAATGGCGGTAACAACTGGGTAAGTACTGTCAGATGACCTTCTAAACGAATAGTGATTTTAATATGGACTCTGTTTTATTGACGTTACAGAATGGCGGTGGCAATTGGGGAAATAACCGCGGAGGCAACGACAACTGGGGCAACAACAGCTATGGTGGTGGCGGCGGCGGCGGCGGCTACGGCGGTGGAAACAACAGCTGGGGCAACAACATGGGTCCCTGGGATAATGGCAATGGCGGCGGCAACTTTGGCGGTGGTTCCAACTGGAACGGCGGTGGCAATGACTTTGGTGGCTACCAGCAAAACTACGGCGGCGGTCCGCAGCGTGGCGGTGGCAACTTTAACAACAACCGCATGCAGCCATACCAGGGAGGAGGCGGTAACTACAACAAAGCAGGTAAGCAGAACAATTAGCAGCTGTAAGGAATCTATAAACACCCAGATAACGAGACACAGCACCCTGACACGTTACTGTTAGCCGTGGATAGAGTTTGGAGATTAACTTGACGCTGCCCATCGCTATGTTTAGCGTATGAAAGATTGGCCCAAGTACGTCCTGTTGAATAGCCAGCAAGCAGACTCCACTAGTGTGGACTTAGTGATTAGTAGAAAGAAAGGAAGTGGATTTGTTCTAAACGATCCTGGTTTTTTTTTAGGCGGTGGCAACCAAGGCAACTATGGCGGCAACAATCAGGGCTTCAATAACAGTGGCAATAACCGCAGATATTGAGACAAAGAGAGAGATGAGATACCAGACGAGGTGAGACATTACCATTACCACCATAAACTACCCTAGATAAGGCGAAGGCAGACCATCTACTTAACCAAACACTAATCCAACCCTCTATGGCCATTAATTAGCCTGTCGTTTGATTTTTCGTTTATTTTTTTTTTTTAACTACTTTTTTTTTTTTATCAACTAGAGCCCTTATCGGCAGTTATTTTATAGTAGTTTGTAACAGCATCTCTGGGACTGAAAAGCAAACATGGCTAAGACAGTCCGACCCACCCTACTTAACAACAACAAATACAACCCTAGTTAAGCCTTACGTATTTAGTTTCTAAACGTATTTAGAGAACCAACCATCCAATTAAGAATCACACCTTTGCATACCAATTGTTTTTAAATAACGTTTCTCATTTATCGACATTTTATAGGTGATAATGTAAAAGTCGCTCAGTATAAGCCCAAATATCAAAGTCAAGTAAACGATACGCAATTCAATGATCAATAACGAGTATGAACGCACGTTCATAGACATAAGAAGTTTTTCGAGCACCACAAAACCAAACCAAACATGACAGAGAAGAGGGAGTGAATCAGGATCAGTGCAGTGCAGTCGTGGTTCAGACTTGGAGTAGAACAGACAGAGAGGGAGATCAGTACCAAAACCAAGCCAGACCAGACCATACCAGTGCAGTCCAGTACAGTACAGAGCAGTGTGTGTGTGTGAGCTAAACAGACTAGAGATCTCAGATCGCACACAGCTAGCAGCGAGCAGCAAGCAAGCAGTACACGTACACAGCATCAGCAGCTGGCCAGGATTCCATTCGATTTGTGTTTGCACTTGGTGATTGATTGTTAAGGCGCATCGAAACTCAATATCCAGTATCCATAGAATTGTTAATTTAATTTCACATGATTGTAGCAACCAAACAACATAAGTAACATTGTAATTTGCGATAAAGCCCACAAGCAAAACATTTGTATTTCCACACCAACGAACCCCAAGCTATAAATGAACCAGTTGTATGTAAAATTTCAAAGCGGCAGCCGAGAGATATGTTTATTTGATTGTAGAGTGCAGCTCTAGCCCGGAGGCCGCTGGCAACTTTTTGATAATCAGTGCGCAGAACCACACACAATTTATATAAAAAAGAAACATGTATTACATATTACGACTTTCAACTAGACTAAGTTCTCATAATTTTAAATCGAGTAGAGCGCTGCGGCCTTTTTCAGCCGCCGCACGCTGTCCTAGACTTAATGTTTACAATTCAAGTTCCAAGCGAACCTTGACCATGTGTGGAGGAACTTACTTCCGGCATGAAACTAACTTCTTATACCCGCTGTTTTAGATTTAACGAAACACCACTTAATGTAATCCATACCTTTTAGCAAGCAGTCTGTACGCGCAGTTGTCTGAGGTCAGTCAGCGTAATTATATTTAACAAAATTTACATTTTAATGTAGCGAAAAATACAAGATTCAAAAAATACACAACTCGAGTGTCGCCCACGGGCATTGTTGCTATCAATTCGATCCCAAAAACTATGTAGACACAGCCCTGTAGTTTTGTAATTGTAGCAGCAGCAGCAGCAAAATCAGAAGCAGGAGGATCGATCAGGCAAAAGGAGTAAAGAAGGAGGAAGAGGCAAGTAGCAGAGGCAAGTAGTCAGCAGCCAGCAAGTAGGACCTAGTCCAAAAGCCAGCCAAAAGCAATTCTTTATCATTCTTATCGTAGCAATTATTATGGGCGGGACTACCTTAACCGGTCAACAGGTTTATATTCCCCCCAATTATTTGAATTTAATTTAATTGTCCCACACCACCTGTACGTTTCCCCTTCCCCTTTCTCATTTACCACAACCATATATATATTATTGTAATTTCCGTTGCAAGTCGGCTGCGAAAAGTATGCGAAGCGATGGGAGACGCCCGCCACGCAACTACTTCAGCAGCCCCGGACCCCAGATCCGCACTTGCAACACAGCACCTGGCCGGTGGGACTCGACGATTCTCCAGTCCAGTCCTCCAGTCTCTGATAGGGGTAAGTAGAGCACACAACCTTGGCCATTGTTGTCATTTCCAGGCGGTCATCATTGCGCGTCCATGGAGGCCCGAAGAGAAGCGGTTTTCGGTTACCTATTAAATATACAACTAACCTTTTTCTCTAGTTATTTTGATTTGATTTTTATTCATTTTAATAAAAAGAATGCAAACAAATTCAGACAGTTTTTAATAACTGGGCTTTGGGTCTTGGTTTCCGAATTTAAATGCGTCAGTGTGTACACACTCGTTTCTGTAGCGTGGCGCCAATATGACGTCAGAAAGTATCTGGCGCTGGTGGAATGTTGAAATTTAAACAAACGCGGGATGTTTTTTTAGTTTTTTAGTTTAGTTTTTTTTTTATTTAATAAATTAAAATTTAAAAAATTTTAGAAAATGATAACTGATTATAAAAACTGAAATTAAAAATATTTTAATAGATTGTCTTGGTAATAATTATATTTTCGTATACAAATAATTTTATTTGATAAATGTATTGCAATATTTTATTATTAATTAATTAAGACTTTGACGGCAAATCGAATTATTAAATTTTTAAGATCTAAAGCCCGATAAAAGGCAAATCAAATTTAAAATAAGCTTAGAGGCCTTTAGTACCCAATTGTTATTCCTTTTAATAGCCTGTTTTTGGTGATTATTAAAAATAATGAGGGCTTACGATTTATTTATATAACTATTACCATTTTGATAAAATGAAAATAACAATTAAATGTTTTCAACACAACATGAACTTGGTTTTTACAGAGCGCATTTAATGTTTGTGGGCTTCTTGTACGTGCCTAATAATTTGAATCCCTTAAAATAGAAATATAAGACTATCGTTTCACTTTGCTAAGATAAAAACGAAATTAAAAAATCAAAAAAACAATTGAAAAATTCTACGAACTGCTGGCGGTCATGGCAAGTCTTTAGTATCACCTTCTTCGGATTCTAACGACTGGCGACCGTGGGCGAGGATGCCTAAGAATACGGCCCCCATGGTCTAACCCCAACCTTAGTAGGTCAGCTCACCTGGTTCATTGATAAACCAAGCATTCCAACCCACGGCCCACTTTCGCGATGGTTTGGGTTACGTCGGAGGTGCAGCGGAAAAAGGTCAGCGCATCGAGGGCAGAGCTCAGCAGAAAAGTATTGCCGAGATCAGCGAAATCCGATGGCACCCGGTGGAGTTTATTTAGCCGGGTCATTGTAGACCACCGGGCAGTAGTGGAGCCAGCAAGCAACTGGCAGGTCTTCAAATCTCCAACTCTAGGCTGAAGCTTAAAAATGTGGTATCTGCGAGTGGCTGTGGTGCTACTGGGACTGGCGGTGGTATGCCGGGCGGACACCCTGGTCCAGCTTAATGTCAATCGTCCCTACAACGATGTTAACGAAAAGTTCGTGAGCTTTGCCGTTCGACCAGAGGATCTCTACGATGCCCTCGATGGAAAGAATCGCAAGGCTGTGACGAACTTGGCCAATCTGCTGGGAGATGCGCACATCAAGTTCATTGGCGATTTCTTCTTTGCCAGCAATGCACCGACAAGACTGAGGAATCCCACAAAGATTATCTGGAAGGGCTTCAATCGCTGGACGCGGTAAGTTAATAAGTTCCAGCTCTTTTGCCCAGCATCCCTTTTCATCGAAAGTTTTCTTCTCGAAGAGCCGTCAACTGGACCATGATCATCCCGGTGCCATACGCCCCCGACGAGTGGGACTCGATGCATACGCTGAAAATCCTGAATACCTCCTACATGGTGGGCATCACCGACTGCATCTGGCAGCTGGGCACAGACTTTGGCACTTCGAGGGCCAAGGACTATGTCCAGGAGCTGCGCACCCTCAAGTTGATGACGGACACCTTTAAGCCATATGTGGACGACTGGCGGCTAATGGGAGCCGACATATCAGCGGGAAGCAGTGCGGATGAAACAAAGAGATATGTGGACATATCCAAGGATCTGAATACAGCTTTTGGGTGGACGCAGTAAGTGGTTATACGGATACTTGCAGAAATAGAGGATTTTCTTTTAATTCTAAATATTTGCCAGGCCTGTTAACATGCTGCCCAAGTCAAGTCTGGGCAGTTATCTTTATGACAGCGATCCTGCTCTGCGGGTACTACAGCAACAGGGTGTGCCCCTGTGGCTATCTCTGCCTGAAGAGCGATCCTCGCAACGACTGGTGGGCGATGAGACGACGGATGCCCTGCGCTGGGCCCAGACCCTGGGAGATGCGGCCAGCAGTGGCTTTGATGTGCTTTTCAAGCGCATGACCCTCGAGGACTTCGAGCGCCCCAACTTCAGTCTGTATGTGACGGCCGTCTTTAAGAAGGTCATGGGCTCAAGGGTCTTCCCAGCACGACCCCTAAATGTCTTCGCTCCGAGCAACAAGCTGTATACGCACTGCGCCAACGCTGTGTCCGGTGGCCTGGCTTTTATGGTGGTTAACACGGAGGAGCAGCCCACAACCATCACAGTGCGAAGTGCCAGTAGCCTGAGCAGCAGCGAAATCTGGCAGTTTGTGCTCACCGGACTGGACCAGCGGGTGCAGTTGAACAACGTCAGGCTACATGTCAACTCTACACTGCCTCCCTTGATCAAGGCCCACGATGCGAGCAAGCCGCTGCAGTTGATAACTCCCAGCATGTCGGTGGGATTTTGGGTTCTGCCAGACGTCAATCTGGAGCACTGCCAGTTCACGGAGGTTGAGGCGGGCGAGTCAAGCGGCGAATCCCCCGGGGATAAGCGGCGTTCTCGCTACAGTTCTGCGGATCGTTTGCTGCAGCGTCTGATCGAGGAGACAGCCGTGGCTAGGGGATCGGTTCAGAGTTCGATCAACCGGAATCGCCGCTTTGTTCCGGATAAGGAGGAGAGCGTAGACACACTCCTGGAGCGTCTGCTGCAGTACTTCAAGGAAGCCAATCCTCCCGCAAAAAGAGAAACTGAGGATGGCAAGACTCAATCGGTGAAGCCGCATGAAGCAATGGCCTGGCTGCATCATGTTCTCAAAGAAACCAGCGACATGACCCGGAAAAGGGCCAGGCGAGACACTTCCAGTTATTCCGGCCCTTTCTTCTACAACCGAAATGGCAAGAAAACAGCGCTGACCAAGAAGATCACGGAGATTCGGAAGCCGGAAAGGAAGAGCAAGCCCCTCTTCGATTTCGACGAGTTCGATGAGGAGAAGTTCTTCAAGCGTCTGGGGGAACAGCCAGAGGAGCCGCCCACGTATACACGTCTTCCAGAGGGTGATGTCCATCTGAAGCATATCGAGAGTGTAGACGGCGAGGAGGTTGAGCAAGAAGCTGAGCCCGTAGTGCCCAAGAAGCGTAGGACCAAGGCCAAGAGTCAGCTTAAAATCATCCAAATGCCAGCGGATAGGGATGACGAACAGGAGCCGGAACAGGAACAGGAGCCATCAGAGGGTAGAGGCAGGCTGCGTCTCTTGCCCACAGAATTCTTCGAGGGCCTGCCTGCACCAAGGCCGAATAAGCGTTTAAATCTAGGAGCCACCTTAAACTCCCTGCTCTTTCCAGAACCCTTTTCCAGCAAGGCCACCATGGCTAAAAGCGGTTCAGGCAAATCGAAGCCCTTGGAAGAGGCCGAAGAAGATGTGGAACCCGTGCCAAGTGCCAGAAGCGCCAGGCGTCACTCCAAACTAGGACATGCAGCCAATGATTTTCTGCAGGCACAAAAGGAGTTGGGAAAACACTTCCTCAGCCACATCAGCGAGCATGAGCACGAGTTCTCCCTGGGCGATGAAGCTGTGCGAGACGCAACTTTGGATTCTGGCAGTTCGGCAAAGAAATCAGCAGGTTTGAACATCTTTGGGGCCAAGGAAGGAACCTCTTTGCTGCCAAAGAAATTATCCGAGAAGCCGGCTGATGAAGGGATTACCTCTTGGTGGGATTTGCCTGCAATGAGAAGACGTCGAGCCGTTCCCCTGACAAATTCTTTGGAGCAAATGCGATCGAATGCCATTGACAAGACAGATGGCGAAGAAATGACGCCTCTGGGAAGGTACACCTTTTACGAGTACAAAGTGGATGATGCTCAACCGAAGGACACAACCCAGTCGTCGGAGGAAAAGGAGTCCAAGATAATGAAGATCAGTAGGAACACACCGAGCACAAACAAAGATCACAGCATCACTTCTCTATCCCAAAGCCTTGTTACCACCGTAAAAACAAAGGTGTCTCGCTTTTTTAACATCATCTCCAGCCACATGAACGAGTGGTACAACACCTTAACCAAGCATCTGGACACGGACATGGTGCACCAAGGAACCCGCCAGCAAAACACCATCGAAAAGTAGAAAGAACTGCACGTAGAATATTATAGAAATGCCAAGAATATAATGTAAATATGTGTTTATGTACAATACAATGTTAATTGCATTTAAGGGAATCTTATTTGTGCGGTAATTCTCAGGGAATTATCTCTTTCAAATGAAAAACAAAAGACTTAGGCAACGAACTAAATGAGCTTGGACCAAGCTTTTGATAGAATGTTTTGCTTAACGCATTGTATTTATCTTATATGCTGGATAATAAAAATAAAATTAAATGAAGGCTTAAGTTGTAACTTTTTGAATATATTTAGTTCAGACAAGTTGTACCTATGAATTATTACCAAAAACACAAACAATATGTGGCGTTACACTTCTTCAAACTACGACTGTCATTGGGCAGGGTAGGTTTTTGTTTTCTACTTTTATAAACATTACAAAAGTCGTACAAAATATGTAATAGATGCAATTTAATTTCTTAACAAAACGTAAAATTTTCTATGTGCTTTGAACTGTAGGTTAGATAGTAAATAACACAAGCAAACTTTCTTTTATGGCCTTTTTATACGTATTTAGTATTTTACAGATACACTGAGGCTAATTACTCTTTCCCCTTGCGGGTTCCCCTTGAGTTCCTGCCGTATGAGAAGTAATAATGTTTCGGTTACAAACAAATACGAATTACTCCTAATTATTTTCCTCATAATTTCTGCCCCATTATTTAAGCCATAATACGACTTGGCCAGGTTTGAAAAGCTCACGACAGGTGGCAATATATATTTCCAAGCCGCGGATCTTTCTCTTACTGCTGGTAACTAGTTTTCTGCCTCGACGCTTCTCTCTTCCAAGCGGATGACCCCGCTTGGAGAGCCGGCAAAGAAGACGGGCGCAAAGAGGAGCCATGAAAGCGGGTTCTCCGCCGGCTAACCTGTTACCACGGCTATAACTATGGCTATCAACGCGACTATGGCAAAAGCAACACCAATTTCAGGCGGGGACGATCGCGCATTCTCCGCAGCCTCGGCCACATATTCGGAGCTCGGATTCAGTCTCCGAGCAGTCGTTCAAGGCGAAGGTTGTACCAAGCTTTTGGATCTTCCGATTTTCGATTTCGCTTGCGATTCAGATTCAGATTCGTTTCGCAGATAGTCCAAAGTGCAGGCAGCAGCAATTGCAATAAATTATAGATCAGCCAAGAAGCCAAAACAGGTGAGTGTGCACATTAAAGAAAAACTTGTTGGCGAGCAGAAGCCGAAAACGGGTCAGTTCTAGACTTCTTTATACACATATCTTCTTTGGGACTGCGACTGCATTCGGGGCGGGGTTCTTCGGCGGTGCTTGCAAGCGTAACCAGAGCCAGTCTTTGAGTCTTCGAGTCTGTGAGGAAAGCAGAAACAGAAATCTTTGTGACGTGGACGTGGAGAAAAGTACCCAGAGAAAAAAGAGTCAGAAACTCAAAACTATAAGAAACCCCAGACTTTCTTTCTTTTTCAACCTTCCTTCGTTTTTCGGCAGCCAATGAACTTTATTTTACTTTGTTTTCGGCGTTTCATCATAATAAGCCATAATTACGCACATGTGTGAAAGTGAAAGTGTAAGTTTTCACAACAGCCCCCAAAATCGATTTCATGACAGACTCAAACTTTGATAAACGATTGGAGTTGTGAAAATCTTCGCAGGCTGACCGAAAAACCGAAAAACTAAAAACCTCGAAACCCAATACCAAACCCGTTTCGTTGCGCCCTCAGACAAGCGTCTGGCCTCTGCTGTCTTCGATATTATATAATCAGATTTGCACATTGACACAGATATATACATGTACACGTAGTTATACACACCTCGGACTATTTTGTAGGATGGGTTTCGTCTTCGGTTGGTTGCCAACCGAGCACTATGTGCGCGACATCTTTCTCCTGACTCTGTCGGCGGCCATAGTGGCCACCCTGATGAGCATTCGGTTCTATCTGCGCATCACGGCGGGACGATGCTTCACCGAGGTAACAAAAGCACCTCCCCCGAACCACAAGCCCAGTCCTAGTAACCAAAAGTCACCCAATAGCTGTCCACTCCCAAAAATCGTGACCAGACTCACACAGTTCTCGCCTTAAATGAATCTTTTTGCCACTTCCGCTGCGAATTCTTTTTAGATTTAGCAGTTGGAAATACAAATTATATGGCTTTCTATATGGAAGATCAAAGAAATAATATTAATGCATTCAATGTCAGATCTCTACTTTGAAAGATTTTGGCCACTAAGCCAAGTTCGCACAACTAAACTAAGAAACCAGACAAAGATCACATGTAGTTGCTAATGAAAATCAACTAAAAAAAAAAACTGTATGCATAAAAAAAAACACATATATTTTACTGTTTTTATGCAAATAAAAATTAACGAAACTATTTCCTTTTAAAAATAAACCTTAGACAACTCTTGGGGTCAATAGGTAAATTACAATTGAGTGAATCTTTCCAGTTCAAAGTTAGGAAATTTTCCCATTGATTGAAAACAATTCCTACAATTAACTTTAATATCTTTAGGCGTATTTCCAATTATTGAATAACATATATTATTCCTATATAACAAGAAATTAACTATGTGTAAATATTACATTGGTCAGTTGTGGCGCGTCGACTTAATTACAGATTTAATTAGATACCTTCTGAGAGCTGAGGGTACGTCACATCTGTGAGATACAGTTACCGCCTGTCATTGCATTGTAAGCATCCCATAAACGTCTAAGCCGTAGTATCTTGATTTCAATCTGCGAGATCGCTTACCTGTGAGTCACACAAAGCTCTCTCAGCAATTAAGAGCTCTGCTAGTAAATATCAAAGCTAAGATACATTCCGTTCCAAGCGAACTCCGATTACTGGGATCGTCCACACTAATTACTATTCTACAGATTTTTCCGAACCACCCAAAGACCCCATATTATTCGCTTTGTGTCTGCGATTAACTGATTAACCTCTGACATTGCTTACAGACAAAAATGGAGGGCAAGACCGTAATCATTACTGGAGCCAACAGTGGCATTGGCAAGGAGACGGCAAAGGACCTGGCTGGAAGGGGAGCCCGCGTCATCATGGCCTGCAGGAATCTGGAAACTGCCAATGCCGTCAAGGGTAATTTTTTCCCTTACTTATTTACGATCTCTGAATTTAGTTTTTATTTAAAAACTTAACAGATGAAATCGTAAAGGAGACGAACAACAACAAGGTCCTGGTAAAGAAGCTGGACCTGGGCTCTCAGAAGTCTGTTCGCGAATTTGCCGCGGATATAGTGAAGACGGAGGCCAAAATCGATGTGCTCATCCACAACGCCGGCATGGCCTTGGCCTTCCGCGGACAGACGAGCGAAGATGGTGTGGAACTGACCATGGCCACCAATCATTATGGCCCATTCCTGCTGACGCATCTGCTCATCGATCTGCTGAAGAAGAGTGCTCCGGCCCGCATTGTGATCGTGGCCTCAGAGCTCTACCGCCTGTCCTCGGTCAACTTGGCCAAGCTGAATCCCATTGGCACTTTCCCGGCTGCGTACTTGTACTACGTGTCCAAGTTCGTCAATATCTACTTTGCTCGGGAGCTGGCCAAGCGGCTGGAGGGCACCAGGGTGACCGTTAACTTCCTGCATCCCGGCATGATCGACTCGGGCATCTGGCGCAATGTGCCCTTCCCGCTCAATCTGCCCATGATGGCCATCACCAAGGGTTTCTTCAAGACCACAAAGGCCGGAGCCCAGACCACCATCTACTTGGCCACGTCCGATGAGGTAGCCAACGTGTCTGGAAAGTACTACATGGACTGCAAGGAGGCCACTCTGAATGCCGCCGCCCTGGACGAGGAGAAGGGTCGCAAGATCTGGGAGGAGTCTGTCAAGATCGTCAAGCTGACGCCCCAGGACCCCAAGATCTAAATGGATATTCGAAGTAGTGTCTTGGCCAGCCACTCTTAGCAATAGATACACTCGCTTATGCGCATTCAACTGATTTTGCTTTTCTTGTTATAAAGGGGGAGATTACTGTAGCCTAAGTTTTCCATCACAATAAATAAAATAAATAATAACAAAACACTATAAAAATATTATTATTATTTACTTGTTTTTTATTGGGATTAAAGGAATTGCAAATATTTATATTATCTTGAAATAAAAAAAGGCTGGAAAATAAATATGAATTAAAGTAAAGTAAATGTAATTATTTTATAAATTCAAATTTTAAGGAATTTGTTATATTTATTATATTTTATATTATGTAATCAGTTTAATATTGATTAATAAACGAACTTATTTTAATTAATTTTTAATAATCTAAAAAGAAACCATACACCATATCGAACTCACACTTTTAAATTATTTAAAAGTGTTCTATTCAATGAATCATTTTAAACTAATTAGATATACATAAGAACTCAGGCAATACATTTTAGAAAAAGATATATCTTTCTACTTGCATTTTATAATTGGCTTGCAGTACTGGTCCACCCTGAAATGTAACAGTCACCAGTCGCTGTTAACATGAAACGGCGGTTAATAACAGCGCTGCTTGACCATTCAACATTGAATGTTTGGTAAATGCTGAATTAAGTTTTATTATTTAGTTAAGAGCTATATCTTCTCCTTGGTCTAAACGTTTCAATTTCAGCCCATGAGAATTATTGAGAGCGACAAATCACAGCGCAGCCGAGCAGACAAGGTAACCCGATACACATGGGGAACCCGGCGAAAGCGGGGAAAAAGCCAAAATATTCTCACACAACATTTCGCCGAGCTCTCTCACCTGTTGAGTGGCTTAAAGGGAGGGTTGAGGGGCAGGCAGGACACCCAGGGGATTCCACGGACAGACATAATCTGATAAAATTGCAGTCGCATCTCCTGCCGGTTGTCACCACCTCGGCATCCTGTGAGTCCTGATGCCGGAGGAGGGTTGCGGTTGTTCGCTTTTGCGTAGATTATCATCAGCTACTTAGGGCGGGCACGTGACCTGCTCCTGGTCGCGGCGATGATGATAGTGCCGATCGGTGGCTAATAATATGTTAACGGGCCTAATTGAAATTTAATATTTATCCAAGGGATTACAGGATAATCATTTGCGGTTCGCCAAAATGCAATTGCAGATAACGGGAGCGTGCGGCACCGCAGATAATTGAAGGACAAAAAAGGCCTGGGAGAAACCTATGTTCCCTGTCATCAATTGGGTGTTCTCACAGCATTTGTTTGCGGAAGTGATTCCTCAATAAAAAACAAACACCGAGTGCGTCTTCATCGCTGCATTGGTTTGTCTCTGTCAGTGGAGTCGAGGCACAGGACTCGGTGGGCAATGCAACCCTTCCAGACTGGCCCTGAACTCCTCTTCCTTGTTTTTCCAAAAGTATCGACTTACAAATTCAATTTGGCGCGCTCCGCTCAAGTGAAGAAGAGACAATGTCGTGGCCAAGTTCGGCTGTAATTCAAGTAGGTTGCTCCTTTCTTGGGGGAGTCCTTCGCTGCAGTCCAGCTCCTTGAGGAGGAGGAGGGTTTGTAATAAGTCGCGCGCATTTAATAAGCTGGCTTAGGTTTTTAATAAGAAGTGGGTTATGCGACGACAGTTCCGATCCCGATCCCTGCTCGTCCAGCTGTCAAGGATAGCCGTTCGTCCTGTCCGGCAAATGTCAACTGCCAACGGCTGCGCCTGTCACGCGGTCATCGATACTCCTCATCGGTTGCTGCAATTGCACTCACAGATGTTTAGGAACTTCTGTTCCAGAACTTTACAATTCCGACTAAGTCATTGCCCATCAAGGAAACCATATATAGCAGCAGCAGTTGTCGATTAAATTGGAAAGGATATATTATTTACCATTTGATGGATAGTCTCTGTCAAAAAATATACTAGAAAAGGATGGCTTTTAATGTATTTCTTCCTTTATTTAAAATCTAAGCATTTTTAATTAATAATTATTAATTATTATAATATAGACAACTTCTACTTTGTATTGTAGGGTATTTTCTACTTTTTAAAATGTATTTTATATATAAAATCGCATGGAATATACATTGGAATCTATATCAAATTTATAAAACTTGAAGTGCAATTATGCTTAATGGTATAACAAGTAAATTAAACAATGTTTAAAACAGATTTGATGGTTTTAATTTAAACATCCCTTTTCTAAAAATTTAACACCAGCATGAAAATATAAAATAACCAATGTAAACTAAGGATTAAAATCAAAAATAAATTTGACATATAACTCTTCAAACTCTTAAAGTAATTGTGAAATAAATAAGCAAAAAATTAATCTCCAACTCCCACTGACTCCCTCGACTTGGTTCTGTTCATTTCAGCCGCCTTCTAATATGACCGAATGGCATTAACATGTTGAATGACTCCCGAGTGAGTGGCAGCCAGCATAAAAAAAGCAAAGCGCAGCCAAAACCCGGGGAAGCCCCATCAATGCCACCCGAAAAGTATTTCATTGATTTTCGAAGCCTCGCCAATACACAACGGAATACAACAGAGCAGCAAAGGCGAAGAAGCACACCGAACATATAACGTCAAATGAAAATGAATGGAAAAACGCGTTGCTGGTGGCAACTTGGGTATTGCAGGACGGGATTGGCATCGCCAGGATCATGTCCTGCCATTGTTTGTCATGTTAAATACGCAAAACAAACAGAAGCTACCGATGAGCCTCTGAGCAAACAGTTCCACGTGTCCGGAATCAGGCCGAAATGAGGTGGATGATGGGCTGGTGCGATAACAGGTCCCGTCCTCGAGTGATACAGAATCAGAGAGAGAGGGGTAACCAAATATTTATCCAGAGGCTCAATTTGTTGCAAACCCGCTGAACCCAGGACTTTTGTGGTCGGTCAGTCGAGGGCGTTTGATCAGCTGACACCTGAACACACCTGAGAGAGCTCTCCTAATTGTTATTGATACCCGGATTGACTTGGCTACCAGCTAAGCCCGAGAGCAGCGGATCCTAATCCGATCTGACAATCGGCAGCAGAACAGCCGAGTGGCTCACGTCCTTAGCCAAGTTGTTGACATGAAACCGACACCGGGATCAAACCAAAAACTAAAAAATAAAAGAAAATAAAAAACTGGTTCGGATACGATCGGACTATAGCTATCGATCTGATTTTAACACACACGACGCTGGCTGGGGTTGACCTGAAATTCCCATCGTTAAGGTAAGCCGATACAGGGGATATAGCTGGATATCTGGGCATCGAAGTGCGTGTGTGAGCGATCTTTGCAAGCCCTTACACTCAACTGGTTTGGCCAATTTGGCTGATACTTTTTTTTCTGGCGTGTGAACTTTTTCAGCTTAATGGGAATTGCTTGGATTTTGGGCCCTAGATCTCTTGCTATATCTCTAGCGGGGCATTAGCGTTTCATCATTTTTCCATCACCTTTCCATTTGGATTGTCTTTGTTTTCCTGCTATTTCTGCGACAACCACAAATCGAACTATCAAATAACATTCAAAACTATTTGCAATTGTCGGCCGGCTACAAGAGCATCGATCGATAGACAGTCGTCATTGGCCGAGCTACAAACGAGAATTAGCACCGGTAGATACAGATACAGATACAGGCAACACAGAAGCAGATACACACATGTAACCAGCAGATACAAAGATACTTGCCAGCTACAGAAGCAGTCAAGAGAGGGGATTGCCGACTCAGCCTGATGGACAGTCGCATTTAACCACAAAAGGAATGGAGCAAAGGAAGCAGAATGCCGTCGAAGACGATCAATGGTTGCCAGCCAGTCAGCACCAACTACCCCTGCCCACGCCCCTCGGATAGCCCTTGCACTGAGCAAGAAATCATCTAGTTTTGTTTCTTAGAAAATATTAAATGTGAATAATTAAAGGTTAAACCAATACGATACAAAATATAGGGTAAAGTAAAATTCGAATTTTCTGTTTGCTTATAAGTAAATAGATATTATATAAAATATTAAAAATTATCCTGTTTAAATACTGGAACCTGTTACTATCCTTTAATAAAAATATGTTTAAATATATCAAATAATAAACACAAATCTAACCACTTTATTACTCCAAATTGATTGTATCTTCTGGTGGATTTTCTTTACAAGAATCCGTTATCTTTACGCTATTTATTTACAAATTATCCTGTTTAAGTTCTGGCCACGATTATTATCCCTTACATTTTCCGGTTAATAAAAATAAGTTTAAGGAACTCAATGAATTAATATAGAAAACAGCCACTTTATTGCTCCAAGCTGATTGTATCTTCAGGCGGAATCTCTGTATAATTTGTATTAACTACATAAAACCCCATATTTATTAACAGTGCATCCCCTTCACACCCCGCACATTGATATCTGATGTCGAGCTGTAAAGATATTGGGTGACAAATAAAAACTACTGAAAACTGCTGCCGCTGATGTTGTTGTTGCTGCTGCTGCTGCTCCTCCGATGTTGCTGGCTACGTATGAATGGGCTCGAGACTGGGTCTGGGACTGGGCGGGATCGGAGGTCGGTACTCGAGGGGTAGTGGCCGCAAAAGCCGGTAGACGGAGCGCATTGGTTGGCCGACAACGATGACGGCAACGTTGTTGTGGTGGTGGATGGATCTGGAGTGGGTATGACTGTGGGACAGTGTGCCCCCGGAGAGGGCTGCTCTGGGCAAGGGTCTTGCATGTGTAGTGCCGGGTACTTGTGTCATTATATCTGGGTACTGGGTGTGAGTGCGAGTGAGATTGTTGCCACTGCTGTGTTGTCTTTTGCGCCCTTTTGTCGCTTGTTTATAATTAAGTGAATATTTTTTTGTGCCCTGCTTCTTCCTCTGTGGTTGTCGCTTTGCTGCCGCTCTGCCGATATGCCAGTCGATATTGGGACGAGGTGCCTCGAACTGGAACTGACAATTAGTCGCCGTCTTATGCTCGTCGCCAAAAGTCGCTTCTTGCCCCGCGCTCAGATCGAAAACTCAAAGTTTTGCACAACGGTTCCAAACACATCCAAATCAACATTCAATCGCGAAGCAACGATCGTTCTGTTTCAATATTAAATCTTTCAAGAATTTGTTAAAAACAAAACCAGTGAAGTTTCTTGTTTATTGGTGTTCTTCAGATCATGAAATCCGTGAATTTATCTACAAGGTGCTAATATATAAATTAAGTTGCAAATAGAACCCGGAATTCCACAATTATACTGGATATTCAATTAATTTATCGTAAAAAGTATATATGTACCTAAATAACTTCTTGGACAATCTATGCATTTGACGAAAAATGTATCAATTTTAAGGATATTAGATTGGAGAACATTAAATTAGGGGTTTATAGATTATCGTTGTTTTTGAATACTAATAAGTTTTTAAAACAAAACATAAGTTTTTAAAACAAACCAAAATATGACCAATTGTTGAGAAATATATTAAAAAAAATTCAAATGTTCTGTAAAAACTTTGCGTTAAAAATGAGATCCCAAGAAGAAGAAAAAATTTCCATTGGAACTATTTTATTTTCTATTTAAAATAACATTTATTTGAAGATTTTTTTCTTAGAGTTTATTAATGGTGTCAAGAGCTTATAAAAAAGAAAATTATATTGATTATAATAATTTATCTAAAAAGGATTTTTAATATTTTGATTTTTATGAAATATTTAATATATATTTATTTAGTTTCTTAGACTACTTTGAATTGAATATTTATAATATAATGAAGTAAATAAAGACAATATTCTGGCTTAACTGCCTCTATTTAAAATTAAAGTTTAAAGCTTTTATGTTACTTACATATAAAATAATTTATTTTAAATGTTGGTACTATATATTTGTGTAGTTTAATTAATCATAATTAAGACGAGCTACAATTTGCTACTTATAAATATTTAGAATAGAGCCACTTTCTGAGTTTCCAGCATAAAGATAGCACGCATTAAAGAATATTACACAAGTCTAAAATCTCGAATAAATCCATATATCCTTTGAAAATCGTGTTCTTATTATTAAACGATTAAAGTTCGTTAAAATACAGTTTCCAATCAGTTCTTAACCCGATGCCCTATATTCAATCGTGCGAAGTGCGAAATAATTCTGCAATTCAAACCCTTCGCTGCTTTGATTTAATAAAAACCACGCAATGAGCAAAAGGTAATCTGGAAATATTGTTCTTTCGCCTTGCAGTTGGCAGCTAACGCATCAAGATGAAGCGTAGAAAAAGCAGAAACAAAGACCCGAGCGCTGAGTCCACACGTTCCAGAACTGGAGTCATGTCATGGGATTGTTATATAAGGGTTCCAAACTCCTGAACATAATTCTGGGTGAGTTAACGCACATAGAAACACTCCGTTCCCAGATGCAGTAACATAGATACAAAATCACCACGACTCATGAGAGCAAAGCAAATGGCGGTCTCTCCGTGTGTATCGATGGGCGGAGCTAAGCGCACAGTGGTTGTATCCGCACGCGAAATGTATCCGTGGGATACGAGCTGATGGCGAGCATCTCTGCTCAGTTTGCAGTGGTTAAAATGTTGTTTTATTTTTGTCATTCCTTCTGGCTGCGCAGATTCCCTGGAAGACCAAGAGGGTGGAGCTATGTACATATCGTGCGATGTCTCAAACGGCGGTCCTGTGGAACCAGAGACGGGCTATGTGCCCAACAATCCCCTGTTCGGCTTGGCGCTGGACAGCCCCCAGGTGAGTCCTGGAATCCCTGTCAAAGAGCGTTCAATCTCTCCTGAAAACGGGTCGCGTTCGGTTGTGACAGTTGCACAAAGTTAAATCGTAACTATTCGGTATTTTTTTTACATTTTTTTACTAAGAAAAATTATATAACTTAATTTTTTAATAAGATTTTAAAAGATTTTGAAATATCCCTTCAAAATCTGTCTAAAAACTTTATTCTTTTAAAATTTGTTTAGAAATTGTCTATTTCCAAAAAGCTTTTTGATATTGTAATTTCTTTTTTGTCAACCTAAATCATTTATATTTCATTGTTTAATAAGAAGTTCGTCCTTGTTCTACTTCTTAACTCTTCAGTTTTTCGTTTTAAACTAAAATGAATATTCGTTAATATTCGCAAAGTAAACATCTTCTAAGCTCTTAAAATAAATCGAAATCCAAAATACATTTTAAATTGTTATTTTTACCAAAGCTTAAATTAAGGATGTTTTATTGCCATCTTTCTTAACACAATCCCGTTGTTCTCTTCCTTCGTTTCCGGTTGTGCAGCAAGAGTGCGCCGCTTCCTGCGTCGGCTGCTTATCCTGCCAGGGCAACACCGCTCTGCCCATCTCCTCGCTCACCAGCAGCGATTTCGACTGCGGCGGCTGCTTCGATCCCACGATTGGAGTGGGCGTTGGCGTGGAAGTGGGCGTGGGTATCGGAGGCGGCCACATCCAAATTAACACCACACCGCCGGCGAGCAGCGGCAACGGAAGCACCAACAACGGAGGAGGATCATCGGGTAATCCCAGCTACTGGAGCACCGACGAGATGGCTTCCACTTTTCCGGGCCTGCCGCCATTGGACATTGATCCGCTGCCCAGCCTATTCCCCTTCTCGCCGTGCGGCGCCTCCTATAACTTCGCCGCCGGTAATCCGCATCAGGCCTCGCTTTCGTACACGGTGCATCCCCACCAGATGCTCATATCGCCCAATTCCCACAATCATGGCCAGATGCATTCGCAGCACCAGCAGCTCCAGCAGCAATCCCAAGCCCAGGCATCGCACGGTGGAAACTCGCTCCTCCAAGGCGGCGGCGGCACCAACAGCGCCAGCAACGGAGGTCCCAGCGGAGGAGGCAACGCGGCTGCCTGTTACTACGAAACCGCTGGCGGTGCTCCACCGCCTCCGCCACCGACGGCAGCCATGTATCCCAGCATGAGTGTGAACGTCAGCATGAACATGACGATGCATCATGGTTACGGAGCAGCCGATGGCAGCGGTGTTCCGATGCAGTGCTCCCAGATGAATTGGACTCCGCCCAGCAACTCCTCCACGGCGGCAGCAGCGGCGGTGAATGTACTGTATCCGCCGCTCCTGAGTCCGGGCCACTATCCCACCTCAGCCACATACTCGTTTACGGCGGATTTCCGGGCACCAGCTCCATCGGGCCTGGGTTCCCTGGCCCCACTCACCGTGGGCGAGAAGGAGTCACCGTCACCGCCAGCCAGCTCCGCCTTGGGTGGATACTACCCAACTGGAGTGGGCAACCAGGGATACACGCCGCCCCACAAGAGTCCCACGAGCTACCAGGCAGCCGCTCTCGGCCTGAGTTTGTCCGCCTTCGAGGACGAGGAGGACAGCAACGAGGATCCCGACGGAGACGAGGGCAGCAGTGGTGGGGAGATGAAACCGAACCTGTGCCGGCTCTGCGGCAAAACCTACGCCCGTCCCAGCACGCTCAAGACCCACCTGCGGACGCACTCCGGCGAGCGGCCGTACCGCTGCCCCGACTGCAACAAGAGCTTCTCGCAGGCCGCCAACCTGACGGCCCATGTACGCACACACACCGGCCAGAAGCCGTTCCGCTGCCCCATCTGCGACCGGCGCTTCTCGCAGAGCTCCAGCGTCACCACGCACATGCGGACCCACTCCGGCGAGCGTCCGTACCGCTGTTCCTCCTGCAAGAAGTCCTTCTCGGACAGCAGCACCCTCACCAAGCACCTTCGCATCCATAGCGGCGAGAAACCCTACCAGTGCAAGCTCTGCCTGCTCAGGTGAGTTCTTCGCCGAAATAAGGCGAACTTTTTAAGACGAACTTTTCAAACTCAATTACTCAATCAGACAATGGGCAGTACTAGGACAATACAGACATATAATTGGCTTTCCAGACTAGGGATATTTAAGGCCTTAAATACTTTAATTAAAACCCTAAAAATATAATAAATATTTTGAGAATAACTTCAAGAAAAAATAATAATAAAATAATAATAAATTAATATGCAAAATAAATCATACCTAATTAGGGACTTTAAAAGGTAGATTTTAAAATTAAATAGAATAGAATAAATAAATTCTTTAATTTACGTGTAAGTGTATAATATTGTAGCGCACTTTCCAAAATTATAAAAAAATTAAACTACCAATGAAAATTGTACATTAATTAATTGCTTTCCATCCACCATAGATTCTCGCAATCGGGAAACTTGAATCGGCACATGCGCGTCCACGGTAATAATAACAACAATGGCAATAGTGGAAGCAATGGTGGAACTGGAGCAGGAGCTGCCGGCAGTGCCGGAGGCGGTGGTGGGGGCAACAGCCTTCTTACATGACAAAAGCCACGTAGTGCAGGCGGTTTCCAGCATTACCACCCCCCGCACACACACCCACATGCCCACCCACATCATGTGCACCATCAGCATCATCACCACCACGCCGCCCACATGGGCAACTATGACTACGGGAATTACAGCATCGGCGATTACACTCCACCCGGAGCCACACAAAACTATTCAGGGTATTATTTCTGCGCACTCAATAAGCCGCCCAAGTTCGAGAGATTCTACTAGGGGGGCCTTGAATCTGAGGGATCCACAAGAGGAGAATGAATAATTTATAAATATATAGGTAGTATCTACCAGGTACTAGCTCTGAGGAAATCCAACGAAACAAAGAAATCCAATTGAAAAAGTGTCAAAGTGAACTATATTACGAAATGGTATTCCAACTAGGTAATCCCATGGATATATAACACATGGATATATATTTGCGTTCCTCTAAAATGCTTAAATATATACTGATACAGGGGTGCCACAGAAATTGATATAGTTCTTAATATAATTAAAAGAAAGATATGAAAATGATAAAATCTACTCTAAATCCTTTTAGAAACACTTTTCTATATATTTTCAATAACAAGTTATGTGGCACTTCCCGATTACGTTTTCCTAGGTCCCAAAATGCAGATTTAAATGCTCAAATTAAAATTTCAGTTAAATCGCGGAGAAGTGAACAAATGTAGTAGGCCCTAGGGCAACACTGTAAATAGAAATAATGTATTTATAATAATAATAATAGAATATTAATTATTGAGTCCAAGTTAGTGTATTCATGGTATAATAATGTAGTTGAAAAAACACGCATAAATCTATTCCAAATTAGCCAACGAAATAGAATTTAAGGACGAGTCATGAGACGACCAACCACACAGCAGCACCCAAAACATACATAAAACACATAATGAAATATAAATAATTATAGTTTGTAGGCCTAAATGTAAGACAGGTGCTTTGATATAAGCCAATTTTGCGTATACCGAAATAAAATCAAATATAACATTTTAAAGAATGATAAAGTTGTAATTTTTCAAGGTGTTTTGTAGGTTTATGAATAATGTCCAATACCTTCCTCTATCCGAAACACAAATACTCTGATAGATACATTACCTCACCTATATTTAACACATTACTAAAGTATTTATAAATCAAAACAAATCAGATATATAACTAACGGCTGCTCTAATATATTGTACGAAAATAATTTACAAAACTTATTTTTTTCAGGCAATATTATCGATTATGTAAACGGCTTCAGTATCTCCACCGCAGACCAAACGGCTTCCGTGAACATCAAAAGAATTCATAGCCTTGCGAGTGCCTTTGATAACGCCCTCCACATTGATCAGAGCACGAACCCGATCGCCGCTTAACCAGGGGCTGTTTCCATCCTTTCTGTTAGCATCGTCTCCGTAAGATCTGTTCTCAGACCACATCCACACCTGACCAGTTTCGGAAGCGGTGAATAGCTTTGTGTTATCCTGGCGATGAAAGCCAATTTCATTGATGGGACTGTCGTGGGCACTGATATAGGAGGCTGGATATTCCAGGTTGCGCAGATCCCACACTGTAATCGTACCCTCCTCGCTGCCGCACAACAGTATGTGCTGCTGGCTGGGATGTGTGGTGATCGACGAGACAAAGTTCGAGGATTTGTCATCTCTGCAGGGCAGCATGATGCCGATATTGGGTTGCGCTTCTGTGGCTACACGTGCGTCCAGCATACGCAGTACTCCCATGCGGTTAGCGGCTACCAGTTCCTGCTGGCTAACATAACACAACGAGAACAATGCCATGCTGTCCGCCTCTATGGTCCGTTTCACCTGACGTATATTTTCAGAAGAGACAATGTTGACGCGTCCATCCTCGCCGGCAGTAGCTATGTCTGTTCCGTAGACGGCAAGGTCGGTGCAGGGAGCTGGCTCCTGGCTGCGCTGAAAGCAATGCAGCCGGTCGCTTCGAGCTAGGAGCTGCACCTGATCCTCTTCCACTGCTCGCTGCACGTTCATCAGACTGAGATGACCTATGTTTGAATATATTGTTACTTTTAAAGACTTAATCGGGGGTAAAGAATCCCAAACACTCACCATCAGCACAGCTCACAGCCAGCGTGGAATTGTCCACAAACTCCATGGCGGTAACATCATCCTCTATCGCCACCTTGTCCATACAGCGGGGTATCTGGTCCACATCATCAGGGCCCGTGGCGGTGACATGCTGGTTCGACTGAAGTTTCCAGAGGCGGACGAAATTCCTGTCCATGTCCCAGCTGCCGGTCACGAATCGCTCGCTCTGCTGCAGCGCTTCCGGCAGCCAGCGGACGCGGGCCACCTTCTCGGATATATAGTGTGTGGATACCACCGCCGGGGACATAATTATGGGATATTATGCGATTCACAAATATAAATATAAACAAATGAAATTAAAGTTTCTTTTAATAAATGTGTTTGCCGGCTTTTCCTCTGTCAATGTGCGGATTTTTCGTTCCAAGGCAATTGGTCATACCAAATGGCTCATTGGGCTGCCAGACTGCGCGAGAAAATTCGCGGTTTTACTTAAATTTTTGTCTTTACGTTATTGAAAATTCTCAAGCTGGGTGCCAATCGAAATGTAGGAAAATTAGATTTTCTCAACTCAACGCAATATTTTTTTTTCCCAATAAAAACTGGCGGGAAAATAGTTACATTTATTTGGTTGATTTTCTAAAGCAAAGTTCGGTATTTTTGTAATACAGCCACTCAATGTATTTGGCGGGAATCATTAATAAACAAACAACGAGAAAAACATACGCAGAACTTCGCTAATGGACAAATACTTAATTAAAATGCCCATTAAATCAAAGGCCAATGAAATGCCCGATCATGTGAGTTAATCAAGTATTCCATTGATGTGTAAAATATAATTTCATTTACTTGTGCAGGCGAAGGCAGTCGGTAAAAAGGGGACGCCCAAAACGTCACTCGAGCCAGCCAAGACGGAAACGCCAAAGGCGGCACAGTTGAAGGACAAGGAAAATGCGGAAGAGGATAATACTCCGAAGCAGAGCAAAAAGAGAGGAAGGCCAGCGGCGGTCAAGCGAAAGAATCTCGATACTCCAGAATTGGTAAGAAAAACACTTTCTTCTTAGCCGAAAACGTAGGAAGTATTAATGCTATGGATCATTAGAAAGAGGAGAAGACTACGGCGGAAATCGAAAATCCTCCCAAACGCCGGAGCTCCAGGACCACCAGGAGCACCCGTTCCATGGCTGAGGACGGACCTCCATCCCCAGAAAAAGAAGAGCCTGTAAAGTTGCCGTTTATTAAGTACAAGGGAGCCATCAAGTACTACACGGAAAACCAGGATATTGCCGCATCGGCAGACGATGTGATGTAAGTTTAAAGCAAATGCATCTTATAAACCTGAAATCGTAACCTAGTTCTCTATAAACCTTAAGGCAATGGGTAGAGAAGCAAAAGGAGGAGGTGGTTCCCATGGCCTTTGACATGGAGTGGCCCTTCTCCTTTCAAACCGGACCTGGCAAGTCCTCCGTCATCCAGATCTGTGTAGATGAAAAATGCTGCTATGTGTACCAGCTGAGCAACCTGAAGAAGCTGCCCGCGGCTCTGGTGGCCCTTATCAACCATCCCAAGGTTCGCTTGCACGGCGTCAATATTAAAGCGTATGTATATTTACAAAAGAAATATATTTTTTGCTAAGCCTATACGATTTTTTAACTTTCAGAGATTTCCGTAAATTGGCCCGCGACTTTCCTGAGGTCTCCGCTGAACCGTTGATCGAGAAATGCGTGGATTTGGGCGTGTGGTGCAATGAGATATGTGAGACCGGTGGACGCTGGAGCCTGGAACGTTTGGCCAATTTTATAGCGAAGAAGGCAATGGACAAAAGCAAGAAAGTCAGAATGAGCAAGTGGCATGTCATTCCGCTGGACGAGAACCAGCTGATGTACGCCGCCATCGATGTTTATGTGGGTATAAAACCTTCTTTTGCGAAACAAATTTAAAACTTTGTTTCCTTTCAGATTGGACAGGTTATTTATCGGGATCTGGAAAAGCGTGAGAAAGTGAAGCTCCAGAATGAGGAGGAGTTCAAGGAGCAGAATGGTGATGCTGCCTTCAAAGCAGTCAAGGCTTTGGGAGAAACCTTTCTAAGTAAGATTAACGAGGTGACTCTGTAAGCATGAGACTTGTTTTCCAATTTCTTTAGACAGCTTTTTGAATTTTATGTTTAATTATTAAAAAGCCCTTTTGCTTTTAAATAACTTTACAATTTTACATTCTCACCTCTTATATTGTGCAAGACAAAAATCATAACTTTCAAAAATAGTTATCATATTTATGTAAAAGATTTTTATATTTCTCACTCCTGGATTAAGAACAATTTTTGTTTTAAGTCTATTATTATTTTACAACTGGCTTAAGAGCTCTAGACGCCCATTAATTATATTAAGTTTATACAGATTCTTTTACATTTCTCAACTTGCAATTAATTTTAATATTGTAAATTCGCATTAAACATATATAATGAACACAGTTGGGGACGTCACTTGAACTGCGGGCGCCGGGTGCCAATGGCCTCCAGCTTCCGCTTGAGCACGTCGTTGTCCAGATCGATCTGACGCTGGTATTTCTTCCGGTTCACAGCAGCGCTGGTGAGACGCGGCGCAGGCGGTGGTTGTCGCTGCCGACGTGAAATAAATAATCAATTTTGCGAGGACATTTCCTTTGGGAATAACTCACCTCGGTGGCGTTCGCGTTTAACTTCATGGTACTGGTGCTCGCCTTGATAGTGGCCGTGGGCTTCACAGTCATCATCTTTCGAAGTAGTATTTGGTTCTGGCGCTCGATCTCACGAACCTGGACATTGGTAAAGGTGAAGCTCTTGCGGCCCAAGTTTTTGTAACTGTCCCAGAGGAATACATAGTAGCTAGACGGAGATCTGTGTATAGGAATAGGGAAATACTCACTTGACCTTCTCATTGGAGCAGCGGGAACGCGACACATCGATGGGATACTGGCGCCCGTCACTAGTGAAGCTGCTCGGAGTGCTACTGGCTGCGCGCCGGTTGAACGCCGAGGATCTGACCTGTGACGGATGCCGCATCAGCCCATCCCCCTGCCCACACTCGTCCATGAGATAGTCCTGCTCCATTTCCATACCGAGTTGCATGCCAGGATCCATTAGTTCCTCGCCCATGCCCATGCTTTGGCCCATTTCCTGTTCCTGCTGCCCGAGTTCAGATTCCGATGGGCACCTGCACTTCGGCCTGGGTATTTTGGATGATCGCGTTGTGAGTAGTGCCTCCTGGGACCGCTGGTAGCGCATTCTCAGGGGGGATTCTTCGTCGCCACAGCTACGAGCACTAGTCGGTACGGATTCCGTCATCGATGTCACCTCGGACTCGCTCTCCTGGCGTCTCCGGCTATGCATTAGTTCCGTGGCCCTTGCCAGCTGCTCAAAGGCCTGGCTATTGGTGGCTCCACCGTTGATCCGGAATGTCTTCATTATCATCTCCGACATCTGAGTCATCTGCTTTTCCAGATACCGAACGGTAGCCTCATCCGACTCTTGGACAACATCGGACTCGCTACTGCCCAGGAAGTTATCCAGGGTCTCTAGAGGATCCGCCACGGCATCCTTCTCATTCTTCTTTTCCTCAATCTTGGATTCCATCACCGTAACTGGCTCAGTTGGGCTGCACGTTTCCGGTGGCTTTTCCCGGCTCACCTGCTTTTGTATTCTTGGAGAAGCATCCGCCAGGGTGACGTCTGTCTCTGCACCGGCCATGCCAATCGTATTTACACTATTCTCGCTACTGTTGTCACTGGCATCCACCAGCGAAACGAGATCCTCCTGTAGTAGCTGCGGTTTCTCCTTCTGAACAGGGACGTCTGGCTCATCCTCCTCGAGTTGTTCAACTTCCACATCAGTGGCTTCCTCCTCGTCGCTCTCTTCGTCGGACTGGTGACCATGGTTCGATGCCATGGTGCCATCACTCTGGGCTCCGTCATCGTCCTCCTCTAGTTCCTCCTCCTCTTCGAACTCAACCTCTTCCACCTCTTCAAGTTCATTGTCCTCATCGTCGTCGTCATCCTCAGTCGGTGCATGGGCACTGCCCGGCATCAGAGTCCGCACCGAGGGCGTCTCATCGTCTTCGGGAGTGTCTAAACACAAACTCAGTTGATTCACCTCGGCCACCGTCTTCGTGATGACCACCTGGCTCTCCTCATCGTCAGAAGAGCTCGGATAAGCCATCATACGATCACGGTTAAAGCCGCCGGTTGAGCGGCCGGTCACCATTTGCTGGCGGCGAGCGTGTGGCTGTGGGCGCGGTGCGGATGGGGCGTTAAAGCTGAACTGGGATATGGTCAGCTCCTGGCGAGGAGGACTTACATTGCCACGCAGGTACTCGGCCTCCACATCGCTTTCGCTCTGCGTGTCGCTTTCCTCGAGCAGAACAGCATTTGCGTCCAGCTCATCCACCTCAATCTCCTCCTCCTCGACGTCTTCGTCTTCTGCCTCTTCCTCTTGCTCCTGCTCTTGGTCTTGCTCCTCAACCTCGGACTCCGAGTCCTCCTCGAAGCACTCGTCTAGGTAGTACTCCTCATCTGAGTTCTCATTCTCTCCGGCCCCCGACATTCTCTTATCGTGGTTGCGCTTCTTCCACGACTCACGAAGATCAATGTTATATTTATTTTTAAGGTGTACTGTGATGGTTTTGGGGAAAAATCGTTTTATAACTTTTTTGTATGTGTCTTGCTGTAGTTTTTATCGAGAACTACCCGGAATCGCTTGTAGTGAAACTATGAATTTTGACGCTTGCCTGAAGTTGTGGCTACGATTTGATGGTGTACTGGGTTCGATTTCCGACTGGATTGATCCGCTGCCTTGATTGACACATGACCCCCCTCCCAACGAGTTGGGGCAGGTGCTCCTCCTACTCCTCCTCCTTCAGCTTGGGGAAACTTGGAGCATTCCACGCTTCTTGTTACTTTGGCTTCTTCGGCTGCCTTGCGGTGGCGCTGCCAACCGACGACTGTTCGGTCACTGGAGCCCAGGTGAGCGGTCACCACCTGCCGCTTGCCGCATGACACCAGCAGCCTACAACCCACCACCCAGCAGCCAGCACCCAGCGCACCTGACACCTGGATATTTATTTATCGTTGCCATCGGTTGTCATGGACAACGGAGCAGGCGCAGGCGGTTTGTTGGTTGCCTGAGAAGCAATTGCCGGCATTTCTGGTCAAGAAGTTTGTTTAAGCAGTAAACCAAAAGGCAAATCATATGCATGATGCCCGCATTAAATTGTTTTCTACAATATTATTGATATTATTGATGTGGTAGACGTCGAAAATCCCGGTTACATTCAGAGTACCTGGCGGCATATTTTCGCAGTCCGTTAATATTTGTTCATCCTCCAGGACGAACTGGTGTCGAACGTAGCTGACATAGCAAATAAGGTCTTCCTTTTACTAAATGTTTGCGGTCCATTTTTAGTTATTCTCACCGAGACAATTTTTGAATGCAGAATCAGAAAGTTATGTATATATCATTAGAAAAAGTATACTTTCACGTCCCCTAATTGTGTGTTACTTTAGTCATGTATGTTAATCAAAATTTAATTAGCAATAATCTGAGTTCTGAATATTAAAATATATATTTATTTAAAATAACTTAAATCTCTAAAATCTCTGGGAATACTCTGCATCTCAGCTACATATTTTCGCTCTATCTAAAATTGTAATATCTTGATTTATTATGGGTTAACATAGTTTTAAAAAAAAAGGAATTATTTTCTCAACTGATCTGAACAGAAATTGCAGTTGTTAAGAAGCCAATAATTTGTAGTTAATGGAAACAGCATGTGAAATATACTTTAATTCAAATGGAATAAAGGAGGAATTTTTGTCTTTAATTTCCAACAATCCCCCTTGAAAGCTCCACCATCACCGTCTATGTGCAGTGGAGCTTGCGCTCTCAGCGTCCCTTCCCCAATCTGACAGTTGAATGAAAGGCCGCCTGGCAGGCAGCTTCAAATTGTAAATATTGCGAGCGGCCAGCGACTAGCGTTCTCCGCGTTCTCCAATGCATTCCGGAGTCATGTGTCCGGCGAATGCGCATGGGCATGGAGAGCAAGTCGCTATCCTTCCGTGGAGCCTCTCGAGTTTCTCTACGAGTAGTAGTGGCTGGTGTTGGCCAGCGGGAAATTCATTTGGCCAAGAAGCTCCGTGGCGTGCGGGCGTGTTGCTGTGCCGGAAAATGCGCGCGTAAATTTCCTGAGAGAGTGTGTAAGAAAATTGTGGCCGCAACGGGAAAATTGGCAGAGCAAACAAACGAGTGCGGTGCGTGCCATGTGCTTGTGTTTGTGGAGTGCGTGAATGAAGTGCCACGGAATCGCAGCGGAAATCGTTTGCTGGCCCATCGACTGGCCAGCCAGTGCGGGTAATTATGCTGCCTAATGCTCCATGTTGGCCAGCTGTGAGAACACTGGGCGTATACGCAATCTAAACCAGTTTCCTAGACGCTGCCACCGCACCAAGTCCTGTGAACGCATCTGAAATACGCGGCGTATACGCAATGTGCACCCCCTTCCAAAAGCAAGCATAGCATGCGGCGTATACGCAATCTTTGTCCCCATATTGTTGTTAAATCAATAGAAAATATTTATTCGGGGGGTGTCGCTCTTTATTTTTAGTTTTTTTTCTTTTCGTTTATCCTTTGCATGCGTTAATGTCCTTTTGCAACCGTCGGCTAAGTAATTGCAAATTGCGTGCCGCAAGTTTACAAGTTATTTGGTTTCCGTCTCCCTCTTGCTCACTCTCCTTCTCTCTCTCGTTTACCCTCTCCTTTGCTCTCGCCCTGTTTTGGCTGCAGCAATTTGGCTAAGAGCTTGTGGGGCGCCGGGTGCCGGGTGGCGATGGCTGCTAGGTGGGTCAAAAGGCGCAGCCACACGACACCAGCAAACAGCCGCAGCCACAGCCACAGTCACCAACCTACAACCTGAAACCTCCAACCTACAGCCTCGAACCCAGAAGCTCAGAGCTCAGAGCTCACGGCTCAGAGCTCCGAACCACAGTCAATGCGGCTAGACCAAGACCAAGAGGCTCCGACGGCAGCAGGAAGTCTTGACTTGGCCTGAACTCCTAAGATGGGGCATACCCTGCCCAATGGGAAAATATAAAACTAATGGCTTGCTTCTAAAAATATTAACTCAACTATTACTACCTTTAAATTGAGTAATTATTATAATTCGGAAAATAACTCTTGCCTCCATCGGTATCCAATATTTATGGCGGGTTTAAAGTTTTGTTTATCAAAAAATCCATCTTGTTGCTCTTAAATCAAGCTTGCGGTTAGCACTCCTGTGTTCAGTGGGGAGGAAATTCGATAAAAATAGTTTCAGTTTTGCTTCTTAAATAAAACCAATTTAATTTATGCCCCATAAATTTAAGCCTTTATTTATTTGCAACAAAAAATCGGAAAGTCAAATAATTTAATCCACAAAATTATCGTGTTTAATATCAACATGAACCTTGTTCTTTATTATTTAACAAGCTGAAGGTTATTTTCATATTTATGTTAATATAATATAAAAAACTTAATCTTATAATTTTGTTAATAAAATAGAGAATGGTTTTGATAAAATTAATACAAACAAAAGGCTTAAAGCCGTCCTCAAAGGGTACGCAAAACTTCGCTTTTGGCGACTTGGGCTTAACCTTTCTTTTTCCGCTTATCGATTTTCGACGCTTGACTGACGTCGGGACTTGGGCCAAAACTCGAGTTGTGAGCCCTGTTCCGTGAGCCGGCTAATAATGCTCAGTAGGTCAGCGCCGCGGCAGTTTGAAGTGCGTTAGAAGCAACAGTGGCCAACGGCGTTCCTAAACGAAACCGAAAACTGGCACAAGCCAAGTGAGAAAGGGCTTAGGGCCCAGCGTAGGAGACGGTGGAGCCCCAGTGCGGCAGAGAGAAGAAGAGGGAGATAGGGAGTGAAAGAGAGAGGGAAAACGAACCGCTGACTCTACTTGAGGCGTACAAAAATAGCAGCGAACACACACACACACACCCAGTGGTAACTTCAAACGCGCTTGGCCTACTTACCCCGGTAATGGGCCTGGGACGTCAAATGCTCCTGCTTCTAGTCCACCTTCCCCTTCATCATCCGCATCCACACAACATTTGTCAGCACTCCCGTCGGACCGCAACCAAGTCAAATGAAGCACATGAAGGCACCGAGAAAAACAAATATAACATTAGTCTGGTGTTGACACTTGATTTCAGCATTTATTTTGTACTTTATAATCCTTTCTGCAAAGTCAAGGTTTATTTTGAAAAGATATTTACAAGAAAGTCCCTTAATTCTCCCAAGAAATATATATTTAGATTTCTAAAATTTTAAGATAAAAAAATACATAAACCAGAAGCTTATTAAATTCTTGTTATATTTTTACCTTCAATCTTTTGAGTAATATTTTCTTTTTCTGTACTCTGCCAAAGTGGGAGCCTGGACGCAAACAAACTGTCCAGAGTCCAGGCAAAGAGCGAAATGTTGTGGCCAGCGATGGGCGGGATCAATGCAAGGCACAGGACGATAACCAGGAACCGGCACAAGCAGCGTTAATCATACGCATCGTGTGCCCAGACCATGTCCGGCAAATGCAAAGTCAATCAGCGTTTAATTGACAGCTGCAGTCACTGCCAGATATGTCCGTACAATGGCCCAAAAATCGTATGGCCCAGCAAGGGGGCATGGGAAGGGGCATTTCACAAGCACAACAATTAAAACGACAACCCACTGAACAGGATTTGGTGTACGGTTACGGTTTTTGTGTCCTGCTGCTGCACGAGGAGGTCATTAGTGAGCTTTTTTTTTGAGTTTTCAGCTCGAGTTTCCCCGAAGGAGGGTATAAGCGGCCTGCCTTTAAGTTAAGTCCAAGCAGGAAGTATTTTTTGATTAATGAGTTCAGGTGAAAGACGGCAATTCGATGGCGTTTAAAGTAATATTTGGCTTACATGGGTCAAAGTTCAAGTTTCAGCGATTTATAATACAACATTTTTTAATTATGATTCTCTCAAAGAGACTTTATAAAGAACTTGATTAAATTCTCTGGAAATGCCCTGATTTCCCATTTATATAAAAGCCTAATTGGCCTTCCCAGACTCCGTTCATAGTAACTTTATTGATGAGAGGTTATATAAAATCAACGTTTTTGCTGCCCCTGCACAATTAGCTGTATTAGCTGTTTCCGACCAGACTTGACTTCGAGAGTGAAGAAAGAAACAGGAAAACCGCCGAGCAAGTTGGCCTCGGACAGCACTCCCCATAACCCCTAACCCCGTTTTCCCTATATACCCCCATTATTAGCCATATGGCTTGTCAGTGATTGGTGGCAGTTGCGGCTGCTGCTCGAAACTTATCGCTCGATTGCAGATTGTTTCTTGGCCGCCAAGACGGCGCCGCTGAGTATGCAGCACTAAGCAGTCGCAACGAGTCTCCTACGTGGCATAGCATTTTCCAATTAGAGCTGCCGGGGTAGGGAGCCATGTAGGTGGGGGAGGGACTGGTGCCAAACATGCGTGGCACGTGAGCGGCAAGGTAAAAACTTCCCGTTGCCCAAGTGCGTGTGTCTGCATGTAAATTACAAAATCGTGCAAAAAAGGTGCCATTAAAAAGGCAGAAGGAGCAAAAAAGCAAAACAGGATACGTTCGGATACGTTAAACGAACACCGATGTCGAGTTATGCATACCCTAGGCAGTCCTGATCAAAAATTAATGCCAACTCACTAAGCAGATGGGTCAAGTATAAGATTTTCCAAGTAAAAAAAGGGGTGAATAGGAAATAAATACGTATTTGTTTATATATATTCATGGAGATATTTATATTTTATTCAACATAAGCCCGTGTTTCGTTAATATTTATTATTAAAATATAACTTTTGTTGAATTATTTTGAAATATTTTCTCACTGATTTATCCTAAAATCCTCTAAAATTTATTTAAAACAAAATTATGATTAAGTTTATTAGGGAAACGTTGTACATTTTATTGCGACACCCCCTACTTTGGTAGCTTTTTATTATTTAAACTTCTCGTAACTTTTCTTGAACCTTATTTAAAAGTAAGTGGAATTATTAAAGACACCTTTCAATTAATACCTTGGCAGATATATGTGAATCATGTGCCGTGACTAAGGGTATTCGCAGGGAAAGACGAATGTTATGCCTGGCGGAGCAGCAATTTAAATTCCCGCTTCACGCCCCTGTCACGCCTACTCCTGCAGCATCCCATTGTCCCCAGCCCTCCTGTCCCCGCATTGCGTATACGCTACTCATCCCGCCATGCATTGCGTATACGCCGCGTACTCCTCATACAAAACATCCCACATTCACACACATCCATACTGATGGGCGTGCGTGTGCTGCATAATTACAGGTGCGCTGTGCTGTTGCGGTCGTGGATGATGCGGCTGGCGCTGTCGGTGCCAGGAGCGCAGTTGCCGGGCCATAATTGTCGGTTGAATGACTCTCGATGCGATAGCAATAATAACAAGCAAATCGGCAGCGGCGGCAATCATAATATTCATCAATGTCACACTTGACGGCGGAGCAGTAGCAGTAGCAGCAGCAGCGAAAATAAATACAAACCCAAATTGCCGACAGCACCACCGCAAAATTTCGGACATTGCGACATGTTAGCAGGAGCCGCGACACAAGCAATCGACACAACACAACGACGAGCGTCGACGACATTTGGTAAAATTACAAAAGCAGAGGGAGCAGGCATCCGGATCAGCAGCAGCGGCAACAGCAGCAGCAGCAGCTGGGAAAGATGGTTCTAAGCACCGAATGGTCACAGGTGGAGGTTATCGATCTGATCAACGATGGCAACGGTCTCGGCTTCATCCTTGTGGGGGGGCGTAGCACTGGGGTGGTGATCAAGGCCCTGACGCCGGGGGGCGTGGCCGAGCGAGATGGACGGCTGCAGTTGGGCGATCATCTGCTGCAAATCGGCGAGGTCAATCTGCGGGGCTTTAGCTCGGAGCAGGTGGCCACAGTTCTTCGTCAGACCGGAGCTCAGGTGCGTCTGATTGTGGCGCGGCCGGTGGAGCCGACGGCCATCGATTACCAAACGCTGGCCTGTCAGGCGCCGATTATACCAACTAAGCTCCTCTCCGACCCGGAAGAACTGTCGCGTCATCTCTTCCAGAATCCGAGCTTTGCCACCGCCGCTGCCGTGGCAGCAGCAGCAGCAGCCGCTGCAGCAGCCGCATCCAGCGGTGGTGGTGGCAGCGGCGGAGACGGCATCTGTGTCGGAGGCATGGACGTGGCCAGTTTGGTGGGTCTCGTGCGCGGCGGTCCCGTCGAGGGCTCCGAGATGTCCGCCGTGGAAGCGCCTGCAGCGCAGCTGCAGCTGACGGAGCTCGGCGACCTGGCCGATTTCCCACTGCCACCAATTCCGGGCGGCAACCCTAATGGCGCCGAATCCAATGCTGGCCAGCGACCGTGCCCGCGCCTGGATCTGGATATAGTGCCCTTCTCGATACTATCGCCGCCGCCACGCCCCGCCCTGCAGCTGCTGCCCCTGGAGACCCAATGGCGGTCCGTTCAGGAACAGCAGCACCAGCACATAGAGACTGTGATAGCCGGCAGCAAACGCAAGCTGTTGGCCAACAAAGATGGCGGCTCGGGATCGGGCTCTGGTTCCGGCTCCGGCTCCGGCTCCCCCGACTCCTACATGGACTCTCCGGAAACGGAAACCTACGTGGTGGAGCTACACAAGAATGTCTATGGCCTGGGCATAACCGTAGCTGGTTACGTTTGCGAAGAGGAGGATCTCTCGGGCATATTCGTGAAGAGCATCATCGAGGGCAGTGCGGCGGAGACGAGCGGTCAAATTCAGATCAACGATCGCATCGTGGCCGTGGATGGAAGGTCCCTGTCCGGGGTGACCAACCACCAGGCGGTGGAGCTGCTTCGGAATACAGACATCGAGGTTCACCTGACATTGGAGCGGTTTCTGCGGGGCAGGAAGTTTGAGCATCTGCAAGTGGCCCTCACGGAGATCAAGGGCAGTGCTGGTCCATCCGGCTTGGACAGGAATCAGGAGAAGGATCAGGATCAGGAGTCACAGCTCTCGATGCCGGGGTCACCCTCGATAGCCACGCTCAGCTGGCTGCCACCCAAGTCGCTGGATGCCGATTCCATAGCCACCGAAGGTGACGAGGCCGAGGCGGAAGATGTGGGCGTTTCGGGAGCCGGCGAGGAGTTTGTAGAACTCCCCTCGCGGGACACCGTGGAGTCAAACATGTCGCACGTGCTGGACCGCAGCGATCACAGCGGCGGGGTGACAAAGCTGGCCACGACCAGTCCAGTAGCGCCGCTAACCAATGGCAGGAGCCCGAACCTGGCCGATGACAGTGGCAACGACACCGACGAGCAGTGTCAAGAGCCAGAAACGGGGACGCAGACGGAAGCTGCAGTGGGAACGGGAAAGAAAGCGGCAAGTGCCAGAAAGGGGTCTAGGACAGAGTCGAGTAGGCTTAAGGAACCAGAAGATCCCGGCACAGATCCCGATCTCGATCCCGATCCCGGCCAGATGCCCACGCCCACGAATGAGGCGCCTGCAAGGGTGGCCAGCCCAACAGCCGCCTCTCTGCGCGTGGCCTGGAAAAGTGAGTTTCCCGACAGTGAAATTTTAGTTGCCGAAATAAATAAACTTTCAGGTCTAGGGATCAGCCTCGAAGGCACCGTGGACGTGGAGTGCGGCATTGAGAAGCGTCCGCATCACTATATACGCTCCATACTCGCCGACGGGCCGGTGGGCCGCCAGGGCATCCTGCGGCCGGGCGATGAGCTCCTGCAGGTGAATGAGCACAAGCTCCAGGGCCTGCGTCACATCGATGTGGTCAAAATCCTCAAAGAGCTGCCGGCCCGCGTTAAGTTGGTGTGTGCCCGGGGCACTCGTGTTCCGTCGGTGATAAATACCTCTCAAAACCCGGAGGCCTTTGAGACGCGCAGCCTCCTGCCCGGTGGTCACCAGAGCCTCCAAAATCTGCTGAGCAAGGCCCAGTCGGAGAGCTCGCTGTACACGTCCAGCACGGCGACTTTGACGGATGCAGGCGGCGGAGCAGGCGGATCGGGAGGAAATGGAGCAGGAGGAGGGCGCTCCAAGTCGCTGGAGAACGTGTCGGGCCTCGCCCTGTGGAGCTGCGAAGTGACCGCCGTGGATATTGAGAAGACGGAGCATGGCTTTGGCTTCTCCATTCTGGACTACCAGGATCCCCTAGACTCCGAGGGCAGTGTCATCGTAATTCGTGGCCTGATACGCGGTGGTGCTGCCGAGGCAACCAATGAGATATATCCGGGCGACCGTCTCATGAGCGTCGGCGATCGCCTGCTGCAGGGCCTGGAGCTGGACGAGGCGGTGGCCATTCTGAAGTCCATGCCGCCGGGTCTCACTCGCCTGGGCATATGTCGCCCCCTCTCCGCTTCGGACAGCAATAGCAATAGCAACATAGCCTCGCCGATCGGCGACTCGACCAGTACATAGTGACAGCCAATCCCCGACGGCCAACAGGAGTCGGAGATCGAACCGGAAGCGGAAATGGAAGCTGAAACGAATGCAGAGCTAGAAGAGCAACAGGAGCTGTTCTCATTGTGTGAGTAGTTTTTTCTAAATACTTTTATATTTTTACATTTCAAGTCTAAAAAAAAACATTTTTAGAAGTTTAAATTACATATTTATGATCTCTTAAATGATTACTTGTTTAATTAATATAATTTAATTACTCAATGAATTTATCTTCGGAGTTTAAATACAAAATTATTTATTTTATGATTCCAAAGAAAGAAAAGTCCTATATTTCACATTCGCTTATTCCCATTTTGGCTTATTTAAATCGAATCAATTGAGGAAACTTTCGCAGAAAGTAACAAAAGCATTCAATTATATACTTTTTGGCAACTTTTTGATTGATTGTCGGACCAGCTGGTGCCGCGCCCGACTCAATATGAATGCGAATCGTCATTGAGTCAGTTGGTGGGTTGCGAGTTGTTATTAAATTGTCACCTGTCACACCTGCCGCCAATTTCCCTTTAAGATTTTGCTTTCACCTTTTTTCCCTCCTGTTAATCAAGTGAAAGTTGGGTTCTGTGCGTCGCCAGGACTACCTTTTTTTGGGACTGGACGCCGTCCTGACAAATGTTGCCACATCAGTGAGCCGCTCCAGGCCCTTTTCCTGCCGCCATTTGGGGTTAGCTTATGTATATATATGAGATTTCGTTTTTAATTGTTGCCCCTGGTAACGCCCAAAAGTCATTTTAAAAAGGTTACGCCCTTGGCTTGGGCTGGAATCAGAAAATAAACGTGTGCACGGCCATTGTCGAATTGATGACCGCTTGACATCCTTTTGAAGTAGTTCATTGCTCATACGCCCCGTGTGGCAGGCACAACATCGGTTGTCTGGGTTCGTGTACTCATTCTATAAATACGTTTATATGCGTATAGGTTTAGGGTTGACCGCAGTCTTTTCGTGTGGCTAACTTGCTGTCAACCCTCGGGCTTTTATATATGCCACTTGTTGTTTTTCCCTATAATTTAATTACATTTTCGGGGCAAGTTATTTTAAGCCTGCCATCGATTAGCCACATTTTAGGTGAACGCTTTAAATTTAAACTTGTATATGTTATAGAGAAATTCTGGGAATTTATAAGGAAACCTGGTAAATAAAATGCCTTTGCTTATTTCATTAAAATTTTAAATTAAACAGAGATGAAATTGTGTGGCGTTTGGCACATGATAATAACTTGTAATAAACGACACCTAAAACACTGAAAGTTCGAGGGGAAAGTGTTCGTGGGGAAACAACCCGAGGGCAAGGGGAAAAGGAGGAGGAGTCTCTTGCTCACCTATTAACCAGAAACCAAGTTTGGTCCGGACATTGGGGCCCTTCTTGACGCCTAAATTATTCATGCGTAGATATAAATACAAAACTTTGACAAGAGCGGTACTGGGGGCCAAGGATAAACTGCAAATTACCACTAATCTCCTGGGGTCCTCCAGGCCCCCCTCCCAAATGTTTGTCATGTTAGCCTCATAAATAGTAATTTTCTTAATTGACTCTCGCCATTCGCATTCATAATTTACAATTCTCCCGGCTGGCTAGCAGGCTCAACTAGCTGGCTTTTGTTTAAAAAATCATTATTTAGCAATTGTTTTAGCCGGCATAAATTATAAGGGTCAAGTAGGTCGATGATTTATGCATGCCGCGATAGCGAAAAGTTCCTTGCCTCAAAACTAGTCGCCAGCTGGAGGGTGGAGGTGGGAGGTGGGAGAATGGGATGTGTGGCAGGTGTACGAGGTGTACCAGGTCGTAGTCTGGGAAGTGAGCAGCTGGCGGCGGAATAATAAAAGCTTGGCCAGCAATTATAAAAATGTTTGGTTCATGTGCAAAAGCCGACGGGGAAATTCTTCAATTATATATATATATATATATATATACCATATGAACACATACGCCGCACAAAGTTATGTTCTTGTGTATATTTATGCATGGTTACACTGAAACTTGAATAAAATTATAATTTGTAATCAAAAAGTAGAGGGTTACGGTGTTAATTATTAAAGAGTAAAACATTCATTTTAAGAAAAAGAGTAATACATCTTTTGATTTGATACAATTTAAAAACCTCAAAGAAGAATTTGATATCTGCAAAAGTATTATTTTTAAAGATAATTATTTATAAATATATAGAATATAATTCAAAACCCTTTACATTTTATTTTATAAACTTTTCCTCTGTGTTCGCTCATATTTGTGTAGATAGTCGTTTGTTGCTGTTTGCCCGTTTAATTAATTGGCTATTAAAAGTGTTGAAAATTGAAAACAAAATTTAACGCTACTGCAGCAGCAACAACAGCATTAAAAATAGCCTTCCCTGACCTCACCGGATCTCAGGTCCGTGTGTGTGTAAATAAAACAAAATTGCTGCACAAGCAAATTGATCGAATTAAATGAGTAATAAGAAATTGCGTGTAAACGCTGCAATTAAAACACTGTACACATGTCCGACCCGTCGACCTTTAAAACCCTACATTAAGTATGTTAGTTTATAGTAGTTCATAGCAAACTGTTAAAAAAAAGAGGGAAAGTACTTTTCACTGAGTCAATACCAGGGCAATAATTCTCCCACAATAAGCGAATTAAATGCTGCACAGAAAAACCACGTAGAGCACACACGCGGATTCATTGTGTGCGCATATGTTTACCCATGGCGGTCAAAATATTTACGCAAACGAAATATAATAAGCATAACAAACAACATTTTATAATGTGTATTAAGACTTAGTGTTGCTCGTTAATACCTGACTATATACACAGCCCTTTATGGTATTTAATCTTTGCTGCTATTTATGATAAAAACAAAATGGAGAGTAAGTGGTGGGAACTATGAATTCCTAAAACTATATAACAATGGGAAAATTTCACAAATTCCTAACAAACATTTGAAATTCATGTCGTAGTTTTATTCAAAAGTTGTTGCTTTTATTTTGGGAAATATGCCCAAACTTATAAAACATGTAATTATTTATATAACAATGTTATAACCTTGGATAGAGTTGAATATTAATTAATGCCACAATTGAAAATTAAATGCAGTTTATTGAAACTTTCCTGGTTTAAGTATATTGCTTTAAACCGTTTCATTTATTAATTTCAAGAGTTTACAAATTCCGATAATAAGGCTTTGCATTCATGGATCTCCTTTTAGCTTTTTATGCCGTCATACATGGCGTATACGCAACGCGATGCTGTCATGGAAATGGCAAATTCTCGTGAAAAGCCGCCCCTTTAATAACATTTTAATTAACCCAGCAGGCATCATGGAGCAACAGAATTTCGCAAATCACAAATTGTTTACAGTTGGCAGCTTAGCAAGGGACTGACTGCAGCAGGAGCTTGATTCGCAGGCGTTGCATTTTAAATCAAATTAATGTAAACAATGGCAGGGATGTCAGGTGGTTGGACAGTCTGTCAGTTGGCTGCTCCACCGATAATAATAATAATAATGGGGCCAAGCCGAACGAGCGACTGACAGGCGGGGGGAGGGTGCGCTGAGGATTTGTTTGTGGCGCCCCAATTTTACAAATGTAAATATGGAATGGCAACAACATAATGCCACAGTCGAACATGTGGAGGCGATTAATGCCGAAGTTTCAGCCTTAATCGCTGGGCATTTGCATTTTGCATTTGGCATTTTTGCTTCCAATTTACTAATTGCTATGCAATGAAAAGCCATTTTCAAAGATATTTCCCAAGGAATTTGTAATGCATTAAATTGTTTAATTTAAAGTGAAGAGATTCCTCGAGTTATTCAAGTAAGCAAGAGGATTATTCAATGAAAACATGTGATGCGAGAAATTCTCTGCATTCACAAGGTGGAAGAGCAACAGCAGAGATTAGCAAAGTAAATAAAACCCGTTGGTTATAATATTTGTTATTATTATGATTGATGGATTATGAATCAGGAAAAAGAAAATGTACGAATTTCTTTAAATTAAAATACTTTCTCTTGCAGCCCTCATCTCATTTCTTGGGACATTAATATGTAATCTAAGTGAAATCTAGGGAAATCCAGAGAGAATATGTTGCATTTCCTGCATTTAACATTTTTTCATCAAAATGACTCAGGACCTGATTGCTAGTCGGTCCTTCGGGGATATTTGTGCTTGTGCTAGTACAACAGACTGCAAAAATAATTACGGCAGAACAAAAAACTCATTAAAACGCACTGCACACACCGCAAACATTGCCAGCGAGTGTGTGTGTGTGGGTGGGTGAGCTTTCTAAATTTCCGCCACCATGCCACCCCTCCGTCAGCTATTTCCGTTTCCTTCGCCCAGGAGTGTCGGCCATGCAGGGAAATCTATCAACGTCTGCGCCTGGAAGGCTTCTCCCCGCTATTCTGCTGGAATGCTTTCTTATGTGCACCGGGAAAAATATAACCCTGTTTATATATAAAATCGAAATAGAATAATAATTAAAAAGTTCAACAAGTTGAAGTTACCGCTAATTTCTTTAATAAACACAAATTCCCTTTAAACGAATGCTAGTAATTGATGAAATTTCCCCTTTAAATAGCCTGGTTTTTCTCCGTGTACTCGTATGTAAGCACGTAAAGCGAAGCCCAGCACAAAAAACATTTATTTAATGCAACAATTGTGTAGATGAGGCAGCTGCCGGATCCGAAGGGGGAGTGCGCTGGCGAAACAATAATGGGGCGAGAGCATAATACAGATAGCAGCAGCAAGGATACCAGGACGCACAGTCCTTCTTTGGTCCTTTGTAATTTTCTGTGCATGAACTTAAGCGTACATATTGCAAAAAAAAAAAAAAAAACAACAAATACATTTACAGCAATAAGGGAAACAACAAGTCGATGGCTTTATCTTGGTATATCGACAACACGCTCATCATCATACTTATCCCAGCACCCATGCTGAGTGCACTCCTCAATGCGTCGAACATGATCTTGGCTTTGGTTTCTTTTCTTCACCAAGTTCCCATTACTTGGCGAAATTTCTGGGTATATGGTATGTTTCATGCTTATAAAACTAATGTTTAAGGGTTTGTATAAAGTTCAGAATGAATTTATAGATAGAATGTCTATTATTTCATTTTATCTCTTTACATTTCGGTCATTCAAGTACTTTATACAAATTATTTAATATTTTACATATTAATTTAAAGATGAAATCTTTCTCCTCAATATACCCATTTGTGTCACAATTAAACGTTAATAAAAACAATACAAAAGACAAAAATATGGCCGACATTGCAAAACCAAGTCGACTTTCTTTTATTTGCATGTTGCTTTTGTGTTGTCTTAAAATGATTTTCTTTCTCTTTGCGGAAGAACAGCACTCGAGTGAAGTGCATAAATTTTGTATCGAGTGCTCGAGTTGCTGCCGAGATATTTATCCGGATTGTCGCTTACGGCCGTTAATCTGCCGGGGCCTACTTATTAAGCCCGTAAACAGGGGACGGGGTATATGGCAGCGCTTTAAAAATACATAAAAATTAACTGCTGACGCAATTGCCAAGGGAGCACCGAGGGAGAACGAGGCAGGAAGTTGGCGGTGGATGAGCTCCAACAGCCGGTATTCTCTGACGCATTCACTGCTCATAATTCCCATAATTGACAATGCCACTAGGCCGCCACCCTTAATTCCAAGACCCTTTCCCCCCATTTTCCGGGACGCGTTGTCGTAAAATTTGTAGCAAGCTCAACGTGGAGCTTATAAATATTTGACGATTTTCGTTCGCCGACTCGTCAACTGATTTACTTAACTTACTTAAATACAAATTATCCAGTGTACTGGCCACTGGCCACCGGCCACGCCCAGTCATACCCGGTTGTTGGTCCGTAATAAATATGGTAAATAAATTGCGAATTCAATGGCCCTGGTCCGGGATCGGAGAGTCCTTATTGATTTTCCTCTGACTTTGTCCCGGGCTTTTGTGAAAAGCAAAGGGGAAACATATGTTTTCATATTTAATTATACCCATTCCACAATGAGTGTATAAAAGCGCACGTGTGTGTCTTTGGGAGAGCGTGTGAGTGTGAGTATGAGTGTAAATAGGGGGTCGGTGGCACTGAGTGTAAGTGTTTTATGAGCGCTTTGAGTGCGTCTTTTTGTGTTATGGTTATGGCGGCAGGTAGCAAGTGTCGATGGCAGCTCGTTGCCTTCCCAGATTAAATTGGTACGAAGTGTTGGGAAAACATTGGGGCAGTATGGCGATTTCAAAGAGACCACAAAGTGCCATGTTAGCTGGTTTTCATGGGAAAGATATGGGAGTTATATTTGAGCAATTTATGAAACTGTAAACTATAATTTCTGGATCTCTGAAAATGTAAAATGACATTTTCTTTGACTCAAAGGAAAAGCATATGCTATTTGCGACTATTATACATATCCTATCTGAAATCTCACGGTGTAATTAGGCTCGTCATCATGCCAAATGTGAACCGAGTGCAAAATTGCGTGGATTTTTTCTTGGCCAGACTCTTAATTGCAGTGCAAACGGACCGGGAAAACGGTGCCCTCGGCTGTTTTTCCACACGCTCTCGCTCACCTGTGCTCACTTGTTCAGTCGCTCACCTGCTGCGGCCCCATGAAGCCTGCCTCCTTTAAGCCCACTTCGAGTTGTTTGTGCTGCATGCGAGGCCAAAATGTTGCCAGCCGCTGCGGCTGCCAGATAGGCCGTGAGCAAACACACACGCGACGTCATCGAGAGCTCATTGTGCATGCAAAGATTACCGCACAAATGTACTGCCAGCCCCAATTTCCCCAGCCCCCTTGCATCCGTCCTCTGTCCCCCTCATTTCACCCCTTTTCTACCCCTCTTCCATATCTTCACTACCCCCATACCCATCACCATTCCTTGGTCATAGTTGGCACAGCAGTTCAACGTTTACGCATTGCCAGTGGAGCTGATGGAGGGGCAGTGTGGAAGATGCTACTGCACTTTGGGAAAAATCATAATTAAAGCGTATAAACCAAGGCTTTAAAATTTTATTTCTAGAAAATTGTTTACAGATAATGATTAAATGCTTGCTGCAGAACTTTAAATATCATTTAACTAAATCTATAAATATAGAAATCATAATTTTATAAAATACAGCATTCGAAGTTTTAAAATCTAAAAAAATCTGTGCCCATAAATATTTTAGGATAACTTTGAAATAAATCTGATAGCCCTACGAATTATTCCCAAGATATATCTCAATTTCTATCCCAGTGTAAGTAAGTATTCTGCTGCTGTTAAAGTTACGACTGTTGATCCAATATATCCTCTTGGTGTGATTGTTTATGCAGCCTTCGCTCTAACCAACAGCCACATAGAAAATGCATGAACATTTAAATTTAAATATAGAATATAGGAAAATGTCATAGACTTAACCCTTTTGAGATCTCCCTAACAATAAGAAGGTGTCAAAGAGGAAATACTGTGAAATAAAGAAAGAAAATAAAAGGAAAACCCAAGGGAGCATTGTAAATCCTCACTGGCAGCTTAATAATATCTTAGCAACGTGTCAGTCAGACTGTTGGGACGTTGGAAAAGCACCTTGGAGAAGGCTTTTAAATATTAAAGAGGATTTTCCTGAGATAAAATAGTTCAATATAGAAAAACCATAAAATGGGTATTTAATTTAATTTAAAACTAAAGGAGAAGTAGTCATGGCCAAATTAATTTGAACTTAAACTTAATTGAGACCATATTACACAATAAAATAAATATTTTTCAACTTTAAACCAATATTTAAAACTTGTGAAAAACTGTAGTTATATTTTTGATAACTCTTGTGCAAAGGCTTAAATTTATTTCGATTTAGTACGTGTTGATATTGGGCCTTATAAGTTTGATGCCTTCCATTTGAAACCCCCTCCTATTTTTCTTTTATTCATATTTTCCTTTTTTTGTAATGCTATTTCCCAGTCATTGTTGTTGCTGTCAACGCGAAAATGCTTTCGGCACGAAGATGTATGAGAAGAGGCAAGATGATATGTGCACATATGTATGCAGGGTAAACATAAGGACATGTATTTTACATACTTTCAACTTCGAACAGTTGAGCTTCCATAAATCAAACATTTATGATTTAAAAGAAACAATTTCCGGTTAAATTCCTTAAAAAACTGCTTATATTTCGCTAGAAAAGTAATAAATTTAAAGTAAAATATTCAGCACACAAGTTGTTCTTTGTTATTTTAGTCATGCTTGACTGTATGCAGATAGATGCATAAATTACGTATACGCCATGGTAAGTTCAATCGAAGTGACGGCGGCGGCTGGCTTGTCTTCGCCTCCCAACCGAACATCCTCTTGACAATCCCAAGCAGCTCTCTCATCACCATCACATCGGCCTCCAGCCCCCGCCACCCCTTTTTCGCCTTCACTTACCTCCCCCCGTGGCAAGTGTTTTCCGTATTTATATGCAATTTTTCTTCATCTTTTATGTATGCTCGTTGTCGTCGCCGGCTTTCATATCCTTTCGAGTGTGCATATTCGTGCAAACAGCAGAGGTTAAGAAAATAGCAATAAGAAGAGGAATTTGAGAAATTTTAATTAATAAAATTTATGGCGAAATTTGAGCTTTTTGTGCTTAGAATTCAAAGCTTTGCTTTCAATGCTATCGCCATATTTTATGTTTTTAAATACATTCTTGATATCGGTTTTATTTTGACCTAAATTGTATGTGTTCCTTATAGTTGTTAGCCAGCCTGCCGTTAGCATGTGTAAGTCGCTGTAATGATATTTGTTATTTGTTTGTTTGTTTGCTAGTTTGCGTGTGCGTTGAAAGCATTGAAATGCCGTTTGTCAAACAGAAATGTCACCACCCACCCACATCCCACCATCCGCCAGCACCCACTTGTGCACTTTTCTAATGGCCAGCCCGGGGCCCTGTGGATGAAATTGAAGGGGGGAGGGGAATGCATTACAAGTCGCTTACAACTCGCAGCGTGATTCAATTACCATGAGCTCGGTCTCGGATCCCATTTGCATAGGCTTGGCCCCGAGGCTATCTCCTCCCTCCGACTTTGTTTTTCCACATCAGCCGGTTCGCAGCCTGAAAGCAGGGATTGAGTTTTTTAAGTGCACATGCACACGAGATATTTGAGACTGGGTGAAAATTTAAGTGCATTTATCCAACTATTTGCTGTTCACTTAATGGAAATATAAATGTCAGTTTGCTTAGCTCTTAAATAAGTTAAATAATAATTAATTCGTGCAGATAAGTTTGAATATAAACAATCAAGAGCAGATAGGAAATAGATAACCTTAAATAAGGTTGAAATTAATGCATAAATATCGAACTTATTATAAAATTCATGGAATGAGGGACTCTAAATTACTGCTGACTCCCTGCAGGTCCCCCTCTATATTCCTCCCAATGACGTGCATATAAAATATGGATAATATATATAGGAGATACAAGTCCTTTTACCCGCGGGAATATCCTTTGATTTGTGCCTACAAATTGGCGTGCCCGAGAGTATCGTTTGCCAGTACGCACAACACATGCATATCGGATCTGTTTTGTCCTGATTGATGATGATATTATCCTCGGTAGGGGAGGCGAGAAGCAAAGGGAGCCAGAGGGTCCCTAACATGCCACACGACTAATCCAGGCAATCGTGCCTCTGTGTGTAAGTGTGCTCCTTGGAGCCAGGCCTCTCGTGCACATTATCCTGTCATGGTTGTTGGTGTAAACCATATAGCAGCCACCATTATATTAAATACACACAAACGGAGAGATATAATTGTATGCCTCAAAAGGCTAAAATACTATAGCGTTATTTAAGCCACAGTTAAATGCATTTATTATAAAAAAAATTCAAAATAAAGTTATTATAGAAAGGTACTTTAATATGTTCTTTGAAAGGAAGTTGTTAGGTTTATTAGACTTCCTTAAGAAAAAGGCTCAAAGAAATCCTTTTAAATAAAGCAAAATCTATGGTCTTTATTTAGTTATTTCTATTTAAGGAAGTAGAACTTTTAATAATTAATTTCTAATCACTAGCACAATATTTTATAAAAGTATGGATGGCTTTCAACTAAATGGTGTTTTGGTGTTTCATCAATTTGTTTTTAAAAGCAAATTTGACAGCGATGCCGCAATGACACGGCAACGGAAATCCGTATCCCCTTTCCAACCATATTGGTACGTTTTTTAACCTCCTTTTGTCAGCATTTTTCCAACCTGTTTATGTATTCCAAATTGAAATTGATTTTGTGGAAATTAATTTCATGTAAAGTCCATTAAATTGTTGTTCGGCGGAGCTGCTTCTGCTGTGGCTTTCTGTTTATGCTGACAAGTTCTAACAACAACAACATTCCATCCCCATCCAATTTAAGCACCTTCCCGGCTTGCCTGCTTGTATTTGCACTTCATTTTCATATTTAAGTTCGTTTATTATGCGAATGTAATTAATTATAAAGTTTAGCGAGCATAAATTTAATATTTCCAACGCGCTGAGTGCGAATTCCCAGTGGACGATGGGACTAGTACAGGCTTAATAATCCGCCTTTGGGGGGTTGGTCGTTTAGACACATTTGATGGCTCGATGTCTGCCGGCCGATTATCCGATGTTTGTCACTTGCGTAAATCAAGCGACTGTCAAGCGCATCCAGATCAAATTGTTTCAATTGAGCGATAAATCAATCGCCAAAATCCCCAGCCCACACTTGGCAATTGTCAGATTTATAGACCAGGACACAGGGAGAAAGAAGAGGCAATTTTTCGTTATTAGTTAAACAATTTTATGGGAGCAACCTCCGACGGTCTCCCTGGTGAATCATGAATACGTAATTTCCGCTGACATTAGCCGTTTCCACGGCTAGTTTGACTCTGAACGCCAGCAGCTGTTGCAGCCACAAATCTGAAATGCAAAGAAACATTTCAAACCGAGCGTGGCACACTTTTCGGGTCCAAAATCCCAACGAGCACCCGCCGGAACCTTGCCTCGAGATCAAAATCAAAATCCAAAAGCCAAGCAAAAGGCAAATCAGCTGAACCCAACCCGGTTTAGACCCGCCAGTTGGCAGTTCGCATCGCGTAAATTATGCAACATGCTTTTAAGGCACTGCCAAGGCAGCCATCGCGAAAGGGAACGCAGGGAAATTACTGCACAGAACGAGCAGCGAAAAAAATCAGCAGATTTTCACAGAGAAGAAGAAGAAGCCAAACTCAATCGCGCTTGGATTGCAAAACAACAAGGATACAAGAAAAAAATAATGCTGAGCAAAAACAGGACAAACAAGAGGAAACGTGAGGCCAGCAAAGGGAGTAACGAAAAATTGACAAGAAGTAAAAAAGGGTTCGAATGTGTCAGTACCCTAGTTTAGGGATTGATAATTAAGCAAAAGTATATGATTCATAAATGTAAGCTAAAGGGAAGTTCTGTAATAATTTATTAGGCTTAAAGTTTGTGAATATATGAACTAGTTATCTTCGCAGAATTAAGGACCAAACCAATACAAATTCAAACAGAGAAACCCTTTTCGGGTCACTTGATTCGTAGACAGGATATTTTTTATTACTTTTTCCTACTGTCTCTCTTATTTCCTTTATTTTTGTCCTACCCTCTATATACATACATATATCTTTGCCTCAACACATTTTCGGGGGCGTTCAGTCGAGGGAGTGTGTGTGCGGTAGACTGTCAATTTTAATGGCTGGCCATGAAATTGAAATGCAAGCGATGAAAAATTCAAGCATTTCAACATGATGGACACTATGGCTCTGACAATTTATAGCTCGGCCATTTGTAACAAGCGACAACAACAATAATAATAATAACAGCAACCAAATGGTTGAGTAGCGAAGGCCATGCCTTTATGTTCTTTTCGCTTCGTTTCGGTTTTTGCAATTAAAATGCCATTAAATTACCTTTCCCCAGTTGGAATTTCACTGGAGACTACTACCGTCTGTCCCTCAATTAATTATTGAAAAATTGAAGGCTTTTCTATGCCCCTAATGCCGGTTCGAAAATTGATTAAGTGATTGCCTTTCAAATGCCTTTGAGCTGCCCTTCTGTTTCCATTCTATTTCTGTAAATATATTTTTTATGGAGTAGGAATGAATAATAAAAAAAAAGTATTTTCCAATCAATTTCCTATATTTCCTTTCTCTTTCTGCAAATATTTTTCATTGATTATATTCATTGATAATAGTAATGTAGTTTTTCAATCAATTTTCTATATCTCATTCCTATTTTTGGAAACATTTATTTATTTTTTTAATCCCTACTAGAAAATAATGTTCCAATCAATGTCGGACAGGTGATTATTATTGTATAAATGCTGTTAAATTTAATTTTGCATTATTTTTTCTGGCCTCTAAGCCGAAACAATTTGGCAAAAGCAAATAATCGGACATTATGCAAATGCAAGCTCTCGCATATAAATTTAGAATGCCATTGCATAATGACTATAGCATTGATGAGGCGTGCTTGAATCTGTTGTTGTGACGGCGGGAATTTGAGTGTATTCGGATACCATGGCGTATGCGTGATATGTTGCGCATACGCCACCGTGACCTGTCAAAGGAAATCGACCGCCTCCCTTGGCATTTGTCTGCTGCTGGAAGATGGCAGGCTTTTGTGCCGACTTAACTCAATTTGGCCTTTGATAAGCCGCTACACGAAATTCGTTGTTATTGTTCCATCAAGCAAATTCGTTTTCAAAATCAGCATACATATACTCGCCATATAATTCGACAAGCCAAATAGAAGGTAAATTAAATTTATCTACGTCAATGGCTTGGCTCAATTGCCGTTGATAAACCCGGCAAATAGCATTCATGGCAGGCTATTTTAAGGCCATTAAAGGCAGGCCAAAGTGAATCCTTTCCTTTACTCCTTTCTTCGCTCGTTCCGTCAATCCCCCGGATCCGGATCGTTAAAGAAAAAAAGGCAGGAAGGCGAACGACATTTGCAGATAAGGTTTCAGTTTTTTCGTTTATTTTTTTCTTTTTGGGTTCTTGCGGGGCAGCCAGAAAATATATTTTTTTGTTGCCCTCATCTCCTTCTTGGCCGCTCCTTCGGTTGTTCCTCATGGCGATTTAATAAAAGTTGCGGCTGCAATAAAACGAAGGAACGGATGACATAACGGAGTCCGAGGAAGTCCCGAGCCGAGCCGGGGAGATGCGAAATCTGTTGCTACGGCCGTGTGCGGTCTTATCAACACACTCCACATGCCATGTCTAGGCTGGCCTTTTCGCCAATGGAATTATTACATTTTTATGAGTCCTGACACATACACACACATGAGAAACAAGGAGAATCCAGCTCCTGTCCTTGACGCGTGCCATAAGACAATGGCATATTTCACAACATTGTCAGTGGCTCCACTTCCAGTTTTAGTTGGACTCCGCCGAGTGCCTGGTTCCTGCCGAATGGAAATATGGGCAAATAAATCATTTTATTGCAATACAATTTCGGATCTCTGTCTTTTTCTCTCATACCGTCAGCGGATGTTTATCACGCGTGGAACACTGAAAGAAAAGGTCTTGCATTCTAAGGGATATAATATTTGAGAAATTTAGAAGTTATTAAGTAATCGTAACTTTTCCAGGACGTTTCAGATTTGGAGCTCTGATATTAATATATATAATGATTTCTACAGTATTTGTTGGCTTTCCTAGTAAATATTTGTAAAGGAGTGTAACATTTAAGTTTCAAATATTATTTCAATTCTCCCATTCAATTTTGTTCAATTTCTCCCCGTGCCATTAAAGCCGAACTCCCTCTTCCATATTGCCAAAGCATTTTATGCGGCCATTGGGAGGCCAAACATATACAAACACACCCGTAACACGTTACTTCAATATTAATAAGACCGTGTGGAGGCTGTCAATATGACATGGCGCCAAACTGCTGCCACCGGAAGTTGTCCAACGGGAAGCGGAAGAGTCGTGGCCCCAGCTCCTACCAGAACCTTCGGGTGGCCACCGGATCGTATAACATCGAGGTGGGGAGCATTGCTCATTTTTTATTATCGCCCAATCCAATCTCGGTCTGCTGTGGCGCTCCTTGGGTTTGCCGGGATGTGCAATTGGTTCTCGAGCTGCCGCCACCGGAAGCAACAAGGCAACACTTCGGGAATGAAAGATTGACGGGCTTTGGGTCAGTGGGTGGGCGGGTGGTTGCCCTGGTTGGATGGTCGGTTATTGGCCACTTGGGGGGATTGGCCAAAGCCAGATTTGTGGACAGCAATTAATACTTTTACGGCTCCAGCGACGGACGGATTTAATTTAATTATTAATTAGCAAGGACTGGCGGGCTACCGGGCTTATTATGGCCATTAAGCCGAAAGCAAATTCAATTTAATTGCGCCAAACTCAAGGAGGGCTTGTTTAATTTGGCCCTCTATTATTTGCGTTTGAATGGCAAACAAAGCCAGAGAGTGAGGAAGAGAAAGAGGTCCAAGATCAAAGTCAGTTCGCTGCCTCTGACCTGTCCTCACCTTCTTAGCACCGAAGTTTCCTCAGTTTCCCACGGAGAGTTGGTGCAAAACTTTGTCCTTTTCCTGCCAGTGTCGCACCTTGGAGGGTGTCTCAACTCTTTCGCCTGCACTTTGCCTCCTTGCTAGGTTGCTCAAATATTCATAATTGAAGTTTATTGTTTACCCTCGAATGTGTGCCGCCACGCCCACATGGCCCTACGCCCCTCATCTGGGAGCATTGGTGCCGCTTTGATTGTTTTGTGGCCCGGAGACCGTCGATAAGTTGGCCTGCAGAAAGTTCATGAAACTTTTCAGTTTTTCCCCCTTTTGTTTCGCCTTTTTCCGTATCAAGCACTGTGAAAACTTTGATTGGCGAACAAAATGGCACAAGTGATTGGACATGTGCTTCATTTATTATACCGTATGCCTGACCCACTCTCTTGTTAAGTTTAAAAGTTATCAGCAGTCCACAATTAACTCAGGGGGATAAATACAACCAAATACAGTTCTTTGATAAATGTTTAGAGAGCTTTAACAATTAGTTTCATCAATTAGTCTGAATTACTTATCCTGTGTCTTTATAAGTTATCTTAAAGATACAGGATAAGTAATTCAAACCAAATGCACTTGCAATTATTGTTCAATGACAGCCACACAACACCATCGGGAACAAGAGTTCATGTTAGTTTTCCTTCCCCGGCAAAAGGTCACGCATTTCCCATTTCCTTTCCTCAGGAGTGTTCTTGACCGATTTTTGATAAATTGCTTTTGCCTTTGAGCAGCGAAACGGAATGGACTGGGTCGAGTCGAGTCGAGGGCGTCTCAAGAACCCATCCCCAACATTTATGGCTCCCACTTGAACGAGCTATTAAATATAATTGCAAGCAATTTGTACGATCTACTTAGGATATCATTTTTAATGCGACAACCCATTGCGGAAGGCTCTCCCTCATTGCATTGCTAATTGCTTGGCGGCGGAGGTAAACATGAAAGGAGCAATAAGCACGAAACAATGGACTTTTTGCAATTCAAATTACCATTTTGAGTGAATCAAAAAAGGGGGGAAATAGAGTGAGGCGACAAAAAGTGCTGAGTGGTGTAGACCGGAGCGGCTAAATTGTTTTTGATGCCACCGCTGGCGTTGCAGATGGTCAACAGAGCTCATCGCAGGCCAAATACCGGCAGGGAAAACACCAAAATCTAGCTACAATTCCGACCAGATTTGCATAACACGTTCCACATTGCGGTGCCGCCAACAAAAAAACAAAAGCCGAGTCGGAGATTCATGCCACCCCATGGCCACTGTGCAGCTGCGGTTAGTTTCATATATTTCAACGTCCACCTTTCCCTAAATCCCCATCAGCCGCCGCTGTCTGCGGTGACACATAAAATTCTGGCGGGAGCCACAGATGGCTTAAATGTTTTGACCTCGACCTGGCGCTACCCTGCACCTCGGGAAAGTGAGATTATATAACACTTGACTAATATTTGATCTCAGATTTATATATCATTTATTTAAAGCTATCCCTTGAAGGCTTACATTTTTCATCAAGAACCCAACACATTACTTTGTTTAAGGCGACGTGTATTATAATAAAAAATATTACTTATATTGTAAAGGATAATTAAGAAAATATTCTTTTTTAGAAAGTTGCCTTTGCACATGAATATAGCTGCTTTTAATTGAAATAGTGGTTAATACAAGTATAATTTAAAATGCATAAAACTATCTATAAATTCAGGAGAACACTTCAATTAAAGAAGCAAAATTGATAAGAATTCTTTAAACATTAACTCCGTCTTCTACAGCTTTTCAAAATATATTGTAACTTAAAAAATATAGTATTTTCCTTTTTAAAACTTGATCTTTTCCGCATGCACTTTTATATTTTCCTTACACCAAAACTAAAGCTAGAAAAGTGGTGGAAAAACGATTTACAATTTCACTTACTTGCAATGTATTAAGGCGACGCGATGCTTCCTTTGCCAACCTGGTCAAAAGACTCGAGGCTGTCCAGGGCCGAAAGCTAAGGAACCAGGAACCGGCAACAAGGAGTCGGTGAGAGCGGCAAACAAAGGCAACAACAGCAAGGCAAACAAAAGTGGCTAAAAAGCAAAAGCTGCAAAAAGGCCAAAGGCGAGGCACGAACTCTCTAACGAACACAGACTCACACGCACACACCAACACTCATAGAGATACATACATACATACATATATGCATGAAATTTCACACCCAAAAAGGGGGTGAAGGTGAAGGGGTGCGGAAAAGCGGGCGGCATGATGGGTGACTCGGTGGTTTCGGGCGGTTTTTGGGGCTCTAGGAGGGTCCTAGGGGGTCGCACAAGGCAGCCAGAGGAGCCGAAATGCAAATACACAAACAATGGCGGTGCGGGGGTTACTAAGCCAAGCTAAGAAGGTTTTGGTAAACAAATTTTACTGCCAACTCACACACACACAGACAAACCCCACAAGCCCCCATACACAAACTGGCAAATACACTCCGCAAATAGTCTGCATGAACTGCTGTATGTAGTTGCAAGTAATTAAGTTTTAATGACTTTGCTTAAGTCTAGCTTCTGAAAGGAAAAATATCGTTAAAGAGGTATTTTTTAAAGCCAAAAAAAATGTCGAACTTTTTATGAATTCTAGTGAAATGTGAGAGTGAAGTGAGTGAATGTAAGGAGAGTCCTTTGAATGCTTTGATTTTATTTAAATAATAAGAAGTTTGATTGATAATATCTACAAAAGTATTTAGAAATAACTATCTTACGTTTAATCCATTTATTTATATTTAAATTTAATAATTTTTATATTATTAATCTTGTAATTATAATATATTCTCCTTAACATATTCTCAGACTCCTTGTTGCTTTATGAAATCACTAAAAAATAAATATAATAATATAAATCCAATGTAATCCAATGAACTTTTTTTTTCCAACCCGTAAACCTAATATTTTCCATATATCCTTGTCCTTTTTGTCAAGTGCACATTTACAGTTGCTGTCGTTGGCCCAGGACATTCATAGTTAAAATTTAGAGAGACAGCGCCGAGAGATTTGGCAAACAGGAACAATATTCCTGCCGCTGTTGTTGCCAGCCCAATGCCCCTCTAACCCTCATCCCTTGTTGCCGCCCTGTTGCGTTAATCAAGGTTCACACAATCGCCAACAACAACAACAACTAAACAGTAACAATAACCACAAGAACAACAAATGCGAGGCGTGCACGTGCCAAAATTGCCAGAGAATATTTGGTTTTTTTTTTTAAATTTGCTTTAGAGACATTTCCTAGCCGAGTTCTTTGTTTCGGGCCATTTGTTGCTGTTGGCCAGCTGGGTGTTGATTAAAAAATTGTCAGGTTCTGAAAATTCATGGCCCTCTTATCCTTTTTAACACTCCTCCTTGTACAGTGCCAGTTAAGGCTATAAGGCCAGGACATGATTATTACAAGGCCGCAGAAAAGGAAATCATAAGAAAATAAAATAAAACCTTAAGTTATCCTATTGAAATGTAAAATTGAAAAATATATATGTGCCACTGAATTATCATTTTGTGACGCGCTTTTCTACCCATACAGGACAAAAACAGCCTTCATCCACTGCTCCCTGGAGAAAACCTTTTGGGTTGCTACTATCAAAATCGATTGGATTCTGGTTGTAGCCACGTTACACTTTTGGGCCCAGCTCAGAGTCGAAGTGTTGCCATATTTTCCGGCCGGTTTTTAGGTTTCTTGAATGCCCATTTGGGCTAATAACAAATAACTGAATGGTCCATTATACGAAATGAGTCTGAGCCATGGCCGGAAAGTGTTGAGAGCCAATGGCAATGGCCCTGACAGTGGCAGCTGCCAAATAGCGGCCCCTCGATTATGTATGTTCGAGGCTCTCTCCAAATCGCATTACCGGAAATTACTCCCATGCATTACGTAATAAATTTATATGGGCTAATTGCCAGCAAAAGTTCATTAATATGGGGTGCCATGAGCATAATTTATCGGAGCCATTAAATTTTGTTAGTTCTTGATTCTGCAAATATTATTAAAGCTCCTGGAGATCATAAAGAGGGAGCATAGCTTGATGACAGATTTTTAATGATGGAATTATAACAAATTCCCTATTGATTACTTTTGTAATTATACATTAAACTATGTTTTATGTGTCATTAAGGATATTGATATTATAACCAAGTCATTTCGCTTTATGTTTATGTTTTATGAATTTGTTTATTAGAGTTAAATCAAGACGTAAAATACTTGAAAATTCGTCTATAAATGTGCTCATGAAAAGAATCCTTAATTTCCCTCCCTCCTAATCCTTTCTTCATTTAAGTCATACAAATTTTCTTTGAACAAACAATATCTTGCATAGTATAAAGCCATTTAAAAAAGATATTTTCATTTCACTTTTCTGACAAATAAACATACTCCGGCACACACTAAGTGAATAAGCTTCTAACGATTGACCACAAATTTAATATTTGCAACCACTATGATATTCATTGAACGGATATGCAAAACCAGCAGCATACGCTTCTATATACCATACATACATATATTTAGACAAATAAGTGGCCGATTCAATGGGCTGTTATCGACAGCCCGTGGAATTATGTTTGCATATTCGAGCGACCGCTAATCTAATTTCATATTTGTTCGCCCCGCTATATTTGCAGATTTCATGACCCTAATATCAGCAATGTGAAAGCATCAACCAAACACCAAATGGGAAATCTAAAAAAGCAACAAACTAGAGAAGTCTGCAGCATAAATCGGAAGCGGCGAAACAATTTGTATATAGTATATAGTATAATCAAATCCGCACATTGCCAGAATCGATTAACTACACACACCAGCTAGGTAGAACTCCCAGCCACGATGACAGCCCCGAACACTAAAAATGCATAAATAAATAAATAAATAAAACGCAACGCAACGCAAATTCTAAAAATATCACAAATTGTTGTATCAATAAATTATTAATAACAATTTCTGCGGACAAAAAGGCGAGAACAGCAGCAAGCAAAACTATAACAAAAAGCTGACAACATCAAATAAAGTTGAATATCAACGGCAACGAAATTCCACAGAACAGAAAAAGCTGGAGAGGAATTTATCCAACACACAAATATTGCAAAACATTTTTCCAGTTTAGTATGCATATGTCGAGGCCACGATGGCAATAATGATAGTACCCCTCCCTCCCCGATAGTATCCACATATCCACCCAAAACTAGACCCACACCCACACTGATACCCACAGCCGAAAGCAATACCCTAGAAGCCGCTGTAAATATTCGAGAGACTATTTTTATTGTCCTTTTCAACTTTATGTAGCATAAATTTACAATTTCTAGCCTGTAAATCCTTTATATACATACGATATAGTTAAATAGGTAAAGCCAAGGCGATGAGGAAAGGGCGTGGCAGCTGGCTTCTCTTAGGAGTTCGCTCTAAGTAGATACACTCAAGTCCTTCGGACGTTTTTCAAATTGTATAGGAAATGAAAATTGCAGAATTGCATAGATTCTTGAGATTAGTTGTGCATATGAGCGGTTACATATACCTATTTATAGATACTACAAATTCTATACCTATAATTATATATATTTACAATTGACGACCAAGCAAAAAGTAAAACTTTAACTTTAGTAACAAGTCAACACACACACAACACACAACTGAACTAAAGTAGATGGAAACTAAGACATTGGTGAGACGCGGTGTGGGGAATCCCCGCTAGGACTCTAGATCTATCACCCACTCACATCTCAGAGCAAAGCAAATATGAAATGTAAAACAAAAGCTTGTTAGTGATACTAATTTTAAACAAAAGAAATGAAACCAAGAGAAAATACAAAGCTTAAACACGTTTGATAATTCTTAGTGAATCTCGAAATGTTTAAATTGTTATTAAATTTCTATTAGTTAATTCTTTGTTATTAAGCGGACTTCAATTTCTCATCTGTATATATAGTTCTTGAACACAGATCAGTGCTCTAAAGCTTAAGCTTCTTAAAATTACAGAAAACTGAAAGGCAAATATACCAACTAAGATGTGAACACATTTAATGCGGTTCAAAACTACAAATACTTAAAGATTTATCTTTTGAATGAGTTCTTTTCTAAAGGATCTACAAGTAACTTTCAATCTTTTCAATCTAGTTTCTTTGCTTTACTTTCCTTTTCAAAACAATATAAAAATTCATGTACTAAGCTTATGGTTTTAAAGTTTATTGTACTTAGTTTTAATTTTAAAAGTACTCTTTACATATTTGTAGTTTTGAAACACACTATCCATACGTATACCGTTTAACACAAAGACATAGATACACTTACACTCAAGCACTTTCGCTTAAGAAAACTATATATTTTGCAGATGAAGGGAGAACAAGTTCCATGCAACTCAAACAACAAAAATATGCAGATACACTATCTATCTATCCATATATCTAGGGAATGGCTAATATTACGTAAGCCCAATGTTTCACAGTGATTACGTAATATATGCTTTCACCCCATCTATCATACACTCACATTTACACTTACCTTTATAAGTACACGCACAAGATGCATAATATCTGAATGAAACAATTTACCATTTAGCATTAAAGATTAATGTCTGAGCAGAAAACAACTATCTAAGCAAATGAAACAAATGAAACAACACTTAATGTAACGATGAACATGAATCGAATCGAATTGAAACGAAAGGCAACGCAGATGAAAATTCAAATGAATATGCAAATTTGGCTAACACACACACACAGACTCCCACACATGCATAGGCGACATTAGAAACGAAAGTTTGTAAATTGACGAAACGTTAAATAAACAAAGGCGAAAAATATAACAAAAGTATTAATACACATACAAAGATCCATGCGAGTGTGCAATTTCATTGGTTCTCTGGAGAAGACTCGGGGACAACTCTGCATGCTGGATGCTGCGGGGGATGGGGCGGGGCTGCTCAATCAATTGATAAACCGGAAATGGAAATAACAAATGGAAACTGCGAGTGCAGAGGCGTAAAGTGCATCGAGTGCAATTTCCATAGCCTCCATTGGGGCCAGGGCAGCTCCGATGCTGGCTTGTGTGCTGCAGACTAAATTACTCGAAAAATATATTTAGTTGTTGGCATGTTTTATGGATGCATTGTAATTGAATCGGAGTGCCCAACGGGCAAGGGACCCGAGTGGCAGCATGAAATTGACCAAACAGGAGTGGATAGGCAACATTGAGTATCGGCATTGGCTTTTCACAGACCCAGGGGATGGTATGATGAGAACTCGTCTGGGTATGAAATTTCACAAGGTAATTTGAATGAGGGTAGTGCTCATTTAAAGGCTTGTATTTTGCAGCAGATAAAATATTGTACACGTCATCTGACTCCAAGTATTTTTTATGGATTCTAATAAACAAAGGTAAGTATTTCCCTTTAAGAGCAATATTATGAGCTCGCATTAAGAAAATTATAAATCAATTAGCATTTAAATTAATACCTTAAGCCAGAGCTTATAAGTATGTACTTAAAAAACATTTAATAGTTTAACAATTTAAACTAAAATATTAAATAATCAGAGCCATCATGAAAAACCACTAATATCACACAACTTTTCATATTTATTTCCTTCTTTTAACTTAAGCTAACCGCCAACAGCTGTTAAATTGTAATTAAAATTTGTGGCCAAGCAAAAAAATGTACATAATGGAAGGACAAAATGGGGATCTGCAAGAAATACTGCCTGGAAGATTAATTGAATTACATTAGTCTGCGTTTCCACATACAAAAATATGCAAACCGAATGCGTAAACCGCAGAGGACACAAAAAAAGAGGCGAGAGAAAATAAAAAATGAAAAAATTGCTGAAAAGCGAAATAAAAACACAAATTAAAAAATGGAAAATGCGTGTAAATACCGAGCGGAATTTTCCCGACCCTCGCGCGTTTCTTTTATCGCGACTTGTGCAAATTTTCACCTAACCTTTAAAGCGGCGACAGGTGGAAAAGCTGACAAGAACGGAGCAAAAAAGAGGAACTAGGGTCCTCTATCTAATGCCATCTCCCTCCAGCGCTCATTTCGTATGCCGCTCGACAAGCATTTATGTAAATTGAAAATATGCCGGTGACTTTTTTCGAGGGGGACGCAGAAAATAGGAGGCGATGCCGAGCGAAGGGGACATTTAAATTCAATTGTCAGCAGCAGCAGCATCTTCCCGGTCGGCTAGTGAAATCTGGGCTCTCGACATCAGTCACCTACCCGCATTAATACAGTGGTCACTGGGTAAGAGTTGACCTTTCGAACCTTCCAGAAAAACTATCAAACTACACAGAAAGATAACACTTGTAAAGAATCAAACAATCATTATTTATTATAAATTTTTTAAATTTGAAGAACCTTATAGCATTCCTTCGACTTAGCTATCTGTTTGTCTGTTAATAATGTTTAATAATAAATATACTTACCTTAAAGGTATAAAAACTTTCGTAGAATATTATTTCATTAACTGAATTCCCAAAATTAAATAGGCCTTAATTTTAATAAAATTAATCACTATAAAAGTCATTGTTTTTTCGCTTCCTATAAATATCCAAATAGTTACCAAGACATCGTTCACATTAGGGAACCATCACTGCACTTTACAGGCATACGTGTATATCCCACAACCAGTGGGTGTCCACGCAAAGAGAATTGATAGTTATTACTACAGTTGCCAGTTCAGTTCGCATTCAACTATTGTGCCGGGCAGACGACGTCATCATTCGTTGTTGATTCATTGCATTCATCAATCCAACAGGAAGGGAAAGTGCAGTCAAAGAAAGTGAGCAAGTGGTGAAGAGTTCCTTAAAAAAAAACACACACACAAAACGCGAGGATGGAGCGTCTGCTGACCATGTTCGAGGAGGCGGATCCCTTCGCTACGTGGTGGCCAACGATAGCTGCCCTGGCGGTGGGCGTTGTGATTACAGTGCGGTGAGTGCGATGAGTCAACGGAAACTGTTTTTCCTCGCCCCCACTGCCCCACTCGCACCTCTTCATTTCGGGGGATAAAAACTTTCGCCTCGGACACACGTAAATAAATGTCGCAGCATCCCCAGTAAAAACTCTGCCCCTCTGTCACCATTCGCGAAAAACTTTTTAAGTGGATTTCATAAAGGGACGGACGCGTGGAGATGGAGTGGAAGAGGCGTCGGGGTTCGCTGCAGGGAAGACCCGGATAATATGTAATATCTAAAGATTATTTTAAGTTCCTTTTTTGTGTGTGTGCTCGGTACTTGTAGGGTATTCCAAATTAGTGGAGATCCACTTAATTAGGTTCAGTAAATTATTGTAAGGGAATATGAAAAGCTATTTAATTGAATTCCATTGAAAAAAGAACATAATTTACTTACAATTTAAAAAATGTATTAAATTAAATACATAATTCAAACTCAGCTTTGAATTTAGGAATTCAAAAGTTCCAAAATCTGCAAATTTTTAAATATATAATTAAATAGAATACCGTTTAATAAAATATTACAATTCGTAAATCAATATTTTAATACAGATTCTTAGCATTTTGCCTTCACTTTATAGATATTTAAAGTTAAAAGGTATCTTTCAGTCCGCATATCTCAAATATAACCTTCTTACATCCACCTTTTCTTTTTTGTTGTTCCTTCTCTCTCTGAGCATCGCGGTTTTTGTGACCCCGCGCTATCTCGCACTTCGCAGTTGCAGGTGTTAGTATAAGCCGGCAGAAGGATAAAGCGGAAACGGAAATGGCAGCGACTGCAATATGGCACTCTGGCCAACCCTTCGCTCGCTCGACTTCTTCCCTGTCACCTCAAAATATCTACAAAGTGGATTTTCAGCAAGTTTGGGCCAAAGTAAATGAAATGTCAAATGAATTCCAAAATGATGCGCTGGAGGATCTAGGAACTAAGTGCCAAATGGAATGCGCCAAATGAAATGCGGTGAACATTATAAAGTGGAAACAACTACCTACAAGCAGTGAGGCTTTGATTAATTAATTATTGATTTTAGTACAAAAGCGCGTATATTTACTAAATTTTTGAGTATAACTAAATTAGAACCCACCAACCAACAGTTAATTCAAAGCCAATTTAACCAATTAAACTAATTGCAAAAGAAATATTATGCAGCCATGCAAATTGATTGAGTTCAATGGTAAATTTCCATATAGAAATAAATGTATTTAAATTGGTCTTTTTGTTCTTTTTTTGCTGTGCCCTAAATCCACTCCAATTAGTAGATGAAACGAATAACATTTGTGCTGTTAAATTCACTACTTTTATGTAACATTCAGATGCAGTAATTTTAGTTAGTTCATTAGGGCTTCAAGTTTAATAAATTAACATTCGCTGTTTGCTAAATTGTTGACCTAGTCAAGTCCCTAATTGCCTTCGAGCATCATGCAAGTGTGCAAGCTTATTGTATTAACGCCTATCAATAAGCCAAATTCAAACAAGACCGCAGCCAGCAACACTGAGAAACTGCTCTAGCCTTGTGGAATCTCTCTAATAATGTTATATAGAAAATGCAGTGAACTACAGTACATCTTGACTTGTATCCCTTATATTTTCCGAGTGCACACACGCGACTTGGATGCAGGACATCATCATTAAGTGACCCCACAAACCACTAGCCACTGGCCACTGACCACACTGGCAAACGTCCCCTTCCTTCCCCCACTAATCTCTCCTTTCCTTCGCCCGCATGCCAGGACCTTAATGAGCGGCCAGCGCTGTCCGAACGATAATCAAATCAACGAGCAAATCGTTGTTGTCACCGGCGGCAATGGCGGCATTGGATTCGAGATAGCCCAGGCTCTAGCCGGACGTGGCGGCCGCATAATCCTTGCCTGCCGCAATCTCAAGGCAGGCGAACGGGCGGCGGCTATAATTAAGCGGGAGCTGGGATGCCGCACCCCCATTATATCGCCGGACGAGGACGACGATCCGGCAGACAGGTATTTCGTGGAGGCCCGCTACCTGGACTTGTGCTCGCTGCGGAGTGTCCATCACTTTGCCAGCCAGCTGATGGCGGAATTCGAGCGGATCGACATTCTCATCCACAATGCAGGCGTGGTGTTCGCCAACACCCATGTGCCCACGGAGGACGGCTTCGAGCGGCACAGCCAGGTGAACTACCTGGCTCCCTTCCTGCTCACCCAGCTGCTGTTGCCCCACTTGAGGCGCTCGGAGCAGGGACGCGTTGTGTTCGTCTCGGCCCATGCCCACCAAGGAGCAAAAATCGATTTCGACGATCCCCTGAATGTGGGCACCTGGGCGGTGAAGTTCCATGCCCGCGAAGCCTTCGCACATTCGAAGCTCTGCGTCCTGCTGGCTACCCGCTGGCTTGCCAAAGAGCTAAAAGGTAAGAGGAAAAGCCTACGGGGAATCGGGAACTGCACTCAGAGGAACTGTAATCATTTTTGGGGCTATCTCAATTGCTCAGTTAGTAGGCATTAAGTCAGCAAAGGTTTAACTAATGAGTTTGTGTTTTTTATGACTTTATAACTTGTTTATAAACCATTAAAAGTATTTAAAAAATTTGTTTAACCTTGTAGGTATAAAACCATAGTAAATAAAATTTTAATTCAAAATTAAATGATAGTTTCCTCTCAGTGAATAGTTTTTGCATAGCTTGCACTCTGTATTATTAAGGCATTCACTGTGAAAATTCTTGATTTTGGAGAAACAAATAACAAAGGGCTACTAATTTCCCCACAGGTACGGCGGTCACGGTCAACTGCTGCACTCCAGGACTCGTTCGTGGCACCCGACACTTTCGCAAGTAAGTGACTACAAGTACCAAATAGAGAATATGTATATATGGGAATATCTAGGGAATACCCGTCGAAACCAGAAACCCAAGCTTGGCTAAGAAAACCCGCAGCCCAAATTGAAATTCAAACGAAAGCGGAGCAAAGTGCAAAATGCAGCTGAAACTTTAACTACATTTTAAGCTCATTTCGTGGCCGCGCGGGAAAGTTTTGCACTTTCATTAAGCAGGGCTAGTTTTTGTCTCTGTCTCTCTGACTATGTATTTCTCTCTCTCTCCTATCTCTCCCTTGATATCCTTGTACCTACATATTTGTTTGTATCTATGTTTGATGTCGGTTAGAGGGGGCGGCTCGTTTTGATGCAATCAAAAAAGTTACCAAGTCACTTGGGCCTTCCTTTTCCCTTTCCTTTTTTTTTGGCAGCGGACATCAAGGTGAATTTTGTCGCCGAAGGACAAATTCATTTAAAGGTTACAAATGAGTTAGCCAAATTTAGAATATGGAAAAATCTAATTACAATAGACAGCTTTGGGAAAATTATATCAAATACTTGAACAATAATAACAATACCTAAATAATTGGTATGATTTTGATTCTATAAGCAATTGAAATGAATTCACTTAAACATTATGTTTAGTCGACCTTTTCCCTGGAATTGCATTAATTTCCTAACTTAATAGTCTCTAACTAATAGTTATAAATCAACAAACAAGCCTACGCCCGTAAATTCAGAACTATAAGCCCAAGAAAAGAACATTAAACAAACCCCCCTGAACTAGAATCTCATTACGACTCATGGTCACTTCTGGCCGCCATCGATTTTTATGGTACACGATTACCATTAGTTGCCAGCACTTGGGCCAGAGCATATTCAGCCGTAACCATTTTCGCAGTGTTTGGATCTACATTTGATTTCTAAATCCGTTTTTAAGGCATGCAAATTAGTTGTGAGTTTGTGAGGAAAAAAGCAAGGCCAGTCGAGAAGGGCATTTGCACAATACACAGAAAAGGATGTGCAAACACGAGAAACAGTTGCAAATTGCGGAAGGACTAAATGCCAGCAACAACAGCTATCAAGAGCCATATCAGAAGTACACTCAAAGGAAAGAGTTTAAATATAATTCCAACAAACTGAAGAAACTTTAATTAAATATAATAAAGGAAAAAGGTTATTACTTTGCTTGCCACATATTTTGAGGCTTTCTTTTTTGCATAGTAAAAAGCTAATAGATATTTCTCGCTGTGCCCTAGCATTGGAGTGGGTGGCAACCAAAGCAAACGACAACAGCTGCAATGAACTTGCCCGGCCACGCCCACTCCTCATCATCAGATGCAGATGAGCTGCCATCGAGTGGCACTCGCACTCTCACTCGTCCTGGCACAGTCACAGGAGCAAGCGAGCCAGCCAAAGGGCGGCAGCAACAAAGGCCAAATGCGGTAATTAAAAGTGGCCAAGTCAGAGACGCGGGTCGGCCGCAATTGAAACGGCGGGCGAGAGGATCCGGGTCGGGTCAGGGGTCTTAGTTTCGAGCCAGGGCAGGCCATGCTCCCGTTTGGGTCAACTTCTCCCGCCGGCCCGCCACGTCGTCGCTTTGAGTTATGACCCAGACACACACACACACCCTGGTGACAGTTGCTGGCTTTGTTGATGTTGCCAGCAACGGTGACATTTTGGCAGTTTTCTGGACAGATTTATACCTTCTATTGGGAGCATCATCATCCGCTCAGATAGATAATATATATCAGATGCAAAATGTCTAGCAAAAGGAAGATATTTAATTTATTTATGGTATGACAAAAGATCTTTTAAATATAAAAAAAATATATTTTGACGAATTTTAAGTTTGAAAAATGTTAATCAATAATATTAGGATTCATAACTTATTTAGATCATGGCATCTCTGGTTGTCAGCATCAAGTTGGCGCCACCCTGTGAACTAACTCCTGGCCATGAACATGAACGTGGCCCTGGCCCAGTCGCCTAATGACGGGTCCAGAATTAATGCGAAATTTATTGATGCTCTCCTAAGCTGGCACAAAAGTTTTCCCTTGTTTTTCTTTTGATTTCCTTTTATTTTTTGGCAGTTATAAATTAGAATTCTCGGACAATGTGCGGGTAGAGAGGGCACCGCTTTACCCTGAATGCGAAATCATTTCTCAGGAAGCACATATATTTACGATGTCCACTGCGAATGAGTTTGGGGACAACAAAATGTTTACAGATTTTTTTTGGCCATTTTTATTATTTAAATAACAGTTGGCACAGACGAAAATCAAAGTATTCTATGACTGAGAAGATTTAAATCATTTTTGAGTAATTATTGTAGCTGAAAGAGGTATTACTTTGCATGAAATTTATGCCTTTTGGACTCAATTATCTTATTTAGTATTAGAAAGGCTTAATTACATTTTGAAGTTATTGTGCACAAAGCCATTTTACACATGTAAATGGGTATTAAAAGGGAGCCTATTCGAAAGCCCTAAACCGTAGGACAATAGGTGGACACACCTCGCTGGAGGACAATGGAGCAGGTGCTCAAGTGTGTGGCACACGCACGAGCACACAGACACACTCGCCTCACACACAATGGCAGATGTTAACACGGCCAACACGTACAACAAATTACACAATTCAATGGCAATAAATGATGTAAAGTGCCAAGAGGGTGGGGTGGCGGCAAAGAGGCCCAGATTTAGACACACTTTCTGTGGCAAAAGTTGGGCTGTCACAAGCCAGAAAATGATAATCCATCATAGCAACAAATTGTACTGTCTGCATTCGTACAAGTCTAACTACCGGATGGAAATGCCGGCTGGAGCTACGTATTCGTTCCCCCATTTTCCTGCTCTTCCTAGCAAGAGTCTGAAACATTGTTAACATGCGTCATTACAATTTGCAAAAGGCCATAACAATACAGCAGCAAAAAGTGGCCCGAAAGAAGGAAATCAAATGCCTCGGCGAGCGTACAAATCATTTGGACATAAAACGCAGCACCTTGGCAGGTGAAGGCCAGAATGGCGGATGGTTCAACCTGGAAATGGGGAAAATGGTAATGGGTCCACCGCCGCTTCTATTGGCATAGCACGTGACCCAAGAACAATGGAAACGTCAAGCCACCAAGCTCACATCGTAGAGATGGGCACTGAATCTTGGATGAGATCAATGGGATCTGGGGAAACTATTTACTAGGACACCCCTGACTTTTTTTAAAAGTCTTTAATTAGTTTTAATTTGCTAAGTATTTTAATTGTTGATATTCACATTTTACATTAATCAGTTTACTATTTTTTAAACCTCCTAAAAAATATCTTTATTTTGTTGTCCTGCAGCTGGCACACCCGTCAGCTAAGAGAGCAAAGTCAAAGCAAATTAAACGAAATAAAACACATGCTCACCTCTAGGGACCAGGAAAAAATTCCCATTCTCGTCCAAACTTGGCCAACTGCTGCGGGCAGCGGCAATAAAACAGCAAATGAACAGCGGAAGCAACATCAAGTGGCTATGGATGTACCGAGTGGGTTGAGTGTGGGTCCTGCATGGGCTTGGATGTATGGCAAGACTGGTTGATGTAGCATAGCATAGTATACATACATATGCATGTGTGAGCAGCACTGGGAGAAATTAGTAGCAGTTTAAAATGGATTTTTATTTCTATAGAAAAGAGAAAGAAGTTTCGTAAGGATTATTTACTAAGAACAGCACCAGGAGTAAAGTATTATTTACATATTTGAACATTTTGGTTTAACTAAAATATTACAATTTTAAATAATGAATTGCTGGGATTAAAATATATATTTAATAACCCGTTTTAACAATTTCCCAAAATTTTATAATCATATTTCTTATGAATAACTACATTTCTAACTCTTTTTTCATTTATTTAAGGAATTTTCTAAACTTCTTCATTTGTTCAACTCTTAATTTAAATTTAATATAATTTCTTGCAGTGCACAAAACCTACATGCATTGGCTTTCTGTCCATCGGATGTCTGCCTGCTGTGCTTTTTGCTGCTGCATTCTGTTACATGTTTTGCCTTTGCAAGTAGATTTTCCTTTTACAGACTTTGTAGCGCCAAATTGAACTTTTGTTGTGCTCCACCTAGAATCCCTCATCTCCCCCGCTTCCGTCGCTACTTCCGTTTACTGCATACTACAATCCTAGATATGTATATGTATATACATACACCAGTATCGGAGATAGCTACAACTTTCGTTGGCAACTGTAAAAGTGCTGAAGCAGCTGTCAGTCTCAACCATGCACTGCAATTCCTTTTTTGCCAGGACCCCGCCCACATCCTGACACTCCTGACAATTTTTTTATGCGCTGCCATTGATGGAAAACTGATACCTGCTGGGCTTTCCAGATTGCAGCTCTTATGCTTTTTAACAAGGCTTCGCTTTTCTTATGCATTTGGGAATCAATGCAGATTTTTCCCCTTTATCCTGGCAGAAAGTATGAAAGGAATTTGTTCAATAAATGAAAAGTTTTTAAATAAACTTTGTTTCGAGTTAGCAACAACATTCAATAATAATTCTGATAACCTGTACCTATGTCTTATGTATTTTAGCAATTTATAATAATCGCATTTCAATTTTTTAAAAAGGAAGCCAAGTAATCCATTAAACAAGTTCCAGTAAAGAAAATACAGCTATAAGCCATTATTATTATCCCTGACTGCCATATGGACAATCCATTGGTTCCATTAATATATAATAGCCGTAGAAAGCCACTTAACCCCACCGAACCCTCCTCAGGCGCTTAAATGGCAGTCCAATAAAAACAATTAACACGGCGTATATGCTATTAATTCCCGCCCTAGAGCGGATTCAATTTCCGCCCGTGGCACATCTATTGTGGCATTAAGGAAAATTCTCGGAAAAAAGGCTTGTTCTGTTTCCCATTCAAGCAATTTTGCTGCGCTTTTTCATTTGGCTCGCAGCGCACTCACACGAACAGGTAAAAGATTTTCCGCGCTGCTGGTGGCAGGTGGCTTGGGTCGGGTCTTTAAATGAACTTTGCCCTGCTGCAGCTTAGCGAGTCAAGCTGAACTTACTGATCCCACCCACCCGCGAGCGAACCGACATCCGAAGGGTGTGTGAGTATATCAGACATGGCGGGTACCGGGGCGTATACGCAATATTAATTCCATTGAAACAGCGCACTATGGCTTATTGAAAAGCAAAAATGGTAGTGTAATTGCAGGAAAAGTAACCTTATACTATATATGTGTGCACTGCTGATATATTCCTTATTTGTATTAAATTTATACATTTTAAATAATTAATTACATTAAAAAAGGGAACTCAGATGGTATTTTCTTGTTTTTCCTTTAACATTCTTATCTTAATCGATATTTTCCCTATAAAAATTCAATTAAACTTCATTCAATTTCCCAAAAACACCCAATTTCTCCCATTTTAACCCGGAAATTTATTAGTCTTCGCCTAGTAATCCCACCAATATATTGTTACATTGTAAACAGCCATTAATCAATGGACCTAAGGAGTAACCCCCGAGTCTAAGCCACGACCTGGTACACATACATTTATTTTTTGTTTTAGACATTTTCCTTTTTTTCTCCATTTTACCCAACAAGCCAACTCTGCAGCCCCTGCAGCTTTCTATGCACTTTAAAAATGCAACCAGTGGTGTGGCGAGAAGGGCTTAATGGCGGGTGGATTGTGGGTGGCAAAGAGTGGCGGAGGGGGGCAAGGACAGATACTGGTATCTATGAAAACGTTGGCGTAAAACGATGAATGGAATCAACACCAGCCTCGACCCAGGGACAAGGAGAATAAACTTTAGCAGGGAAATGGGTGTTCCCGGGCTTTAGGAAGACGGTGGAGAGGGTGAGGGTCCAGGGCCAGGTCAGACACATGAACTCATAGAGGTGAGAAAGGTACTTTTTTTATAGGAAAGGTACAAATTTATTGAATGAAAGTGCAAAGAAATTTAAATACTAAATAATTTTTTCTTTGTTCCATTCATATTAACTAAATAGATGTACAAATAGTACCTTTATCAAAGATTAATATAATTAAGGAAAAACATTTATATGAATTTATATTTAGTCAAAGTTAAGTACAATTTTAAACTAGGTATTTAGAGATGTAACATTCGTTAGGTAGAAATTTCCACTTACTAGATCTGCCCAACTCTGAGCACACATGATGACCCTGTTTTATGAATTCGGACCTGTTCGTACTATGAAATGAATGAAAATGAAAAGCAGTTAATGCTCAAGTCACGGAAAAAGCGTAAATGGAAAAGTTAAACGCATTAATTATTTATTTATCGTTTTATCGTGTTCAAGTGTCGGTGAACTTGCTCACCGTTCACCGTTCGTTGCCCGTCAGACAAAAACAAAAAGGAAAAAAGGATGTGCGGACTTGAAACGTTAACAGCGACAGCTAAGCAAATTGCGCGCAAGTTCGTAATCCTTCCTGAAAAGCCAGCCTTCTTGCCACACGGAAAAATATATATTGCACTTTATCCAAGAACTTTTCTTTTTTATTACTTACTTCAACATTTGTCAGATTTAATGCCAAAGAATATGTAAAAAATAAACTCCGAGATCTTCTATAAAAACGAAACTCTTTAGATGTTAGTTTCTTTCAGTGCAGAAAAGAAAAGCCGGAGAGTAAAAGAATGGCATGGCGCTGGGTAGAGGGTGGCCATTACACACAACTCGTTGGGCTCAGCCGCTGAAATTGGCCGACGCCCAGCAGCCGGCAGCGGAGTTGGCCGAAAGCTGGAGATCAACGCTTGAGCGGTTGAATTGAATGGAGGACATCTGGTGGCCAACGCCACCACCACCCATCGTCCTTTATCGCCCCAATTGAAAATGTCATTAAAACAATGCACCAAAAGGAAATTGTTTGAAGTTTCCTAAAGAAGCTGGATTTAGTACAAACTTTACAGAAAACTTAGTTGGGATTTAACTATTTAAATTAAATCGGAATCTGCCTTGAATGATAAGGAGGACCACAAACTTGAGCAATAAACTGTTTTGTTAATTTTTAAGTTTCTGCATAACTTACAAAGTTGACGAAAATTCCCAGATTGTTTATCAAAAGAAATTTGGCTGGCCAAGAGCAATCAACAGAAGAAGTACTTACTCTTGTTGCCCACAAAAATTTATTGGGGTAAAACGATGTAAATAAATCAGAGATACAATCACTTCCGCTTTTATTTTCTTTTACGATGGACTTGCAAATATTTTATAAACTTCGTAAACAAGTGCTGGATGGGGAAATTCTATTGCTGAAATCTCTGGGTTTATTGTTTTATAGAATTTTGTGTATGAAAATATTGGTAAATTATTGTTATTTTTATAATTATTGGATTAAGCTTTTTCAAAAGGGTAATAAAGAACAATGGTATCTCTATTTAAACTATTATGCTTCCTGGTTTGACACATATTTTCATAAGATATTTCTACTTTCTAATTCTAAATTCCTGAAGCCTTTATAATCCATTTAAGAAGCATCTTTCAGTTTAAACACTTGCAGCCAAAATTAAGCTGCTTGTCTGCATTGACAATGGCTACATAATTGGTTAACTTTATGCCTCCATTTCCGTTTCCGTCCAGCTCGCCGCTGATGTCGTCCATCTGCGTGAAGGCGGTCACCTACCCGTGGATGTGGCTGTTCATGAAGAACCCGTACGAGGGCGCCCAGTGCGCCATCCGCCTGGCCACGGATCCCCAGCTGAAGGAAGTCACCGGCGAGTACTTCAAGTGAGTGCAGTTGCCATGGCCACGCCGTGCTTCACTCCAGATCCTGTTGGCCGCATTAGCGCCACTTTGTTGGCCACTTTTTACTACAACTAACTTGCCTTTTTGCCATTTTGCCGTTTCGCCTTTCTTGTTCGTTGCAGTGACTGCGAAATCGTGCAAAGTTCGGAGCCGGGCCAAGACAAGGAGTTGGCCAAGAAGCTGTATATGCAAACCATAAGAACTCTCGAGAGCGTTACCAAACTAACCGTCGACAAGGAGCTGCCGCTGGAGATGGAGTCTGAGCTGAGGCTGGAGGCTCCGCCGGATGCTGCAGCGGATTCGGATGCGGAAACGGAAACGAACCGGGCGGCGGAAGGGGCTTCGGTGGACCGGCAGACATTGGTGGAGTGATTTATGCCTGGCACGCGGCCTGAGTTCTTCAGGGACTGCCAACTGCAACGTCTATTTGCATTTGGTTTAACAATTGCCGCATTAGGCAGCCTCAGCCTCAGCCCTCCTTTTTTATGGCTCCCCGACTTTATGTATACAGTAACTCCGCACTGCCCGCCCTTGGTTATCCCGGAAATAAATGCAACTTTAATGTGCGAGCACCGAGAATTCGCTGAGTTTGTACTTTTCCTTTACAGAGCGAAGGGCCAAATATGTTGCTGCTTGTGCCTCTGATTTATTTCCAATTTCAAATGCTTTCGCTTGAACGAGAATCCCAGCCAAAGACCTGAATGGACAGTCACCAGAAATTTGCATAAATAATAGAAAGCGAGGAGAGCACTTTAGGGGATTTTTACTGAAAAAAGTTTGTCCTTAGAAAGGCTCGGATATTTATTTCTTAAAATAACTTTTCGAACAGGTTTAATGCCTTAAATAATGGTTCTTTTAGTAGTATATATTTGTTTGAATATATATAAAAAATAATTTACTTATAAGTATAATTATAGTCGAGTTATCCTAGAAATAGAAATTATTTTTTGTAGACGGCTCTATTCTTTTTGAACTTAAGTTTAATTGAACAAAAGCTCAAGTTATTTACTAAACATTAAATTTTTATATTAATTACACATTTCATTAGCGTTACAAAAACCCATTGATAACATATCCTACAATACGATTGTAGGCCAGCTCAAAAATAAAATGTCTAAGGCTTATTTCAATTAGAGAATTCATGTTTATGCTCTCTAAATAAAACCCAAATAGCACTCTCGAATGGTTATCGTAAATTTGGAAATCTAAATGCCGAGGGGGATTCCCATGAACACAAGAATGGGCTAATTGCGAAATGCCTTTCCTTGGCGTCCCTCGCAACCCCGGGGCCAAAATGGCAGCGCGTGCCAACAAACTGTTGATTACCCGCAACAACAAGGACCCCAAACGCACACACGAGTCCTGAATCCGGATCTATATACAAACATATGTATATAGTAAGTACGACGGCTGTGTATGGATGTATGGATGGAAAACAAGAGGCAGAGATGCAAGGCCAATTATTTTTAGTTCAGCTAAAACCGATTTCTATTATAATGTGTGTACATTGTACAATGCGGGGCTTAGAAGGGGACCTGGTACTGGCAGACAGTTGGCGCATTCGGAAGACCGGGCACAGCACTGAAAAGTTTTCAGTGAAAACTTTATTATATGTTTAAGTTTTTTAGAAACCAAAGCTATTTTTTATTATTAAATTTGAGTATAAAATTTTAGGGTGAAAACACTATGAAATTTCTAAGAAAATCCCTGCTTCAGTAAAGATTTTTTAAATTGATTTGTTTTCTTCAGAAAAAGGCTGGTAAAAAGCATACACAAACTACTAATTGTATTATTAATATATTTTCTAATCTTTGTCGTTTATGTAAAATATATATGAAGCATGATAGTTATTGCTAGGATACGTCTTCAGAAAGCAGGTCATTATTTTAAAGTCTTCTATAAAATATTGGAAAAAGAGGAACTTCATTTACGTTCTAAATATTTCAAAATTTTTTTCTCTTCAAGAACAAACAATGATTGAAGAGATCTCGTTTCAGAAACTGCACGCTTTTATATATCTTATATATCTCAAATATTAAATTTCATCCTTAATTAATTCAGTAAACTTTAAAAAACTTTGCAAATTTCGTTCCATGCAGCAGGACGCATGCAACTGTCTCGACGCAGCCCCGCTTTGTATGCTATGGAAAATCTCTTTATTATATTACGTGCGGCGCTTTTGTTGTCAGATGGCAGGCGGCACAGCCCCGACAACAAGGAATGCCAGCCTCTGGTCGGTCTTCCCTCAGAAAAATAACCACCCTCATCCAGGCTCACCCAACACACCCAACCACCACCCACAATCGCACAAACATTTTTCTGAGGGTAAACGCCATGTGTTGCTAGAGCAATTTTATGCTTCCCTTTTCGGAGTTGCTTCGTTTGACTGGCCCAGTTCTTTTCCCCCATTTTTCCGACGCTGCTCTGCTCTGCTGGAAAGCTCTTAGTGTGGAAAAGCGATTACGTTTCTGGCGAAAAGCTTTACGTTTCCGGTTACCTTTCCGCCATGGCGTGTTACCATAATATGCAGTTTACGCGCTTCCATTTAACTGCCGGAAGGGGGTTCCCCACAGAGCCAGTCACCTCGGCTCCACCATGTGAAATTTCTATTGTAGCTCCTTTTTTCTCAGTGCAGTCTAGAGCTTTTTGGGAGCAACAGCCGCCCCATAAAAAGCACAATTACTTGACTCTCTTTGAGTGGCTGTCGTCACTCTTAAACTTTTCATTTCTCTTTAATACTTTTTTTTGACTTATTAATATATTACGTATACGCCGGGTGTGTCAAGAATACAATTTGATACTTGTAAATATATTACGTATACGCCGGGTGGGTCAAGAATAATATTTGATATTAAAGAATGTTTTACGTATTCCTAATAATAACGTATACTTTAATTATGTATACGCCATGTATGACAAGCATACCATTTCTTACTTATAAACCCTTTGCTGAATTTCATTTCAATTTAAATTGTTTTTAACTTATATTTAATTTCAATTTACTATTATTTTCTATAAATATTATTTATAATTTCTAATTTATAAAACTAATTGGAATCACCTAACAACCCTGCAATTCCCTTAGTCATTACACACTCTCTTTTCCTGAAAATTCACCTGACTCTCTGCGTTACAACTTCCAAGCTTTTTAGACGCCTGTGAGAAAGATTAGCGACCATGGCTTGCCACATCTCTTCCGCGAATTGTAAACAAACGCCCTGCCGAAATCGAGAAGATTAGTAAATAAAAACAATAGAAGAGCGCAAATAAAATAAAATAAAGGCAGATTGAGGAAGCGCGTCAAACGGAACGTCGAAAAAATGTGTAAAGCGATGCGGTATTTGGAATCAGCATCCCAAGAATCTTTAATTCTCCCGCCAATGGAGTGCTCTCTGCCTTCTCGCGTAAAATGTCTTGGGGGAAATTTTCGAGAACGAGAGCACGGAGCAGGGAGCACCGAGCCCGAGTTGAGTTGAGCTCGGCGATTCCATTTGGATTTTGCTTTTGCCGCCGCTGCTGCTGCTGCTGTTGCTGCTGCTGATTTTTGCGATTTGCGATTGCTTTTGAAAATTTCGCTTCAGTTGCGCGGTGGCCGAGGCGAAGTACAAACGTGCGAAATTTTCTCGTTAACCTTTTTTTCGGCGACAAAAACAAGGCAACGTGTGGACATTCACGATGCTGCCACACGAGTAATAAAAAGAAAAATAAAGAAAATACTACGGCACACACACAGACACTCACAACACAAATATTGAAAATTCTAAGGAAAACGCGCCCGGGAAATGGGGCACAAGTGCAGGTGTGTTGGTATCTAGCTACGGCTTCGGCTCTGCAAGTGTTTGTGTGCATATTAATTATTCAAATTAATTACAAGAAATTTTCAACAAGTCTATATATAAATATAAATACATATATTTATACTTTTGCCAAGTGTTGCATCTTAAATGAGTGTAAAAAAATAATCGACACTGTGTCTGGGGCACGGGGCACGAAGTCGTCAAGTGACGCCACCAGAAAAGAAATTAAATGAAATGAATAAAATGTTCCTCGAGAAACCATAAAGTTTAAGTGCCACACTCGGTGGCTCCTTGGTCGTTTCCTGTTATTATATCATCCTGTGCATAAGTGGAGTGTGTTTCCCTGTTAATTTACTATGTGCTACGTGATGGTGGAAACTTGCTTAAAGAAATGTATCGAATTTGGGTAAATTAAGAACATATTTCACCTGAAACATTGATTTATGAATAAAATTTAGGTAATATAACTCCTAAAGCATATATTTTATTGCCTTTCCCAGTTTATATCATAGTATCCTTCGTTCTTTGAATTTAATTCTCTAATTAAACTGAATTAAAATTTGTATATAAAACAAAACCATATCTCAACAAATCCGCAACCTCCATATACCCTAAAAATTATTTAAATTAAAAAAACAAGAGTGAGTACGAATTTGCTTTATTTTCCTTTAAATTTATTTAGCAATTTATGACTCCCCATGGATCCTTATTGCCAATAAATCACTTTCAACTTTCGAGGCCATAATATTTACCGAGTAGCCACTGTACTGGCTGTTGTCCTGCAATGCAAATGTTTGTCTGCGCCCGCGCCCGTTAATATTTATTTGCTCCTTTATCCGGAGAACCGCCCGCTTGGTGTCCTCCGTCCTCCGTCCGCCCCGCCCGGCACTTGAGCTAGAAAAGCAAACAAAAACACATTCGAGTTGTTCCTTGGCCTTGGTATTTATGGCCGGTGCGTCAGCCTGTGGCACACACACTTAACATGGAATACTATTACTCTTGTCCCATTATCGCATCTACATCCCTCGAGAGTCACACTATCAGAAAATATTGGGGAAACTTTGTGCCATTTCCCTATTTAAAGTGGGAATTTACAATGTTTATATGAAATTCATAGCTAACAAATGATTTATGACAGTTTCAGATTAAATTAATAATTTATTAGCATTTTTTATATATTTCTTAGGAAATATAGAACTTGAGTATATATTTTCAAAGCTTTGACTGTAGACTATTAATTCAAAAAAGAAACTAATTAAGCTGATGAATTTTAAACACGTTTTAAATAAAACAAATGATTAGTAAATTGAGCATATTTCTGGATTATAATCGTCTTTAAGAATAGCTTTTAGAGAGATACAAAATGCAAGATCTTCTCATTTAAGATCATTTTAAACGCTTGTCTGGAATTCGATTTAACAAGAAAAGTTCGAATTCTAATAGTTCTGAGAATTATAAAATATTTTACTAGATGATCAATGATCATTTTTATTTTGTCTGTATGGCTTTCGCCTGGACTCCACCCACAGTGGAATTTGAACTTGTCGTGGCATCATCATCGCATCTCGTTCTTGCTTTCGTTCTCGTGCTCAGCTCTGAATTATTATCACCTTGCTAATTATCTATCGATGATGATAATGCTGGTTCTGATGATGATAATGAAGATGCCATTTGAATCCCCTCTCTATCGCCGGCCCGTAGCCCAGTCTCCTACGAATCTCTTATCAGAACTGAACAGCGCGCGACTTTTGCGTCGTCTTTGTCTATTTGCATATAATTTCAGTTTTTTTTCTTTTTGTGTTTGTTTCACATGAATCGAGAAATCTAATAATATTCAAACCAAATAAACATGTGAGTACGGTGGTACAACCTGCAAAGGAACGTGAAAGCCAAAAGGAAGAAGGGGGGCTAAAATAAGACACCCATAAAAGCCAACTTTCAACAAAAGGTTTTATTTGCCATCAGTCCATTATCAAAAATGCATATTTTGAAATAGAGATGACTGCGTGATTTGATCAACTGTTAAATAATTAAAGTGTTTATTTGCTTATAAAAATATATATTCATCTTCATGTAAATATTTTCATGTTTCAACACAAGCAGAAAGTCTGGAAATTCATGTGTTTGCCAATTAACGACCGTAATTAATGAAATGAATTTAATTTGGCAATGAGCTTTGGTAATTTATTGATCACCTATTAATCTAAAAATAATTTAGGCATACTTATATTGTACATATCATATATAATAAGTTAAACTTACAAATGTTTATATGCCAAGGCCTTCGAATCTATTTAAAGTAAAAAAAATAATAAATTTCCCTTGAAGGAAAATTAAAAATAATTATAATAGCACTATAGCTAATTAAAGAAAACCTGATACAAAAATATATAAAATACTCTTCATTTTTATTTTAAACATATTTTTATAAAGTTTTCTTAGTTTTACTTATAAATTTCCTATTGCCACCGGTTTGTTGTTTTTTAATTTATGGAATTGTGCTTGGAAACACACACAACGGCTGCAGCCTTGGTGGAACCTTCTTCTCGTCGCTGAAAAGGAAATCACCTTGGCCCTGGGGCCGGCTAACGGTAACTGGAAAATCGCTTATCAAGCCACAGAACCCCTTGCCCCAACCATGTTCCCCCACCTACAGGTAGTTTTTCTCGCACAGCCTTGACAATGACAGCGAGCGAAGAAAATGGGCGTTAAATGGATGAGGATGTGGGGGGGACTGGGGGGACTGGGGGGACTGGGGGGATAAGAGTGCAAAAACTAAAGCCGAGTAAGAGCGGGAGAAAGCCCTATTGTCGGGCAGGGGGGAAATGGAACAGCGCGGCTGTTACAACAAACAAACAAAGGAAACAAACAAACTGGGCAACAAATGGGAGAGAGTCTGGGGGCCGGGGTAAGACTATGCCGGGTCGAGTGCTTTGGTTCATGCCTCACAGCAACACACACACACACAAGCTCCATCTCTGCCCCCTGCCCCAGTGTCTGTCTTTCTCTCTCTCTCTTTGCTTCACCAAGTCTTTCTCTATACACTGGCCAACACAGAGAGAAATATGATTATTAATTATATTACTTCGAATAAAAATGGATTAGGTAATAAAGTAGATTTCAAAATTATTGTAATAGCTCAAAAATAGGTCAAAAATTTGATTTATAGGTCCAGATTTATGATTTGTAAGGACTAAAGATTAAACTTGTCTATAAAGGGCATTTAGACCCTGTAGGTTTTATATAGTTAAAGGGACTAACGAACCAACTAGCAAACTAACATTACGGACAGACGGACATAATAGATAGACGCACAAAATGTCTATAAGGAGCAGACATTAAACATATAAATAAATACTTCATGATGTAAGATCTTTCTCTTTGCGACTTTAATCTATATTTTTCTCTAGCACAAAGCTATAAAGTTTATAAGAATAATTCAGTAGAAAAGGTATTTATCTATGCATATATAATTAATGATTAATTTATAAACTAATAAAGAATTATTTTCTCTCGTTTCATATAAATTCCAATTATTCGAAATCAAAGTTTTAACTTAAAAGCTACTTTAATCCCAGATAGCTTTACTAAATTTGTTGTCAGTGCAGCAAAACGGGTTTTGAGTTGCTTTTGCGCTGGCTACTGGGTCTGAGTTTGAGTTTAGGTTTGGGTTTGCGTCTGGGTCTCGGACAGGGACCGAGACGGAGACGAGGAACTGAGACTGGGACTGGGTCTGGGTCTGGGACTGGGTCTCCGGCATCGGCGGCAGTCAGTTGGCCAAGTCAGTTGCTCTTTTGGCTTAACAAACTCAGAACGTGCCGCGGCGATGGCAGTGACATCAAATTGCAGCGCATAGAAGAATAATAGTCAACAAAAACAACTAGAACGGCGTCAGCTCCAAGGAATAAGTGTGTGGTGGCAGTAAAATCGAGGCAAGAGGAAGAATTCGGCTTAGTCACCATGGCCAAGTGGCATCCATTGGATGCAAGGCGGTGAAAACGTTCTCAGAAGTGTGTATTTGCCTAATAAATTATTAACGGAATTTCGCCGAGGGCCAATGCCAGCTTGTTGCTTGAGTTGTTATGTAAATGCCAAATGTATCTCATGGATACCGTGAAGTATCTTAATATCTGCGCCGTGTGTGCGTGTGTGTGTGTGTGTGTGTGTGCGTTTCAGCCTTGACTTTAGGCCGTGCTGTGTGCTGCGTCATTTGTTTGTGCTCCAATTTCGGTTATTTCTCGTCTATTGTACGGACGCTTTTTTTGGGGCCAAACACTTGAGGACTTTTTGGAGCAGCCTCCTCCGCTTCCAGATGCCAGATGCCAGACACCAGCAAGCAGCCCCAATTGAAATTCAAAACGCACTCAGCTCCCAGCTGCGACTTTTGACTGATACACCTACTTAAAAAACAACAACGAGCGAGAATCCAGAAAAAAACTCTCTCAGATACAAATTTAGAAAGTTGCCGAGTCTCTTTCATGGCTTTCGTTTTGTTGTTCTTTCACTTGTATACCCTTTCGAAGGGTATTATAGAGTTTCTATTACTGCAAATAATTAGAATCTGAAAGGAAAACTCAATTCCTGTATTTAAGACAATAAAAATAAATAGACTTTTCCTTCATGCATCTTTAACTCAAAAGTGAGTCGTGATAAATCAAATTTCAAAGAACCGCTAAAGAAAACCATCTTTTAATAGCCACAAATAATTGAAAAAAATTTGTTATATCTTTCAAGAGCATATGTACATTCGACATGCTGATATTAGCTTTCTTTCTCCGTTCCACTGCCTCCCTTTCTTTTCCATCTCTTGGCATTCCTTTCATGGCCAACACATATTTTCCGTCATGATTTTTTAATTATTTTTTAATGTCCCGCACACTCCTCTCCACTCCATAAATGGGTCACACACACACTGGCAGGGCACTTGAAAATACTTGGAAAGAATTCAAATCTCCCCAACTGAGTCCCTCGATCTTATCTCTCCAGTTTTTCTCATCGCAATTAACAACCAGTTTTATTTTTGTATAATATACGTAAAAAAAAATATAATGACGGGTGTGTACAGCACACAGATGGTTAATCGAGAGGGCTACGTAATGGCAATTGAATTGGCTAATTGATTGGAGGATTATTTATGGCCCCATTGTCTCTGTGATACACGTTCCATGACCTAACTTACTAATCCGCTCGCAGTGAGTCCATCAATATATAATTTGATATCAGTGCGTCCTCCATTGTGACATCAAACTACTATCCCAGTATCCCTTTTGGTATTGAAGTAGTACTTCCAGTGGGTTCTGGCCTTAAACTGGGGAAAACCCAAGCCAAATGTTATGGTTGGTCAGCTTAAGATACTGGCAATGTCAGCCTGTAGGTATTAAATACTTAAAAAGCTTTGGGTTTACCTTTATCATTAAAAAAAATATTTTTTTTTTTGTTTTTGTTACCCTTAAAGGCAAATTGCATTGAAAATGTATCCTTTGCGACTATCCTACAGATGCCTTTGATTGGCCACCCCAGCAAATTGCATTCCAATTGAAATAATTTAAGCCATTAGGTAAAGTGCTGTTTTCGTCAAACTAAAAGCTTTCACTTATTTTCATATCATTCTAGTTGATTTCTATGACCCAAAGGCGGCGGAGTACTGGCACGGACGTATAGAGCCGTGACCGACTGGATTCCTTGGACCGCAAACCGAATCCAAAGCGCAGTCAATACAGAAACAGGAGCAGCATACCATAAAACTTACGTTTGTCCTTGGCATTTGCAATAACAAAATACGGGGGGGAGCGACCTAGCTTCGGGGAATCACTGCAAGCGAAGCGGAAAAGCAGAGAAGGAATTTTATTGAATACCGGGAGAGGAGGTAACCTCCGAGACCACTGCAATCCTGGCCCAGAGAAACCACAGCGCCTCCAACGGTAGCGGCAGCGGGGTCGGTGTCGGCAGCGTTCCCGTTATCATGGAAGGACCGGAAGTCACCTTTCTGTTCCAATTCGGCAGCGTCCGTGATGCAGTCTGCGTGCCTGCCAACGCCCTGACCCTTAAGTCACTCAAGGATCTGGCCTGCGACTTCATCAACACAAAGGTGAGAGGCCAGAGGTGACTTTATTTAGGGGAACTGCTTAGCCTATATACTAGTTAAATAATAATTATAATTAGAGACTCCTTTCAATAGGTGAATTACTCTATATTTAAGCCCCTTGGCAATATGTAAATGTAGACCATTTCCTTAGCCAACTGCGGCGTGGGAACTTAAGGTGGTGACCCATTTTGCCATTTCGTTAATTATGCAAAAGTGGTCATGTAAATGGTAAAATATTTCCCCGACAGTCAGCAGGCAAGGCAGTCAACATACGGTGCACACTTAGCCAATAGTTTCTAGCCAACTTTGGTTAGCCAATAAACTTACAGTAGTCCCTGCGGGACACAAACAATACCAACAAGGCGGATACTCGTGAATTTTTCATTAGGTTTAGCAAAAGTAGATAATTCCTTTTGTTGTTTATTATACTTACAATATTTTTGCCAGAGAAAAAAATCCCTAATAAGCCACTATTCACTGTATTTCCAACTAGCAGGGAAGGGAATGCCGGGCCACATAGAGTACAGGGCGGATTAATAAATGTGTGTGTGCACAATAATTGCTTTATTTCATTAAGTTAGTCCAACTTACATAGGCATGGACTCATTTCCGCTCCGCCGGCGTCGCTCACGGGCAGCTATCCATGGCCAATTCAATTAACCGAGCCGCAACTGGTGGTGTTCCATAACCAAGACATCTGCTCCTGGCACGACTCCCTTCCTTCCGGTGTCCCTCCCATCCGGAAATGCGTACAACAGCAGCTCTCTGTTGCCGCTGAATAGAGTGAACAAGTAATTTGGTTAGAAGTCGACCTCAATCTCTCTTGTATGTGAACCATATTTTCATCAGCTTTTAGTAATAAATTTGTTATAAAATAATATAATTTTTTAATTTGTTAGACCATTTGCAACAATGTCTGTCTACATTGTTGAATTCCTCAGTTGTTCCGCGTTGTTCCGTATCAATTAAAATCAATATGATATTTTGTGCATATGGCTGGGGCTTGGATCTTATCGGCAATCAATTAAGATATGAATATGATATGATAATGGCCCGTCCGATGCAGAAATGAGCGTTAAATGAAGCCCAAACATAGCAAATGGACAGTGTCACTGCGATTGTGATTGGGTCGGCCAGTTGAGAAGGAAGCTCGTGCTCTATTCTGTTCTGTTGTGACCCTTTTCAGATACCGGACAGCGGCCTCACGTATCTGTCGGAACGCATACTCCTCTTTGTTCACGACTACAGCACCCCGAATGTGCTGCACATCATCAACTCGGCAGCGGAGGTGGTCGATGAGACGCTTGTGGAAATTGTGCTGACCGCCAGTCGTAAGTAGAGACTTTTCCATAAAAAAAAAGTTTGATTTTCAATTAAAGCTCCAAAGTTTTATATATTTTTCATATAAATCCATTCCTAAACCCTTTAAATTTAATATTTAAACCCAAAGTAACCACTGTTTTCTCTCCCTGCAGCCATTCTGTATCCAACCTCCGAGATGCCGACCCTCAAGCCGCATAGCTTGAACGTGCATTCCTACAAGGGACCGACCTTCTGTGATTTCTGCGGCGAGATGCTATTCGGTCTGGTGCGTCAGGGTCTTAAATGCGATGGTATGTGGCAATGTGGCTGGTAGCCAGCTATGAAAACGAAACAGCACCCGACTAATCCCCAAACTAAAAACCACTCCCACTTCCACCCACAGGATGCGGGCAAAACTATCACAAGCGTTGCGTGGTGAAGATACCGAACAACTGCAACCGGTCGAATGACGCCACTTCGCGGCGCTCCTTTACGCTCCAGGCGCCCCGCAGTCCGTCCGGCAGCTCCCAGCAGTCGCTCGTCTCCACGGAGGACTCCACCGGGCGGAATGACTCGAGCAGCTCACTGGTAAAGCGCATGTCGGACCTTATGAATGATATTATTAAGAATTGACAGCCAGAAAGAGGAGGAGGCGGAAGGGGCCCGTCCCCTTTGTATCTTGGTGTCCTTGTATCCTTCGAGATTGCGAGCTGGAGCGAGTGTGTGCGTGCGTGTCTGTGTGCGTGAGATTGCGATAGTGAGTAAGGGTGGTGGTTGACAGTTTCCGGCTATATCCTACGAGTATTTAAAATTGTACTTAACGTGGCGCCACACTTTCACTTTGTATTATTTTTTATGCTTTTTTCAATAAACTTTTATCCTGTGCACACATATTAAACTCTTTTGAATACTCGTAGGGGATGTTCGGGGGGTAATACTTAAGGCGCCGGGAAATTAATGGGGAAAATGTCTCGAAAATTGCTTAGATCTGCTGTCGTTCAAAGTACATAATAGCAGTTATTGAAATTTGATGAATAGCTTTCAGATGGACAAACTTGCAGTTGAAATTTTATATTGCTTTCATTTAGTTTCAGTTTGTGATTTATTTTTTAGAACATTTGCTGATAAATTTTGGTTATCAATAAATTTGCTATTTGGTTATCCATTTATGGATTACTATTAATAGGTTCTTCTTTATAAAACAATTATTCTTTGAAATTACTTGCATTATAGCGTTCAAAATGTGCTTTATTTTTTCATATTAAAACGTTAAAAATATAATTGTAATTTAAGCCCAAAACTGTCAACTTTTAGATAATTAGGTAAACATCTGGAGACTTCTCACTTCCCTTTGGGGTCAACCGATTACACTGGGAAATTATGAAAATTAGTATTTGGCAAATTAGCGACATTAATAGTGTTGCCTTGGGGACATGCACCCAGCACAACCATTTCATCCAGACCCACTTCAAATTGCTAATTAAGTCGCTTAATTCTCAGAATATTCCTGGCAGGCATCAGCGCACCCACTCCTCGGGCAGCCGGAACGGACTGACTGGTCTCCGGATCCCGCACACCTTCATGGTGCACACCTACGGCATCCCCACGGTGTGCCAGCTGTGCAAGAAACTGCTGAAGGGCCTGTTTAAGCAGGGACTCCAGTGCCGGGACTGCCAGTACAACACGCACAAGAAGTGCATGGACAAGGTGCCCCACGACTGCACAGGTGAGGCGCAACTGAGCCAGCTGCAGATCCAGGCTGGCGCCAAGGAGCGAGACAACTTCTTCCGCGAGGAATTCGACGACAGCGACTGCGACGAAGGCCCGGGCACGGGAACGGATTACGGCAAGTACAAAACGGCGGGCGGAGTGAATCTGGTGGCAGGACGACCCCGGGAAGCACCCAAGGCCCTGACCAATGCCCAGAACTCGCCGCCGGAGCTGGTTAACGGAGTGCTAGGCGACGACTCCAGCTGTGGTGGTGATACCAGCAAATCGAGTGACGGCCAGTCGGAGCAGTCGCAGTCCTCGTCGTCCTCATCGCCCAGTGCCAACATCCCGCTGATGAGAATCGTCCAGTCCGTCAAGCACACCAAGAAGCGCGGCGGCCAGGCCCTGAAGGAGGGCTGGCTGGTGCACTTCACCTCGCTGGACAAGGCCGTGAAGCGCTACTACTGGCGATTGGACTCCAAGATTATAACGCTCTTCGTCTCGGAACAGGGCAGCAAGTACCACAAGGAGCTGCCGCTGGCGGAGCTCCTGGCCATCGAAAGTCATCGGGGCGATCCTAGACCCGAGTCCAACTACTGTTTCGAGCTGCGCCTGCCCAACCTTAGCTATTTCGTGGGTCAGGATCCCCAGGTGGGAGCCAAGGAAGAGCAGGCCGTGCGATTACCGCCACCGGATAGTGGCATTGGAAGTGACATTGCCAAGAGCTGGGAGACCAGCATCCGGCAGGCCTTCATGCACGTTAACAACACACGTGAGTAGGGTAATTGGACACTAATGGGGGACGAAGAGTATTCCAGGATTGTAAATTATTTGCAAATACCTAAAAATGACTTAATACTCTTCCAGAATGCTGCGAGTCGGAGGAGCAAGTGCAGGACATGGGCCAGCTGTACCAGATCTTTCCGGACGAGGTGCTTGGCTCCGGCCAGTTTGGCGTAGTCTATGGAGGCGTGCACAAGAAAACGCAACGCGAGGTGGCCATCAAGGTGATCGACAAGCTGCGCTTCCCCACCAAACAGGAGGCACAGCTGAAGAACGAGGTGGCCATCCTGCAGAACATCTCGCACTTTGGTGTCGTTAATTTAGAGCGAATGTTCGAGACGCCGGAAAGGATATTCGTGGTGATGGAGAAGCTCAAGGGCGATATGCTGGAGATGATCCTGTCACATGCTAGGGGTCGTCTAAGTGAGCGGGTGACCAAGTTCCTGATCACCCAAATCCTGATTGCTCTCAAGTACCTGCACTCGCAGAACATAGTCCACTGCGATCTGAAACCAGAGAATGTGTTGCTATCCTCTGATGCCGAGTTCCCGCAGGTTAAGCTCTGCGACTTTGGCTATGCTCGCATTATCGGCGAGAAGTCCTTCCGGCGATCGGTGGTTGGCACTCCGGCGTATCTCGCCCCCGAGGTGCTACGGAACAAAGGCTACAATAGGTCCCTGGACATGTGGAGCGTGGGCGTTATTATTTATGTGAGCTTAAGCGGCACGTTTCCCTTTAACGAGGAGGAGGACATTAATGACCAAATACAGAACGCAGCCTTTATGTATCCACCCAATCCGTGGAAGGAGATCTCCTCCAATGGTGAGTGCTGTTTAAAATCCTTTGAGAAGTCACTGAATAACCTTATTATCTCCACCAGCCATCGACCTGATCAACAACCTGCTGCAGGTGAAACAGCGCAAGAGGTACACCGTGGACAAGAGCCTGCAGCATTACTGGTTGCAGGACAAGCAAACATACCGAGACCTTCGGAATCTGGAAACGCAGGTTGGCGGCGGACGGTACCTGACCCACGAGGCGGACGACATACGCTGGGACTGCGCAGGCGATATGTGACCTGGCTGTGAGTCCGGGCAGATAACCGAGAGCACCACCGAGATTATGGAGATGGCCGTCAACGCCAAAAGCAACACCAATACCACCATCACCACCGAGAGCTATCGTCCATCTCCGGCGGACTGCGCCGGCTGCCATCGGCTCTCGGACTGCGGCGATTCGCGAAAGTCGGAGGCGATGAGCGACAGGGCCCTGAAATGGATGCGGTTCCATCTCTGCCGGCACATCAAATAGCAGTACAACCATAATGCCTAGCCCATAAGTTTATCCTGTTCTCTATAACTTTTGCTTTTCGATAACTGCTTAAAAAGGAATAATATTTCAAAACTTACAACTCGGTGTGCTAAATTTTTCTCTAGAATCAAAATTAGTCGATAGCTTTAATTCGTTAACCACCTAAAGGCATTTCTTATGAACAACTATAAATAATACACGAAAGATACATACATATATACACCACATAGGCCCAGGAGTAACTGCGGAGCTCAGATCCAGCTTAGAACCAATTGCCATAAGACACAGAAACACATCCAACCACAAAACGAATGGCAGAGAAAATAAAGCTGAATAAACAACGCTTAACAATTAAGTGGTGCGTGCATTCGTTCAACTTCTTTATTTACAGATATGGGCGGAAAAATAGGTAATTATAATAGTGTTTTACTATTTTTTAGAATCTCTGAGGGGTAAATAAAGTTTAATTAGAGCCTCGATGGGCAGTTAGTGACTCCTAAGCTAAAAGTTAGCAATAAAGAGCATTGAAATATTAGGTCCTTTGGAGTTATTTAGGCCCAAGAGACTATTTAAATACAATTTTTTTAAAGAACCCAGATTTTTCTTGCTACCCGTGACTGTATACTTTTTCCTTGTCACCCACATAATTGTCTTAAACTCCACCTACGTCGCTGCATCACAAAAATCACTGGCCTGCAACGGCTGACACCCTTCGCAAGAAAATCATTTTCCACGCTTTTTCCTATCAGTTCTTGGGAAGCAATCCCCCAGAGAAGATGTTTCGTTTTATGATTAAGTGTGTTCTTCTGTTAATTCTCTCCAAGATCAGTCGTCAAGGAGATGGCTTCACCACGCCCAGCGCTGCCTGGCTGGAATATCAGCGAGAGCGATTTGGTATTAATAGTCCACCAATAATGATGAGCTCCACAAGGGCACCAACGAACCTGAATGTGGAGGTGGTGACCCCGAAAGTGGAGACCACATCCAGAAGACACTCGTCCCATGTACCAGAAAACTCCAGTGAGGAATCTAGCGGAGAGGAGACCAACGAGCAGGCGTCGGAGGGTGCAGATGGCATCGAGTTGCCCAGCATGCAAGGATTTCTCAAGTTCCTTAAGACCTTGCACAAGACCTGGATCAATAAATCGGCCCTTACCTTTGGCAAGAAAATGAAGCTGCTGCAAAATCTACGCGACAATCTTATGCGACTAATTGGTGCGTCTAAAATACATTTAAATATACCATAAAATAAATTAGTTTATTTGAATTTATAATAAATAAAATAAAATATTTTATGTACCTTCCAATCAGAACAACAATTTGCGGCTCTTTGGCAGCCACCGGAGCGGAAAAGACGACGCCGTCGTGGATTACTGGATGATTCTGATATAGACTTCCCACCCGAGGCGCCCATTATGGCAATTAACTTTCTCACTTTTGCAGTGTTTCTCATTAAACTGGTTATGGTAAAATAAATTAATAATAATAAATATATAGGCTAATATATTTTCAAATTGCAGCAAGTGGTGAAGGTCGTGAAAAGCAAGCATTACTCATTTTCCGGATTCAGCTTTACACCGGAAGTTGTTCAACGCACATAAGAAATTCTCTTGATTACATTAAATTTATTATTAGGTTAAACATTTTATAAATATTTTAAATAACATCAAGATAAAATTTAAAATTAACCGCCTTGTGACTTTTAAAAACTCTGGCAACTTTGCTTTATAGCAAATGCCAAAAATAAAATCGACGAAATTGAATCCATAGTGTTATCGAACGTTTCCCATCCTTATTGTTTTTACACGTGCAGTTTGTTTTTAAGTAAGGAAAATAAATAATAAATTGGAGTTGCAATGGATGATACAAGGTATGATACAACGGATGATTCAATGGATGATACAATAGATGATACAACGGATGACGGAACGCTTATTGAGACCGTCTACAAGCCTGAAGGGCACGAGCTGCCCACCATAAGTGAGTTATAAAAAGACAAAAATTTTTACATGAAAAAGAAAAATATTTTGCCTTTCGCAGTGAAATTCCAGAATGGATCACTTGAAGGCATTGCTGATTTCTCTATCACGGAGAGCAAGGCGAAGAGGAGAGCAGTCGTTGTTGCCGGCGACCAGTCGTACCAAGGTGAAGTGCAGGAGAGCCAGGAGTACGATACCTACATCTGCCTTCGCCACAAGGCCACCGACACAATGCAGATTATCCCCGTGCAGCAAGCGTTACTCTACAACCAAATCTACCAGGACCCAGATCTTCAGAAGCGCAAGATTCCCACTTTGAGCAGGGAGCTCGCCAACAAGAAGCTACTAAAGGAATTTGGGGGACGGAAGGCATCCCGGTTCGTGGACAATCACGAAAAGATGCTGGTCAATGTGGATGTGGTGCGCCAGGATCTGGATGAGACGGTGAAGTCGTCGACCCAACAGGAGAATGACGAGGACGACGACACACTGGCAGATGTGAGCACTAGCAATGAAGCGTACCTGGCCACCATTGTACCAAAGTGCGACAAGGCCGCCACCAATTTGGACCAAGTCTACGATGTGGCGGATGTCATTCCCAGCGCTTTGCTCGAGCGCCTGGACGAAGAGGCCAAGGTGGTGTACGCTACTCCAGCTCAGACCCTTCCGTAAGTATACAATTACATAAAACCGCGTTCCTAGTTAACCGTTTGGAATTTCTGAAACTTTTTCCCTGTAGCATCAAGTCTGAATACCTAAAGAATTGTCTGATCCGGATCCAGGAAAAAAGCATAACCTCCAAGCAGGACATGCTGCACATCAAGATAATCATATACATGGACGCTTTGCAGTCACTAATTTCCCTGCGTTCCCGGCAAATGCAAAAGGTGGAACTCTCGCGGATCACGGAGAAGATTGAAAACGATATCCGTCATCGTTTTGCAGATCCGAATGTGGCAAAGCGAGGCACTCGCACCAATTTTAGCACAGAGAAGGCACTAACGCACTTTATTGTCCTGGCTTTGCTTATCAGCGAGAAGCACGAAGTGGATATCAATGACCTCTCCCGCCTACTGGCCACCAGCAAGGATCGGATCAAGCAGTACGCCCATATCGTCAACGCCTTGCCGAAATCCCGCTCAGATACGCTGAGCCTGCGCCTGCCTAGCAAGGTTCCAACACTGAAAGCGGGTCGCCGATTCCAGCGCAAGAAGTAGGAGTCGAGGTGTAGCGAGCCAAGGACACCCCGCCCCGGCATCGATTAAACAAACCCGGGCACGCGGGTCAATAAAGTTTATTTTAGTTATATTCTAACGGATGTTTGTAGTTGGAAACAAAGTGAATTCAAATTCCAAGAGAATTAATTTTTTACATTACTTTATTTGGGATTTTTAAATTGAAAATCAAGAATAACATTAGGCGCTTAATTCCTTGGGATACAACATGTCTCCATTGTGGTTTATGGTTAATTTCGTCCTCGCAGCAGGCTAGCCGACCGAAAAGTGCTTGTATTCCGACGGCAATCTTGTTAATCCCTCCCCCTTATAAGTTAGTATCGATTATTGACTTCCTCTTCCTCCTCCCTCTCCTGGATGATCCTCCGGTCCACAACTGGCCTTTAAACGGCCAGCCCGAAGACAGAGACGATGCAGTACATGGTCTTGTTCTCCCAGCGCACCGTGCAGGACCCGTCGGTGTCGTTATTCCAATAGCAGGAGCTGGCCGTGTGCAGACCAGCCCCGTTCTTCTGCATGATCATGGCAGTCACAATGTACTTGTAGGGCTTCTGCTCCTTGGTCAGCACGGTGAGGCAGTTCTCCACCACCTGGCCGGTCCAGTTGTTTACCTTGTCGTGCTGGTAGGCATTGCCGCCGATGGTGCTCTCGATGGCCTCCTTAATTGTCTTGCTGACATCGTCCACGATGAACTGGCTTTCTTCGCGTGAGTCATCCATTTTCGCACTTCCCGCTTGGATCTCCTGGCTCTAACAGCAGATGGTTCAAAGTAATGAGCACCTGATGGTGATGTCCTTATGTTCAGGCGCGCGTTTTCGCTTCTGTCGGCGTCCTTTGCTTTGAAAAATAAAATATGTCGTCGACGACGATTTTTGTTGTTGACTATTGAAGCAGTGTTACCAGTTTATGCCTAATCTGGTAGAAAATGCCAGTATCCCGGCCTGCTTTTTCGCTTCAATGTTGGAAATCCCAGAAAAGTGCCGTCGACCAAGTTCCACCTCCAGCCGACATCGATAGGTGTATCGAAGACAGACCAGCGACAACTCACCAAAAAAATTTGCTGCTGTGATTTTGTTTTAAAATTTTGGTTTAACTTTTTAGATTTTTGTTTGCAAGTGTAGTGTAAAAACAAAGAAACACCAATAATAAACAAATACGTAATTAAATAATCAAGTGCGCCAGCACACCAGCAAACACAAAAACGGCACGCCAAGCAAAAACGAGTTCGAGTTGTTGTAGTTGGGTTTTCCAGCCACCGTTCGTCGAGATTGTGTGAAAAATTCCGTAGCACTCAATTGCTCCAAAATGGTTGATAAGTTCATAAGCATGTGGAAAGTGCGCGAATTGGCGGACAAGGTGTAAGTAGCCAGGAATGAGTGTAGAGCTCCCCGTCTGTATGTACCACCACTTCCCGTCGAACCAAGTGAATTTGTTGTGGCCGCTCCCACGCCCCGAAATTCTACAATTTCCCGCCACGCCCCCTTCTCCGCACAGGTGTTAATAGTTGGTTTCCATGCCCCAGTCCCAGATTATTCACGGAGCGGATCAATTAGTTTGGATCCGCTGCATTCGGTTGCTGGATTATGGTTGCTTTTGTTGCTGCTTTCAAGGTTGTTGGCAGCTCTGAATGAGCTTACTCACACAGCCGCATTCCGACACCCCGATACCCATATCCGAGTAGTGGTGGTGTGAGTGTGAGCGGGGGTTTATCAAGAAACAATTTGTTTGCTTTCGGCTGCGACTGCCCAAATATAACAAAATGTTCCACCTGTGTTAACACTTCCAGCCACATCGACTGGCTAGCTGGCTTTCCAGTGAAATTGTTTCTGTTTCGTTATTAATTACGGGAGCCCCTTTCACCACCAGCCCCATTTATGGTGGCTAGAGTTTGGCCGAACTCTCTGGCTAATCAGGCGCACAGTTCTCGTATTTCCAAACGAAATGGCTAGTTATCGGGTGAAGCGGAGTTCCAGGTTCCTACAGGGCGGACGGAACACTTTTCCTGGGTCTTATCTGTCCCTCCCTGATAAGAGAAACTGGCCCAGTTGCGACAATTGGCACTTGCTGCCGCTCTCCCGTCACCGTCACGTTTCGAATGCCTATCAAGACAGCCAAGACTGTTAGCTTTTTATTTATTTATCTCTATCTGAGCATTGTAAAACCGCATTGTTGTCGCACATCGCTTATTTAAAGATACTACCTCTGATTAACAGGTAAAATCGCTTGGTATCAGCTTTATAAACGCAATCAATAAATAAAGCAAAGCTCATGGAAAATAGGCCTTATCTAACTTTTTTAAGATAGAACTCGGGGAGTTACGTGGAAGCAAAAATAAATAAACTATAGCAGAGGTGTAAATGTGTTCTTTACACATTAAAAGCTCAAGCTTTATGGCTTTACTTTGGCTGTTCGATTTTATGGTTTTAAACTCATGAATCTTATTTACAAAACAATTATTTAAGTATTAAACTAATCTCATCTTTCTTACAGCACCAATGTCGTTATGAACTACACGGAGACGGAGGGCAAGGTGCGGGAGGCCACCAACGATGATCCCTGGGGCCCCACTGGGCCACTGATGCAGGAGTTGGCCTATGCTACCTTCTCATACGAAACATTCCCGGAGGTGATGTCCATGCTGTGGAAGCGCATGCTGCAGGACAACAAAACCAATTGGCGCCGCACCTACAAGGTGACATTTTCGAACCCTTAATCAAATGCTTCAGTTCCTCACGGCATTTATCTACTTACAGAGCCTCCTCTTGCTCAACTATTTGGTGCGGAACGGCTCCGAGCGGGTGGTGACATCCTCTAGGGAGCACATATACGATCTGCGCTCGCTGGAGAACTACACGTTCACCGACGAGGGCGGCAAGGATCAGGGTATTAACGTTAGGCATAAGGTACGAGAGCTTATAGACTTCATTCAGGATGACGATCGATTGCGCGAGGAGCGCAAGAAGGCGAAGAAGAACAAGGACAAGTACATCGGCATGAGCAGCGATGCGATGGGAATGCGAAGCGGTGGCTACAGCGGCTATAGTGGAGGCGGCGGAGGTAGTAGCAGTGGAGGCTACAACGATGGCGGGGACTATCGGTCCAGTCGTGGAGACAATTGGTGTAAGTGAAAACATGCGTTATAAGAATTTGTATCATATCTTAAGCATTACTTTCGATTTTCATTGAAGACTCCGACAAGAACAACGACAAAGATCGGTACGAGGATGATGATACTCACTACGATGGAGAGCGCGAGGGATCCGACAGCGACTCACCCAGTCCAAGGCAAGTTTTTCGATAAAAAGGACTTGGAAGCAGAAACATTAATGTAATTCCTTCCTCACCGCAGACGTAACTACCGCTACAACGATCGAGCTAGTCCCGCCGAAGTAGCCAGCGAGGCAAAGCCCTCCAGCCTAAACATGAACATTCGATCGAAGACCGTCAGCTCGCCGGTGTCCAAGCAGCCAACGTCAACGGCTGCCACTAAGCCTGCACCGTCGCAGAAGAAAATCGATCTTGGTGCGGCAGCCAGCTTTGGAAAGCCAGCGCCCGGCGGTGCTGCCGGCATTCACTCGCCAACGCACCGTGACACACCCACCAGCGTTGACCTCATGGGCGCCAGCTCGCCCTCCACCTCAAAGGCAAACAATAATACGCAAAGCAATAGCAATGATCTGCTGGACGATCTGTTCAAGACCTGTTCCCCGTCGCCAACGCAGGAGAAGACCCTAAACAGCGCCGCAGTGATTGTGGATGACGATGATGACTTCAATCCGCGAGCTGGCGATGCTGGTCAGCAAGAATTTGGGGACTTTGCCTCGGCTTTCGGTGGTAACTCGGCAGCTCCGGCCAGCGAGCCACCTTCCACAGGCCTTATCCCGGCCTCCAACGATGAGTTCGCCGACTTTGCTGCTTTCCAAGGCTCGACTACGTCGACTTCTGCTCTAGATGGGAATCTGCTTAAGACGGCCACGCCGGCCAACGACTCTTTTGACCTGTTCAATGCTGCTCCCACATCGACGGCGTCGGCCACCACGGCTACGGATCTGCTGGCAGGTCTGGGCGATCTGTCCATACACCAAAGCATGCCCATGGGTGAGTTTGAACTCGATTCGCGTAGACTAATATGTAGTGTTAGCTGTAGGTTTAGGCCTAAGATTAGCTATAGAGTAATTGTCTTGGCTTCAGTCACTTCATGATGTATTTAGGAACCGCTGCATGACGGCGCGCCTCCCGAGCTTGAATAGAGCCACTATCTCTACCTCGAGCTCCCCTCGCCCACACACAGTGAAACATTCTCTCACCCTCCCACACATAAACGGCAACATATTCCAATCGGATGCACACGTTCTCTTCTCGTTCTCTCTCGCAGCTGTCGAAGAGCAGACATCCATTAGGGAGTTGGTGTCGCCTCCCCTTCCGCCACCGCCGGAGTCAGTGCGTTTGGCATTGGTGAAGGCGCAGAAGCAGTTGCACGACTTGGAGCAGGTCCAGAGTGCTTCATCGGCCGACCAGGTTGCTGTTATTCTTAAGGAGCTCCACCATTCAAATGCCCTGCCTGGCTTTACCACACCGGAGCAGATGGTGGGTCTCGATATTCAGACGTGTGACTGGAGTTCACTGGCCAACGGAGAATACGCCTCGCTGCTGAACCAAGTGGTCGAACTTTTTAGTCAGGATTGGCCTGAACCGTCGAGGGATGTGGAACTCATGAATCTCTTTAAGCTAGATCACAGCTTTGACTATGTTCTAGTCGCTTTTGAGACGCTTCAGACAGGATTGGATCAGTTTCCGGGCACTGTTGCCTCTTTGCTGGAGAATTTGCTGAAGGACGACTCCCTGGTTCCTATTGCCTTGCTGCACATCTCCCGTCAGAGAGGTTCCTTAATGCAGCGTTTTGCTCGAACCATCAAAGTAATGCCAGAGAGAAATCTAGAAGAGTTGGATGCCCAGGTGAAGGCGTTCTTTCAACTACTTATCGGTCTGCCCGCCTATATCGCTAATCGTCTGGGTCGCCAAATGCCTCAGACGTTTGCTCCTGTTCCCTATCAGCAGCTTTTGCTGCGTCAATGGCTAAAATCCTTACACTTTCTGTTGCAATGCGAGGATGACGAGGAATTCTTTGATCTAGCCCCACATTCTTGGATATTGTCACAGATTATAAACCTACAGTACGATGTCTCAACTCTAGAGGGTTTCGTACGAGTGCTAAAGGATTATGCGGTGCCCCCCAGAGGAAGAAAGGTGGTGCAAGTCGTTATGATGCAGCTGGATCCAGGTGCGTGCATAAAGGTCGCACAATCGGCACTCTCGGCCGAACAGAATCTCTACGTGCTGCTGGGACCATCGGCACTGGAGACTCCTCACTGGAAGCACTGCCTGCTGCAAAAGTTACCCCTACAAAGAACGCCCGTGGAAAACAAGCAGATCAAGACACTGACAACTTACCTGAATGTGTCTGCGCCTGGTCAACTGCAGGCGCTCTTTAACCAGTTACTGGGCATATGGTCAAAGCGCATTTCGATGCATAAACTGAGCAGCCAGGAGCACTTGGCCATATCCAAGTTCATCGTGCTAGCGGGAAAATGTCTCTTTCGAGGTGTGGAAGTTGAATTAGACAGCAAGCGTCAATTACACGATGGACTCAGCAACCATTTGCAGTCGCCAGGCTCATTGCAACGTTATGTGGGCATGAAAACAGTGGAGCTGCTCTTTAACGTTATGGCTTTACCGGATACAAAGGAGGAGGATCGACTCCGATTTGATTACGACTCCATGAAGGGGACACCACAGTGGCACATCTTCGAGGAATTGGACGACCTAGCGACGTTTGTATGTCCCAACAAGTCCAATCTGGATGAGAAGGCCGATGAAGTCCACCTGAAACAGTTGGAATCACATCTCAGGGAATTTATGGGCATCTTTGAGGAAATTCAGCAGCAGCAGACTCGCCCCAAGATCGATACCATCAAGAAGCCAGTCGCCAGGTCGGAAAATCTCAAGATGCAGCTGGACTCGGACGATGACGAGCCACTGGATGAAGATGATGACGATCTGAAGCCTTATGACATGTCTAACGACATCACCAGTACCATCGAGCAGCGTCCGAAGTTCCTGCTGGACTTGCTGCATCTCCTTCGCACCAAAGTGGATAACTATCAAGTGTTTGAGGGCGCTTTGAGCACCGCGGAGTCTCTTATTCGAGGCCAGCTCGCCAGGCACGATGCACAGCTGGCCCTGGATCTGCTGCAACTGTTCCTCACTTTGGACATGCAATTCTACTTTGAAAACTTCGAGCGCACCCAGTTTCAGTGTTGCGTGGCCATTTGCGTGGCCCACCCAGGCCCATGCGCTGAATACTTGTGCCGTCAGTTCCACACGGACAACTCGACCTATGCGGCCAATGTACGTATCTTGATCCTCCAAGTGCTTGCAGCGGCGGCCAAAGAACTCTCCGGAGACGAAATGCAGCCAAGTGAGACTGTGAGCCTAGACATAGTCCCACCCGCAGCCAAACAGCCGCGAAAGTTTGAGCTCCAGCACGAGGAAGAAAATCCAGCTGCGCGTCTGGCGGCTGCTCAGAGGGTAATCCGCGAACGCCTTCGAGCCAAAACCAAGCGATACTTTACCAAGCCGAAGACAGGAGATCGAGTGGAAAAAGCAAATCCCTTTCATCCAGTAGCCGGCACATTTTTCTTCAGCTTGGTGAGGGGCCAGCGGACGAGGCAGATGCTGTTTGTGAAGTATGAGGACATTGCCCACGACATAGACACCCAATTGCTGGTGAATCTGCTGCACACTCTGTCCGTGCTGGTCATGTGCTCCCAGAACTGTCCCCTTCTGCCGGTGATGACTCGCGAGATCTTCGATCTATGCGCCTTTGTGCGCTTCAACGCTGAGGCTCGGGTGCGTGCGGCCACGCTGCAGCTGATTGGTATAGCCTTGGTCACCACGCCTGGCCACGTACTTGCCCAGCATTTTGCCGAATCTCTAAACGAGCTGCAGCGCTGGCTGGAGGACTTTGTGCGATCGCCCCTTGTGGGCGGGGAGACATCAGAGGAGTGCCGAGATCTGGCGCAAAGTATCCTGGACACTTGCTACCAGCTCTTCGATACAGCCGCCATGGAACAAGCTGCTTAGTTATAGCTTTTTATGAACACTGTGGATCTATTCATTGAAATACAACTGGAGAAGATTGAAGATAAGCATTTTTTTGTTATGGCTTCTTACAAGACAGCTAACATTTCGAATATTTCAATTATTTGCTGATTTCGCTGGTGAAATTAATAAACATAACCTTACGTTTATATCCAAATATTAAACGTTCCAGAATACACACATACGCATAGCATTGAAACCCGTGTCCTTAAACATTTTCCCAGTATTTTACAATGTTATCCATATTATAATGACAATTAGCCATAAGTTTTAAGCCAACACAAACCATTGTATTTCAGGTATATACGGATTTATATCATTTAAACTACTTTCTTTTGTTTATTTGTTTTTCTCCCACTGCAACCCAAACAAAACACACACATCGGATCTAATTTAATTTCCCAAATATATATGTACTTAAAAATGGTGAATTGAAAAGCATTTCTCAATATTCCGGGCATTGCGCCACCGGCGCGGACTCATTAGGTAAACGAAAAGCAACCCAATTTAGCAGCAATAAGCGCCCTAGCCATAACATTAGTTCAATATCTATATACGAACCTATTCTTTGACTACGTAACTGCACCTGTCAACTTGATTTGCCGCGCAAACGCTTCCGAGTAGTGAACACCATCTCATTAGACGATCACCAAGTAGTCGCATTCGCAACTCTATCGAAGCCGCACATCTAAAGCCAGCTTTTTTGTAAACCAAATTAACCCGATGCCGAAAGCCAATAGTAACGTGTTTATTGCTCTTTTTTTTCCAGACAATATGCTGCCTCCCATCGCCGCCGTCACGGGCAATGATCTTCTCCAGCCGATGTCTGTTACCAACAACAATAATAATAATATTAATAATAACAATACCAACGGAGCTGTTACTGCCGCCGCGCCCGTCAATGTGGGCGCCACCTGGTCGGGTAATCTGAAGGCCGGCAACTTGAACATCGATCTGGACAACCTGTTGATGAGCAAGACGGGCAAGACAAGTGCACCGGCTCTGTCGATGAACAGCATGAAGACCCAGAGCCCGGTGAAATCAGGCCAGGCGCCACTGAATGTGCAGACCGGCGGCGGCGGATTCCCTGGACTGTCGCCGATGACCAGTCCCAATCTGTTCGGAGCACAGGCCCCACAGCAAAGCATTCCACAAAACCAATCAGCATTTGCCAACTTTGGAGCGTTCCAGCAGCAGCAGCCGCATCAGAATCACAGCAATAATAACAATAATAGCTCGTCGGCATTCGACTTGTTTCAATGATATTGTTTAGTCTAATTTTCCGCTACCCCTACCCCAACCTATCCTTCGCCCTGAATTACCTTTTCAATTTCCACTCACACACATTCACAATTACACGTTCGCTGAATTTGTCAGTTTTTATTATTTAGCCTAACCCTTGTGCTGTATAAAGTTTGCGAAGCGTGCAATTTGTTGCTAAATTAATTGTTAAACAATCGCAGTTTTCCTGTTCCCCCCACCCCCGATGCAGTCCTCGGATCACACCCATGCATGAACTCCACATCCGTCCTGATTGTCCACTCAGAGTTTGAATGTCGTCATCAAATGGTTGAATAAATGGTTGTACTAAACGGATTTGTTAGCACAACGCGCGGACGGACGGCTGAGCGATCCATCATTGAAATTGTTAAACAAAAATAAATACTACAAATAATGAAATCAAACAATTTTAGCAATAGTTAAAGTTACGATGTGTCTGTATATATAAAAAATGTATGTAAAAGAAATATGAAATATAAAACAAATTGAAAACTATAATGGGAGGTCTTGACTTTTATCTCGTAGATATAAAAAAACAAACCCATATTTCTTCGGTAATGCGGGTGATATATAATTGGATGTAAATATATATAGGAATAGAAAGTGGGATATATACTGTTGATATATTAAACAAACACCTAATTATTGTTCGTTATGTTCCCATATTCTTAAACACAAAGGAGCTATTATTTATAATTTTGCTATTAATTAATTAACACAAAAAAGAAAGCTGAAGTTTGTCACCAGTTTGCCATCTAATATAGTCATTAATATCAGTTCTGAAAGCCTTTCAATATATGTATAGTAATAATGTTAAGAAATCAGAATATTCAACTTAAATATTAACATAATTTAACCTATCTGTAGTTTTGGTCAATTTTAATGGTGCAACCCAGAAATAGCTCTTACACCCTGCAAGGATTTAAAATATGAGTTTTATGGTTCAGTTGAATTTTTTAGTAAATTTAAAACATCGATGTATCCAACAATTTTAAAACCATAGACGTTTTAGATTAATTTTCCGCTCCTTCCATAAAATCCATTTAATTGAACGACTATAATCAGATCTAAAGTAAACAAGAGCGCTGATAAGAATAAAAATAAGATATAGAAAAATCTTTTGGGGGAAAAGTACCCTAAGTAATAAGGTTTATTGAATTTGAAATGGGATCCGTCTGGGTCAAGGAGAATACAAAAGAAGTGTGTAAAGTAAAACGTTATTTTGGACTTAAAACTAAGCTGAATGTGCGCGGGACAATTACGCCTCCACGGCCTCCTTGTTCTTGTTCTTCTTCTTCTTTTTCTTCTTTGGCTCCCCATCAGCATTCCCGTTGCCATTATCTGCTTCAGCGGCGGCTCCGTTTCCATTGCTGGCACCATTCGCCTCCGCTTCATCCTCAGCCGCACGCTTCTTCTTCTTCTTCTTTTTCTCAGACTGTGCAGTGGCGGCTGTCTCCTGGCCGGCTGCCTCGATGGCCTCCTTCATCACCTCGATGTTCTTGCGCGGCACATCGCCGGACTCGTAGAACTTGAGGCGGTCTTCAACTTGCTGCTTCAGCGTATCGCCAAAAACGCTGGTGGGCTGCTCCAGGAAGCAATCGATACGCGAGGCAATGGAACACTTGTTGGCTAGGAACCGGGAGATGCGACCCTTATTCTTCAGGCCAGCACGTCCGATAAACGAGGAGTGGTAGATTAAACCATACTTGGGCGTATTGGAGCGGGTCTTCAGAGCGCGGAAGAGTGCCTTCTCAGCGCCCAGGATCTGTACTGTCGATGCCGGGTACTTGGCCAAATTGGTCAAACTGCCAGCGTGCGAAATCAAGCGAGCGCCGACCTGGTCGCCAATCAAAGACTGCAGATTTGGCGCCACCAGGTTCATCTTGTTGTGCAAGTATGTGGACAACTTCTTTCGGTACTCGGAGAGCTTCACAACGCGCTCGGCGAAGAGCTCAATGTTCATCAGATCCACAATGGAGATGTCCATACCCATGGACATCTTGGCGGCATCGATGATGGCCTGTGCCTTGGCCGAGTCCATGACGATCTTCTCAAGGTCCTCGAGCTGATCTTGCGTAAGGTTCTTGCGATCCTTGATGAACTTGGCCGACTTAGCGAACATGTAGTTGTCGGGAACGATTTTCACCAGTTCTGGGAAGTGGTACGAGTACCACTCGCGTATACGCATGGAGAAGGTATTCACATCCTTGTCCAGCTGATCCAGCAAAGCAATCGACTGGATGATCATGTTGTCCGAACGATGAACGTTGAACTTGACCTTGGCACGGGAGTAGCTGTGGCCCAGACCCAGCTGAGCAACGCCAGCCGACTTGTCGGTGAATCCTGCGGCGGAAAGGAAAGGATTTTGATTAGATAAAGTTATTCACCACGAGGTGACATGAACTCACCCTTGACCAGCTTGGCGAAATGGAAGCGCACGCCACGCAGAATTTCAGGAACAACTCCAAAGTGACTGCACTGCACGCCAATCGCCTCAGTAATGGCTGCTCCCAGCTTGGCATCAGCAATGCCCAGGGTGCACTTCTTCTTCTTCAGCTTGGCAAAGAAATCATCGAGGAAGGTGAGCAGATCCTGCGGCACAATTCCCTCGGAAATGGCATTGATGTTCTCCAAAGCGGCGATGGCCGTCTTAAAGGGAGCAAATCCAGCCAGTTTCACAATGGAGTTGAATTTGGCGAGGTCCGTCACGGAGGACTCAACCTGGGGCAGGAACATAGACACCTCCTCGAACTCCTTGACGGAGAAGAGCGAGAAGCCCGCCGCATGCTCGTACAGCACATACAGACTCGACTGGAGGAGGGGAAAACAAGAGATTATCAGTTTGGTGCGGTGGCAAGCACATGTGCTTCTGGGTGCTCCCTTTAGCGCCTCAAGTTTAGGTTAGTTTTTCTCAAGCAAACCAACTAATTTTTAGCGATTTCTATTGCAGTTTAATGCAAGCTCTTTTCTGATTTAATATTTACCATATTTATGCCGAATATATGCCGTTTTAATATAAAATTTTATATTTATCCACAGAAAACGCTCCAACAGTTGTTTTTCCACGTGCTACGACTCTAGTGTGACCACAGCACGCTGGGCCAGGTGCCCGAAAAAAAATACCGATGTGACGGAATCACAGCAGTTGCAACAGGCTGGCCACGTTGATGGCCCGATAACCTGTCGTGTTGTCCCGTTCACACCTCCATCAACTGTCTCTGTGTGTGAAAGCAATTTTATTTTTATTTATAACAATTTTTTGCTTTTATAAACACAACAGAAAACAGTAGATTCACTGCACAATCACTGGAATTGCTCACCTCAGCTGTTGCCGGCCCGCTGCGACACGGTAACTGCCCGAAGTCCTCGCTGAAGAAGCTTAAATTCCACTCTCTTTTGGCCCCAGAAAGAAACCTGCTGCAAATTCCAGAGATTTTGTTGATTATTATTCGGCAGTAATTGCTGGGAACAACGACGAACTTGCTGGCTGACGCGTCACAGGAGAGTCGGAAAAGCATAGTGGCATTCGCCGGAAAAGGGTTTGCAGCGCAAAATCCAATTTGTAGCAGGTGAAAGGCAGAGCACGAGAACTGCCTGCCATGGACTTTTTGTTGTAAGTTAATCAGAAAAAAAAACAACAAAAATCACGGTTGATATCGCCATCTGCAGTCCTGTGTGCCGCACAAAGAAAGCTTGGGGCACCCCACCCCCTAGCTTGCTTTGTTCGCCACAAGCTCTGCGGTGGGGCGATTTCCCCATCTCCTTCATTTCTCAGAGGGTTGTTGGGGCTACGACTAATCGCCTTTCCCTCTGCGCAGCGGTTCCCGTTCCAGCAAGACCTTCAAGCCGAAGAAGAACATTCCGGAAGGCACCCACCAGTATGATCTCATGAAGCATGCGGCCGCCACGCTGGGATCGGGCAACCTGCGCAACGCCGTGGCTTTGCCGGATGGCGAGGATCTGAACGAGTGGGTGGCCGTGAACAGTGAGTGGTTATTTATCAACGCAAGTCATTAGTTAATGCCAATCCTTGATCATTTCCATACAGCCGTGGACTTCTTCAACCAAATCAACATGCTCTATGGCACCATTACGGAGTTCTGCACTGAGGAGACCTGTGGCATTATGTCGGCTGGCCCGAAATACGAATATCACTGGGCCGACGGCCTGACCGTGAAGAAGCCAATCAAGTGCAGCGCCCCCAAGTACATTGACTATCTGATGACCTGGGTGCAGGACCAACTGGACGACGAAACCCTATTTCCGTCCAAAATCGGTGTGCCGTTTCCAAAGAACTTTCACTCCTCCGCCAAGACCATACTGAAACGTCTGTTCCGGGTGTACGCGCACATCTACCACCAGCACTTCTCCGAGGTGGTGACGCTGGGCGAGGAGGCCCACCTGAACACGTCCTTCAAGCACTTCATCTTCTTCGTGCAGGAGTTCAACCTGATCGAGCGGCGGGAGCTGGCCCCGCTCCAGGAACTGATCGACAAGCTGACGGCGAAGGACGAACGGCAGATATAGGAATCACTGCAGGGTGCCGCCGACTCCGGCGGTGGCAGCGGTCGCTGTGCGGTTGGCGTTGGCCTGCAGTTAGACTTGTGATGGGAGCGCTCTGGCAGACTTGTGTATTACGCTTTAGTTAGTTACCGCCTTTCCTTTCCTTTCCTCGTTTATAGCTTTTAAGTTTTGTTCAGTGCTTCGCGGGCTCCCACTAAAAACTCGGCCGATAGGTAAAGAGAGCCGAACTATGGCTGATGGCTGGCAAATTGCCGATCCAGAGCAACTACTATATTTTTATATGTGAATCGTAACTTTAAGAGATATATAAATCATATTTATATGTATTTGTAAGGGAGAAAACTGAAAGCATCGGCAGCAGCACGCCCTCTATTACTAACACGAACCCCCAGCTAACGAGAATCCACAACATTACGTTCACAAAACTAAGCGTGTTTCCTTGTTTATCGTTTTTCTTTCTGTATGTATGTATGTATGTATTTATTACTATTAAACTATCGCTATGTAGTTCGGCGCCCTGCAGCGGATTAAACGATTTTGTAATGCAAAAACCCTCGGCAATGTGAGGCGACGGTCGACCAGCACCCAATAACTGATAAATTGTAGACTTGATAAACATTTTTGATACGTTTTATACTAATAAAGAGAATATTATGAATACAGTCGCAGTCAACATTCATTTTGGTTTATCGTGCATTGACACTTTTTATTGAGAAACAAAAAAAATAGACGTAAAAAAAGAAACAATAATATATATTAACATGATAAAAATACCTCTTTGGAAAAGGTATTAAGTGACGCAATACATTTATGGTTTTGTGGGGGTTTAGGCTCTACTTATGGCAACCTTTCTTAATGCATGACAACCAATATGCGCCTGGGTGCATTTGCGCATTGAAAATGTGTCCAACTAATCTCTCTTGCGTTCAGGCGTTTGGCTAATCGCCGCCTTATCACCGTCGTCACACTAACCCCAAATCACTTGAGCTTGCTTTTGTATTTGTCTTGCTCCACATAGAAATCGGCATTCTCCTCCAGCAACTGTTTCCATTTTAGGGCAAGTTCCCTGTAGCCGAGACCCTGGCCACCCAGATCCTTAGGTAATTGATCACAGATAACAGAGGTTCCTTCTTTACGGACAAACAATCGGGATCGTATCTTGGGCGTCATGAAAATCCTACAATTATATTAGACTAATAAGGCTGAGGAATTCATATCCCTAGAGAAAGCCAACCTGAAGGTGTTCAGAAAGATGTTCACATGGCGCGGCGCGTTAGTGAACTCCAGTAACTTCGGTTGACAAGGATACGCTGTCCAGCTTTCCACAGATCGCTTGATAAGCTTCGGATTTAGCTGCAGGGCATGACCTAGTTGGACGCCCTGCATGTCCAGAATGGCCACCATGCCCCGGGCACATGCCTCTGGCTCTAGCTTGAGCAGCAGGTCCAATATCATTTTGCTGGTCTGTGGAACAAAGGTCGGATATAAATGTATATACATATATGTAGCTGGACACGTCTAGCTGACTCACCTTGAAGACGTTGTTCTGGTTATGCTTCTTGGGGTCATGGGCCGCCGTCCGGATGACCACCACCATTCGCTGTTCCGCATCTGTACCAATGGGCAAAAACACGCCAAGGTCGAGGAGTTCTTGGATCTCGGGTAGCTTGGGATCGCGGTTATCGAACCATTCTGTTCGCTCTGCTCGCATCTGGTAGAAGGTCCTCAGCTTCTTCTTGGTCCGCTCTACGTCGTACTTGGAGGTGCGCAGGAAGAAGTGCAGGTTCTCAAACGAGTTACACCCGTTTACCTGGGGATTGGCCAAAAGCCAGTCGCTCAGCTCCTGCACCTGCCTCAACACCTTGTCCGGATCGTCGTCACTGGCGGTCACTTGGCGCCTGGAGCTGCTGCTGCGGGACCACATGGCGCTCCTTCGGTGGCGATGGCTGTCAGCCTACTAAACTATTGTTTATAAACAAAAATTGCGACATTCCCTCGTTTCAAAGGGAATCAAAGAATTGAAATGAAAGCTTTATAAGCTTTCATGCCAGCCGCACACTGCGTTTCCCGATTCTAATCGCTTCGGTCAGCATTTCGCATTGATGATTACTAAAAATACATAGTCGCTTATCCATTGCAAGCTTAATTGTTGCGTTTCGCGCAATTGGATTAATTAAATTCAAATTGATTGGCGAGAAGAGCTGACTTTGCTGTTTTGTATATGTAACGTTCGCCGATATCGATAGACATTAGAGAAAGCTACTGATGGCGACTATTAACATTTTCTGTTAACTATTCAAATTTAACATTTATTTAAAAAGTTTTATTAATAATGGAAAATATATTGGAAAAAGCTAAGTATAAAACATATGCGTAGTTTTTTTATGCATGCTAATAGGCATATTTTAAATGGGTTATAGACTTTCCATTTTCGGTAATACTTTTATAAAACCTATGCCAGGGTTTTTAATAAATATTAAGAGTTTGAATTTGTTGTTGACTCAATAATTGCTTTATGTTTTGCTTAAAATAATAAAACTGTCGGTTCTTAATTGAACCTTTAATAATAAATGGTGCACCTTCTACAAAAATCAGAAATTAACCTAGTTTGTTTATCGTAAGACTGACAGGTAACAGATAAACTACTTAAGTTAATGACTTAACTTAAAAAGTAATTAGCTTCACTTGCTTGTGATATATAAGCCCAGCTTATTTAGACTTTCATTAGTTGGATTTCAGCATAGACATCATGTTTCTTCGAGTTGTTTTGGTATTCTTGGCCCTGTTCTCAGTGGCATATTGCCGACCGGATGTAGGATCTGCTGATGTCCTTAAAGGTTAGTGAACTTATCCTAAAAACTAGCAAACTCCTTATTGACTAAGCATTTTTGTAGGTCCTTTTTCTGTCTTGGGACGCCCTGTTGTGCCCATAGAGCCAACCGATGAGCCCAAGAGTCGTACCTTGGTGATGCTTCTGCCGGCATTGTTTCCAAAGGCCTTTTACTTTTCTTAAAATGATTAATAAAGTTTACTAATTGCGCTTAATTTTGATATTTTAAACTGGGTTTTGGGGAAAACAAAATTATGCATTTCAAGCTGTACATTAAAACCACTTTCCATTGTACTTTAAGATAAACTTTATTCACATAAAAAATAAATTATTATTGCATTTCAACACATTACTCTGCCAACTGCCTCACCTTGAACTCCTCCTCATCTCCACCAGTCGATCATCCCACTCTCTCCTGTTCTTTATTTTGCTTAGGCCTTAATGCTTATGTTTTAAAATAAAATGAATATTTACAAAGATGTTGTGCGTAAAACTTAGATCCACTGGAAGAAGGGCTGTGGACGACCGACTCTCTGTCGGTCAGGTGTAAGAGGAAACAGTGGGTCTTGGAGGTTCGTTTTTGTTGTGAGGGGATTTCGGACCATGGACTGGGCTAATGGGCTGTGCGTCGGGTGGTGGTGATTGTGGTGCAGGTGGTGGTGCAAGTGCTCAAAAGGCCCCGTTGAAGTGCAGGTTTTGTGAGGAGAACTGCGGTATCCCGTGGTTGAGAGCTAAAACTTTACTGATTACTTTCAATTCGTCAAGGTTTCTTAAGCTGCTAAATTGACTAAGGAGGCTGCCACTGGGGCTGCCCTGTCTGCTCTTGAAGGGTGCATTACCTGAACTGGTGTCGCCACCCGACGACTGCTGCTGCTGCTGCTGTTGCTGCTGCAGATATTGCTGGGCATTGTGCTGCAACTGGCTGCTGAGCTGCGGCGTCAGGTGCTGCCTGTAAAAGTTCTGGTTCTCCAGACTGGGATTGGGATTGGAAGCAGGCTGCTGGCTGACAATGGTGGTGGCAAAGGAGTTGCTCGGCTGGATCTCCACGTTGGCATTTAGCCCAAAGTTGCCCACGCCCGTCTCCTGGCGGAACTGGCGCGCCCTGTGCTGCTGCTGCTGCTGCTGCTGCTGGAACAACGCATTGCTCACGTAGTTGGGCAGGAGCAATTGTTGTTGTTGCTGCTGTTGTTGTTGTTGCGGCTGTTGAAATTGTTTGTAATTGTGCTGGGGCAACGCCTGAAGTTGCGACGCCTCGGCCGGGGCAAAGCCAAACTGATTCGAGGGCTGGCCCTGCAAATTGCCGCCGACGTTGTTTTCGTTCGATTTCTGCAAAGATTGCTGCAAGTTTTGGAAAATCTGCTGCACTGCATTTGACGGCGCTGGAAGCTTCTGATAGTTGTTGTTGCTGTTGCCACCGTGCAGGGCAAATTTATGACCCGAAACGGCATCGCGGACCGGCAATTGCTGCTCAATTGGATATGTGGGATAAATAACAGTTTTGGTATGTGTGCTGGGTATAAATTCCACCGAAGGCCTTATGGAGTAACCCACCGAGGGCGGTTGCAGAGCAGTCTGAATGGCCTCCAGCGGACCATGCTGCTGCTGTTGGAGTTGCTGTGGTTGTTGCTGGAGTTGCTGTGGTTGCTGCTGGAGTTGCTGCGTTTGTTGTACCTGCTGCTGTTGCGGCTGCAGTGTGCTGGGTTGAGCAATTGGCGAGGCCTGGAAGCGGCTTTGGGTCTGCTCCTCCAGCAGCTTCAGCTGGCGCAGGATCAGAGCCTGCTGTTGCTGCGCCTGTACCTTCAGCTGGTAGATCTGCTGCTCCAGAGCCCGCTGACGCTCGATCAGATAGTTATTAACGCTGGGAGGCTCCGGCAGAGTGTTTAGTGGTTCCTAATGGTCGAAAAGTATTAATTTAGTCTAATAACTTATTTTAGTTTTAATAATGAAACTTTAAACTAAAATTCATTGTACATGAATGTGCTTTTCTTAAGGTGTAAACTTTTTTGATTGCCTGATTGGCAAGATATAATTACGAAATGAAAATTTGGGGAAATAAACACATGATTCCATGGCTTTCCCGCTGCCTACATACATACCTTCACATAATTGCTGGTGGAGCTGGCCAGGAAAGCGGGCGTGGTGGAGAAACCTCCGCTGGCGCTGGTGCTGGTACTAATCTGGGTGGTGGTTGTGCTGCTGGTGGGTGGATACTGTGTGGGCAGCGGCGTGGCCGGTGGCTCCGACTCCATCACGTTCAGCTTCGTGATGGTGGGTCCAATGTGGGGCAGCAGATGCTGATGCTGGTGTTGCTGGGAGTAGGTGGGAGTCCGTTGGTTACCCGACAGCAGTGGGCGAAACTTCTGGGCGGTGCCACGCTCATCCAGATTCACAGTGAAGGCAGTTACCAGCGGCGCCTCCTGAATGCGAATGTCCTGCTTGTCCACCAGCTCAATGTTCTCCCCATCCTCGTTGTGAGTGGGTCTTGGAGTTGTGGTCGTAGTCGTTGTCGTCGTCGTGGTGGTGCGCCTCCGAGTGGTGCGGGGCCTGGGAGTAGTTGTCGTGGTAGTTGTGGACGTTGAAGTTGTTGTGGGTGTTGTGGGAGCTGCCTTCCTTATATTGCTGATCTCGAACTTAATCTCATGACTGCCACTGTCGTGGGAGATCTCGTTGCTGCTGACCGATCCAGAACTGGAGCTGTCCACACTTCGGGTAAGCTGACGATTCTCCGGACCCTCTGGCTCCGCAGACTTCGGTTCGATTGGCAGGGCAGTGGACGGAGAGCTCTGCTTGCGCAGAGTGGTCTTCTTCCACAGCTTGGAGCGATCGATGAAGGAGGAGAGCAGCTGCTCCTGGGCATTCTTCTCGTCGAAGGTGGCGGTGTAGAACTGAACGGTGGGCACTACAGGCTCTGGCTCCGCTTTGTGGGTACTTTCCTCAAGGATTTCGTCCTTTTCGCGATGCGAGGGCAGCGTAGAAGTCTCCGTTAGAGGCAAGGATCGGGATCCACTGCTACTGGGACTGTCCTCACCGCTCTCCGTAACCCCGGCAGCGGCTGCCTCCTCCTGCTCCAACTTATCGATAGCCCGGAGTAGCGCCTGGCGCACCGAATAGTCCAGCTTCTGGATGGCCTCCCGTGGAATGATCTCGTTGCTCTCCGTGCTGGAGTTGTCCGCCTCTGCACTGGCATCGGCATTAATCATGTGGAGCTTGAGAGCAGCCAGCAGGAGGACCGCCAGCAAAGCCCAGGGGAGGCTGTTCAGGTGTCTCTGCAGAAGAAGAGTAAGGAGGAAGCATTAATGGTTTTAATAACTTAATAAGTTCGCTCAATATTAATGGGGTCTTAGTTTCAGGCCTCATTTGCCTTAATGGCCAGTAAGGCATTGAGGTGCTCCGCTAGTTGGAGACACCTTGGGCTAGGGCCAAATTGCTTTTGGGCTAATTGTCTGTGACATCTTAACCATTTCCTATGGCAAAGCATTAGTTGAGGTGTTTTTGCAGAGCTAATCTGTTTAGCTTTTTCATGGAGTCTTAAGCAATTTCCTTTAATTGTTACCAAGCTTCGGTAAACTACAACTAAACTAAAGGAAAATGTAATCAAAATTTGTAAGATTTAAAGCTATATTTTTCTATTTATCAGTTTCATACATTTTTGCATAGAAAACTCTTTGATTTTCCTAAACTTTTGGGCAATTTCATGATTTATTATCAAGTTTCCCCTGCATTTTCCTGGCCAAGCCCAATTCCTGAGTGCTTGTGCAACCTGCCTGAACAGTCTGTGTGACCCCTTCGGTTTTCCATGTGAAGCTCGCTAATCGCAGCGCGGTAATCTTTCCGGCATTCGCGCACATGGAAAATCATAACGCATTATACACAGTTTTTTGTTGGTCGGACTGCCCACTCATGGGGTTTTCTTGGCTTTTCTCAATTTGTGGAGGGGAATCCGTCTGTGGCTGCGTTTGGGCCATTTGCACAATTTCCCATTTTCAACAGCTTGACGATTGATTTCTGGTGGTTTGTACTCGACCGAAAGAGTCTTTGCAAATTGGTCAGCAACTTGCAACGTTGCTCGTTTGCCTGTTTGCTGAAAGTTTAGGCTAATTGTTGCATCAACGATCAGTGGATGCTGGATGCTGGCTGGTGTCCAGACAACCCATCTGGCCACCTGTCGCTGGAGCAGAGACGTTGCTACGTGAGTTTCCCGCTTTGATTTGGTTTCGTTTTCGTTGTTTTCGATTTAAGTCTCGGCTTTGGAATCGTTGTGGGCGCCCAGGAGTTTTGTGTGGCAGTCACGTTGTTGCCACTTGGCACTGGGCATTAGTTCGAGTTGCCAGCAACATCTGAGACGAACTGAACAATCGTGGCCCAGTCGTTGGCTGGAAATTATTTAATCAGCATCATCAGCAGTCGGAGCAGCAGAAGATGAAATGAAAAGCCCATTGGATTCGCAGCAAGGACTCTTTCGATCGTTGTGGAATGCCAATCTTGCATAAATCTTTGCCATACACTGGCCAAAATTATTAGTGTAAAATGAAAGCTATATTTAGAAAGCATATTTTATAAAATACAACATTTTTTTTGGTTCAAAGCAAGGATGCTATAATCTTAGCTATTTTCTTTGCAATATTAAAAGAAATGCAATTCATTTCTTTCACATTTAGTCATCTGAATATATTTTGTACTCGAAGAAATACTTTTGAAAGATGTTATCACTGTCTTTCTATGATTTAAATTAGAGTCAAAGCTTTAAAAGGAAAAAAATGGAAGTTACGAAAAGCAAATACTTTAAATGATGAATCGACTAGAGAAAATTTCTTTAATTTTCCAGCAAATACAAAAAACTATCAATTATTCAATTGTCCCTGCCTGATATCTTCTCATATCGATCCATCTTCGGTATCAATTCAATCTTTCAGCTCTGCTCAACACCTTTGACTCTGAAAAAACTTTCTACTTGTTCGCCTTCAGACGAACCGAAGGCGACTCTCCTTTGAAGTCCGTCACTATAAAATCGAACATGACTCGCCTTTTTTTAAACATTAAATAGACTGGTGAAAATAACCATTATTTTTCACAATTTAGCTTGGCAGCTTGCCTTCCGCTTGAGCCAAGGCCAGGGTTCAAGTTCTGCGAAAGGGCAAAGGTAGCGCTTTTTGATGGGAAATAATTTCTCGTCGTCTTTGCCATTGACTTTCCGGCAGCCCCGCTCAGCTTTCTGGCCACAAAATCAATGGCTGCGCCTGCTTGGCTGCTCATTTGCGTCAATTTCGCTATGGAAATCATCGTCGGCATCGAGTCAGTCTGCCAGCCAGATAGTTGGACAGTCCGTCACTGGCGTCAACTTGGCGCTAAGCTAATCAAGTTTGCCGGCTTTGAATTTGCTGGGGAATGGGATAAAGATAAACATAAAGGGGTAGGAGGAGGTGGTGGATCCACCGAAATAGCAATCATCATAAATTGTAATGGTCGTCGGTCTCAGGCAAATGGAAACCTCTGCAGGTATGTATATTAAAAGGCAAACTGCTCAATAGCATGTAGGCATTTCCATTTTTATTTCATATCGGGCTATTTCCCTGCAATGTTTGGCACTTGAAAACACGAATATTTCCAGGCAGCCCAAAGCGGAAGTGCTTAGCTTTAGGTATTACCTGAAATTGCGGGCAAAACTTGATTATTTGAAAGCTTAGAAAGTCTAGATTAAACTCCCTTAATATACCGGCAGGCATGTCTTAGAAATTCCCATTTACATTTAATTTACATTTAAAAATCAATTAATTAATTAAAAAGTATTGCCAAGGGCTTGTCAAATTTCTCTGTTTAATATTCCTACTTGTTCATAGGTAAAATCATAATAATAATAATCAAAGCGAAGAGCCTATCTGGGCCTCAAATTTCCCTTTTAATTGGATGGAAATATTCACATGGTAAATGCACGAAATTAACAAGCGCGTAAAATGCTATAAGGCAGCTTAATAAAATTCCTTTAATTATCCATAATTATATTCGCTGGCCGCTGAGTTCCGTAAAAAGGCCCGAAGCCGCCACAACCAAGCCAATCTTGGCCACAAATTTGCGGCAAAGTGTATAAAGTGTAAAAAGTGATTTAACAACAATCGGACAACGCCAATAAATTAGCAATACCTCAATGGATAATGGCCCAGAGCTGTCTGTATTATTTATTTTACGTTGTGTTTCTTCTCTCCTCGGGTGTGTGGGTTGAAAGTGTTTTCTTTTTGTCTGTTCGTTCGGTTACCTCTTCTTATAAGCAAATATCTCCGCAATCTCGGCAATTGCATAAGCTTAAACTGACCAAACTTCACTTTCGAAGGCGAAGACTGAAGACGGGGTAACCCAGTTCCACTCGAAAACAAAACAATAAAGAAATGGTACATCATATTCGTATGCCAGTAATTCGAGCTGTCAGTTCGAGGCGGTGGGAAGGGGAGGCCTCCTTGGAATTTCCCGCCTTTTCTGTGATTTATTTCACGCCTGCTGAGCCCCGCTGCACCTCAGCCATTTTTCGCATTCTGCAAATGCATTTTTCAGTTTTACATTTTACATGCTGCACACTTAGGCTCCGCCGGAGGATTGCATTGCCCAAGCCTGTGGTTTAATGCAGTGTGGCATCCAGTGGCCACTGGCCACGCATTATTAAGCAGCTGGCAGATGATAAACCCCGAATTTCGAGACCTGGCCGAAAGTTGTTTATCTGGCTCTGGATGTAACCGCTTGCCGCATAACGCAATCCATTCCCAAAACCCATCTCCGCCAATCATAAGTCCAACCAGTCCGCCAATTGGCGAGCCGGTGCAAATTGATGTTTATGCTTTATGTGGGCCACCATATAAATATTAATGTTGTAAAGATTATGTTGTAATCCCAGCACAGTCATAAAATGCAATCGTATGAATTGCAATCAAAGATTATAATAAAGAAATATTAGATTAAAATCCAGTTCATGCTGTTCAGTTTTATGGCCAGGCCAAGTTCACGCCCAAAGATCTGACGACTGAAAGGAAAACCTATTTTGGGTATATTTAACCCAAGACTACTTTTGTTTAAATTGCCTATTATTGTGTTATACAAATTGGTATTGATTCATAACCAAATTTCGGCCGATAGTTAAAACAAACAAAATGATCAAAATGATGATTCCTGACCGAAGGTGTTACAAAAATGTGCAGCAAACGATTTCCATTTTTATGATATCAAATATAGTTTAGCTTTTAAATATTTGGCAGGTGATCTTGAGATAAGATTATATGCTTAACTACTTACTTCTTTTTGTAATAAAAGGCTTTTAATTTAAACAAGAAATAATTTGATTATTTTATAATTCGTGAGGTTGCCCTATATTAGCTGTAGCCCTTTCTAATTCTCTGTAGTATGAAATATCCTGTCTTATTTGTGTTTATTACCATCTTTTGATATTATTTCTATAATAATATTATCTTGAATTAAGTAAAACTCTAATAGAGCATTAATAAATCGATGTGTTTGCTTCCATTTTAACTCATCCCATTGATGATTCCCCTTGTTTCCAGTTACCCAATAAATTTGTTACAGTATTTTATGGACTTTTAACTGCCTTTGTGGCTACCAAGCTTTGTTGTCCAAAAAACGCATAAAAAACCTCTGTAATTGCGTGTGTGGGCCACAGCAGCATCATCTCCCCTCAATCGGAGCTGCTTTCCAGCTCGTTCGGAGTGGCTGGGGCGATAGCTGATAGCATATAGATAGCAAGTCCCGGGCATAATTTCCATAATTTCACACTCGAATGTCGAGGCTGACGCGCCCTATTCCGAGATCTCTGTGGCTTTGTCTCGGCGAGATATTAGCCTAATCCCAGGCGATTGACAGTGGCCGGGCCTAGGCTGTTTTGACGTGGAAGCGAGCTTTTGATTGGCATTGATTGGATCGGGATATTGACCAATAACGTGATATCGCGAGGGGATCTTCGCCGAACTCATAGCTGTTTACCTTTCGATTAGGGCCCATTTTGCTGACTGTTATTTGCATATTTATGTGCATTTAATTGGGTTTTGGTTGCGTGTAAGCCGTCATTGATATGGCAGATCGAATCGCATTCGAAGACAAAGGCTAGCCATATTTTTGCTGATTGGCCAGAGGTCAAGTTTAGCGATGATCAACCGATAAGCGGACGAAGTTCAAGCATCGGATTCAATTTTCTGGCACCGATTGAGATGGGGAGCCTAATGGCAATAATAATAATAATATTATGACTGACTGTCTGTCTGTCTATTACAACAGGTTTCCGCAGCGAACTGTTTTTTTTTTTTTTTTTTTTGCCACGCCAAACTCTCGCTGACATTAGTGAAAATCCGTATCTTCATCGGCAGCATAGCCGCCGCAGCTTATTGACCAACGCTTTTTGCCATCTTCCCGGCTTTTATTTAGCCACACGGCCACATTTCATAATAATAAAAATAAGACAAAATTACCAATGTGCGCATATTACAATAAATTTCCAAGACGCACACATACACCATCAGACATTGCTGTAAGGTTTTTCCACAGCAATTTCTGTTTGTGTTGTGGACTTTTTGCGGGCGCATTCGCGTAATGTTTGCCCCATTGTTTTGGGAGTTCGAAGCTGTCGGAGCTGGGAGGAGCCACTCGGCAGGGAAACTCTTTATTTTTATCTCTTCTTTTCTTTATTTTTCCCCATTTTTTTCATCGCTTTTTGTTTTGCTCTTTACATCTAATGGCGCGTTGAGACAAAAATGCAATGTCAATGGCATCATTGGGCTGTGTACTCGGCAATTTCGGTTTCACTTTTATCGATGCCCGGGCATCATCTCACTCTCTCTGTCGCTCTTGAGGAAGAAAAGATCATCGGCTCCCAGTTACAACTTCCCTTCCACCCGTGGCGGTGGCCAGTGGAAGTGGTAAATGTTTTTATGCCCAGCGCCTAGCGCTTTGTTTGCCTGTCTATATAGTTACATATTATTATGTAAATCGCTTACATTGTGTGTGCAGCGTCGTGTGCCACTTACTACTTGACGCACAATTGCCAGGGCAGCTGGGGCTGCTGTTGACCTTTGGCGGAGAGCTGAAACCCAGGAGAAGTGCGTGGCGAAGCTTACCAAACAAAAGACTTAAGCAACGAACTCGACACTAAACTCCCCTAAAAACGTTGCATGACCGCAATCATCCATTGCACTTGCCAGCGACACTTCTCAGCGGCTCTGCTTATTTATCTCAGGTGGCTCTGATTTATGCCACAAGCCATCGCCGTCTCTGGGTATCCTCTTCGTTGACCATCCATCATAGGGTAAATTGTAAATTGCTATTTTGACAATTGCACAATTTCGTGCAGACCCTGTATCCAGATACAGATACAGATCTCCCGGCACGATATATGCATGATGCTTGCCGCTGCTCAATGTGCGGGCGGGCGCCTGTTTCTTGTTATTTATTTCTTGTTGAATCCATGAATTGAATATGTTGTATCTTGTGAATGAAGCGCCGAGATCGTGAGCGAGTGTGTGGCACTTTTACTTTTTGTTACCTTACACTCGCTCCTCGATAAGCAAATCAAATACCATTCCCTGCCGATCAATGACTGTGAAAATCGGTGCCCCGGGGCACTTGAAAACATTAATTGAAATGCTTTAGAGAGACTGGATAACTCGGGGGTGATGCCATCGGTCGAATAATAAAAGAGGGGGGATATGGGATTGGTCTTTTTATTGGTTTTATTTGGGGAAATTCAAGCTAATGACTGGAAGCATTGTTAAGACCATTTCATTTTTTATCGCTTTAGCTTTCTTTTGTGGAATATCTTTTAAAGTACTTATATAATTGGGAAGCTTTTTTGGGATAATTGCAAAGTGGAATTTCATGTCTGTCCTAACTTTTTATTCCAAAGATAATCTTAGAGACTAAAAATGAAATTTATTTTTAAGCAAAGAACTTCCACTTGTCGTAACCTGTAAAAACCTTGAACCTATGGTAATATTTTTAACCAACTGGGAAAATCCAATTTTGGCAGCTGTCCCAGCTCATCCCTTGACACTGGATGTCTCTGCATGATTTATGACCCGATGGCTAATTTTGGGCTGGTGAAATCAGCGGAAGGCGAGGAAGCCACCGCTGTTTTTTTCGCCAAGGCAAACAGCAAAGCAAAAAAGGAAAACGCAGCATAATCAATTTTAAGCATTGTCAAACTGCAATTATGCAACGGTGAAAAGTGAAATTTTATTGCATGTCAACAGCGGCAGGCATCTGCACACATCTCGCGCTTTGGGACGTCTTCACAGATGACTTGCTGGCTGGCACTGGCACTGGTACTGAAACTGGGATTCGACCGGGTCCAGTCGCAGGCTGCAACCAACTCTCAACTTTGGCTGGCGAACAGGTCGACGTCGATTTGAATTTGGCCATAAACTGTCGATTGCATAACCCGAAATCGGATATGCTTGGGGTGTGGGCTTGGACATGGCTTCGCCTTGGACAGCGACTACAACTGCTATTCCGGCTCTGGATTACATGCGGGCCAGAAGGCATATAAATCCTGTAAATGGCTCCGCCGGGTTGCCCAATCTAATTGAGTTAAACGACTGCGATTGGAGGTCTTGTTAGCACCGCCACTCACGTTCACAACACCAGCTATGTCTGGCCTCAAAGTCACGGCATTTAATGTCGCTTTTAACGGACTTAATCGGAGGGACTTTCTGCTTTTCAGTGAGTGATTAACGGTCGTAAAACAACTGGATCGGTAGCCGTGGCTGCTGGTCACCACGCATTATTGTGATCTCTAAATTAAATGCGTCTCATATGTCGCTAATTAAATTGTTTTATTGCCTCTCTGGCCGTGTCCAGCGCCCAAATGGAATCATTAAATGGCATTAAAAAGCCATTACACAAATGACTTGGCCAATGACTTTCAATAATTTGGTCTTGCCAAAAAAACTAAAAGATCCCATGCATATATTCATGAATAGCAAGGGCTATCTGATCGATTGGCGTCAATCGAAGCTGTCAGATCGCAGCTCGAAACTCCCACACTGATGATGTCTTTGATGTGCCAAAAATGGGCGGGGACTGCCAGATGGCTTGTCTTTCACTAATTGAGGTAATTTAATTAGCAAACTTGGTGAAATTTCTACTGAGGGTCGTCTGTCAAGCTTTCGGGTTAATAGAAAAGAAAAAGTAAGTTTATAATGCGGGTTAGGGAGCGCTAAGTGATGTTTATCGTGAAAAATAACTTCATTATCACCTGTCATTAATTTATTGAGTACAGAATTAATACTATTAGTGATTGATAGAAATTATATTATAAAATATTTATGTTGAAACTGAAAAGAAAATAAACTATCTATGGAAGGACATAAATTTTATATTTTAAAATCAAGCTAGAAACAATCTACTTAAGAATTGAATTTAAATCTTTAACTTCTATTATTTCTTTAATTTTCTATATATTCTATGCATCTAAAGGAAATATATATAAATTTCAAGACAATTTTCAGGTGGAATTTGGCTTAAAATGAAGGGTTTATTGTTGGAAGCTCTTTGATTTGAAGCCATATATAATTTTAATGTTCAATTTTGGTAGGTAGTAATCCAGAGAGAAACTATAAAATAAGTCCATGTTTTTATATATTCTATTTAAATAAATTTAAATAATTCAAAACCCAAATAATAAAATCCCAATAAAAAAAATATTAAAGCCTCGCGTTATTTAAATTAAACATTTATTGCCAAATTAGTTAATTTAAACCTCTGATGCAATACTCACCAAGAGCATTTTGATCGTTATAGGATATATCCAATTTTATAGCCCCGTAATCCAGCTGGCCAGATGATGACTCTGCTCCACGTCGCTCCGCTCTCTCCTAGTCGCCCAGACGTTGCACGCAATCAAATTGTAATATTCGAATCGAGACAGAAAACATAAACTAATCAAATGCGAATTAGCTGCTAACGTTTCCTTTATTGTATTTGGTTTATATTGTATTCATTAGGTGGGTTTACGGCCTATATGCCTGTCGGCTGGCTGTCGACCGTTCCGATCCGTTCCTCGTTGCACTTTATTTTCGTTTAATTGCCAAATTTCGAATCGTTATTTTCGAATTAGCGGACAGTTCACACACCGGCCGATAATTTTCGCGGCTGGCAGTTTATCTATTTGGTTTCGTTCGCTTTTGGTTTACGAGTTTTGTTCGAAGGAAATAAGACTGTTGTTTTATTTTCGGGGGAGTTGGGCGCTGGGGCGGCTAACCGCTGCTGGCAGACAACAACTGAACCAAACCGTCTGAACGCTCGCTGCAGACTGCGGCGCGAGCGTGTCGAGGTTTCCTGGCCAAAGACAAAAGCACTGGAGTTTCGCTGAAGATGCTGCAGATGGCGCGAATGTGGCCAGCCGGCTGGCTGGAGGCGGCTAATGAATGAAAGCCAAGCTCATTATGGCTCTCTGCCCCCAGTCGTTGTGATGGGCTTGAACTTGGCTTACAGCTCGGCCAATTCCCAACACCTTTTAGCGGCGCCGCCATGACGCAACTCAATTCTAGTGGAACAGCGCTGCCTGCGGCTTGATTAAGTTTTATATTTATTTTTTGCTTGCATTATTTTTGTTTTCGTTTCGTGTTTTATGCGTGTCTTGTCCAAAGACTTTCCAAGTTACCCAACAGCGCGCTCTGTGGCATCTTCGCGGCCAACTCGTTTCGTTTTTGGCCAAATCCTTGCCCACAGCAGCCGACCGCTTAATGAGCACTCTGCTCCAAGCCAGTTCAGGCGCACACACGTGCCGCAGATCAAAGTTGGCATCGGAGATGCAGCTGAAGTTGGCCATTTCCTTGTGCCACCTCTTCACCGTGCAAATTTCTCCCGTATTAACGCCAATTCAGCATTTAAATTAACTCATTTCTGAAGACGCATGCTTTTGAATCTTTGATTTCCGGTTGCCTTTTCCCATTTCCGCTTATTGAAAAAAGTCGGCGTATCTTGGTCCGTTTTGCAATTATTTTATTTTGGTTTTTTACATGGCATAAAAGCTGCAGTGTTTGTGATATGCCACTAAATGCCAAAGTGGCAGCAACCTGGAAGCGCTGTGAGATGCCATTTATGGTAATTATTAACTGAAAAGGCAGCTTAAATCAAGGATTTCTTTATTTTAATTATTGTATTTTATTTTAAATTCCCGAAACAGCTGGGTTATTAATCAACAACGCTAGGAAGGAAGTAGCATAAGGACAGGATTGTTTGATGATCCCTTCAGAGGAATTCACTGAATATAAATATAATAAATTCTTCTCATTTCTTTAATAAATGTAAATGCAACATTGCATTTAATAACACATTTTGTGTGCATTGCCAAATTTCCGCGGTAGGTGCGATAACACCTATTGGGCCACCGTTACCTGCATGAGAAATTAACCCAGCGGCGATGGTGCAGGCGGAGGAGGAGTCTCTCATCCGCTATCAATGGAGTATTGGCAGGCAGTGAAAAGCATTTTCGTCTGACTCGTTTTCCTTGTGCCACCGAGTGCAAGGGAGTCGGAGTCACATCTCTTAGCAGCACATTATTTGCCAAATGCTTCGTAAAGACCAACGAAAGCCGCACAAGCGAGCCAAAAAACCAAAAATCCAAACATCGAACACGTCGCGCGGCAAACCAGCTTTCTTCGTCGTGACTTTTGATATTTGAAATGATGCCGAGACGCCTCGACGCCGTCGCCTGGTGAGCTTTTGAACCCGTTTGCACCCTTTTCCAACTGCTCCATGCGTTTTCCTCTCCGCCTGCAAATTTTCAATTTGACTCTTTCCAAGTCAAAATCGTTTGCTGCTCTGTATGCTGAACAAATTTTGATTGTGGCCAGGACAGACAGCACATGCTCCCCATGTCCAACTGTAGGCGCAACGTGATGAGCTGCAGGCCATTTAGCGGGAGTTGGGGGATTGCTATTGTACACTTAGGAAATCTGAGGAAAAGCGAAAGACTGTAATGAAATTTGAGATATTAAGTTAATTATTATCTTTAGTTATTATTTTAAAATCAAACGTACCGTAAACATTTTCTTAATGTTATTGTATTTTTGTGGATTTAAGAAAACTTTTTCTGGCTAAATATCTGACGAGTGCATAACAAATTGAAAATGCAAGTTGCCTGGCTTCCAGTGGCTTTGTAGACAGGGTTCCTAATGAAGTTTTGCGGTTACGGATTGGCATCCGATCTGTGCTGTCATAGCACAAGCTAACCGCAAGCTTGACCCTCCGCCGTGCTCGATTTGGCAACTAACAACGCTGACCTCAGCAACCTGATTTAATTGGCCACGCCCTTTTCCCACTACCGTTCACATAATTCATAGCAATCGGTCGCATAATAAAGTCATCCATCCATCCATCTGGGCAGGCGATCAGCAGCGAGCCCTGGGGCTTAGCTTTATTCCATTGTGACACCTGATGGTGGCCCCTCTCTCCCGGGAGGAGCTGGAGCTCCAGAGCTCCCTGGCATTTATGATTGGCAGTGGCAAATGAAACCATAAATAGCAAAAAAAGAGCAACGAGCTCAATAAATGGCACAAACAGGCCCGCAGACAATCGAGAAATTTGTTTATAAATAAATTTGTATAAATTGCATACGTTTGACATAAGACAAAGGCCTTTGTGCGCCACGAAATAAACGTGTCAATGAGGGCCAAAACTAAAACTAATAATTTAAAATGCAAATAGTCGAAAAAGCCATCGTGGATTGTCGTTTAAGGTGTGAAATATGAACGCGGCAGAAGCAGCTCCAATCCCAAATCCCCATACCGAACCCAGAAGAAGAGGCAACCCGCTGAAACCTGAGAAAAGATTTGCTAACGCATTACTATGGATAATCATATGCATCCACGCTCCGAGGGGCCCGGGGATGCCCATAGATCCGCCGTCACCGCTTGGGGTCTTTGGTTACACTGCGGCGGGGCCTTGTCAGTTCCGGATTAGACGAAATCGCTTTTTAAGTAAGCGAAATCAATCATTTGACAGCCGCTTAATTGTCCAGCGAAATGTGGTCACGCCCTCAGAGGCCTCCATGGGATCCCGCCTCATTGTCTTGTCGGAATCTTGGGCAGCTGCTGATGCTGCTCCGGCTACCGGCTGAACTTTTGAACTCAATATACATATATTTTTTTGACCCATTGTGCGTAGTTCAATGCCATGGAGGTGTCCCGATTTTTCACGCCTATTGATTGGTGGCTGGAGAAACTGAAATGCCAGCGAAACTCGGAGATTTATTGAAGGATTTTGATTGATGCGTGAAGTAAGTGAAATCTTAAAGCCACTCTGAAAGAGAAAACCCATTAAATTACAATAAAGAACTTTTTATCAATTTAAATGCACTTACATTACGAATAGGTGAATATCAGGCTGTCAAAAGATATTCAAAATATTCCAAAATATATTCCCAATGGGTATTATTATCTCAACCTTGAAAGTATATATAGCCTTTAAATTTTATTTATTTATTTGCATCTTCCAATCAATCGAATGAAGCTATTAGTCCATGCAGATTATGACAATGTGGCCAATTAATGACGCTTCGATTTACGACCAATTTTTAAGGGCCTTATGATTATAACTAGCGAGGCAATATTAATATTATCCATCAAGCCAGTTGATTTCCCAGATCATTTGCAGACTCTATTTATTTATTCCCATGTTGCTTATGCCTCGGGCTATTCGAAATTTATACATTTATTCGATCCACTATATTTTTCAGGCCAAACGACGATACATTTGATACCTTTTGGCAAGACGTCCGCCTCATAAACAACAAAATGCCAAGCAATATCAATCAATTATGTCGGATCCAGAGCTCCGTCTCCATCTGCAACTCTAGAGCGCGACCCAACCCCGGGTTTTATGTAACAAAGTGGCTTAGATTTCGAGACATCTAGTAAGATCATAAATCTTGTGAATATTTTCGTTTGCCGATTGCGTCAACTCTGCGCACTTTGCTTTAAATATTATAGTAGAAATCCGGCGACCGAAGATCGCTCGCTCCCAAAGCTCTTTCGGATGGTTAACATTTTGTTGACCCAACAAATTGTAGGTGGTGCCTGAGGTCGCGGCAGACACTGTGATGCATGCCGAGGAGGGTGGGGTTATCGGTGGACGCCCACTTGTGCCGGGTGGCTGCTGCGTGTGAAAACGGATTGGCCAAATTAACAAACACTAAAGGGTTTTGCCATATGCCTTGTTTTTCGGATTTTCTTCATTTTTGGCTTAACCGATCTTTTGTTATGCTGATGGCCCGTAATTTGTCATACACCGCGGGCCGACTAATGAAGGTTGACGAGGCTTATGGAGCAGCCGGAGACATGACAGTTCATTTTCAACACTCCTCTGAGTGATTGGCTTTTGGGGCAACTCCCACAAATATTGATACAGCATGAGTTACGGCAGTAATAAGTCAGGCTTGGAAGATATTAAGACAGCTCAATCATCCTGATAAAACACTCAGAGACTCTTTAGATTTTGTTGCGTACAATTTAATAAATCGAAGACTTTTATCGCCTACATAATAAACACAATTCAATAGCTTAACTTAGTGAAAAAAACTATTAAAAAAGGCTTTCTTACTCCTTGGACTCCACCAGCACTTCTTTTGGTTGCTCCTTACTCTCCTCCACGTTGTGAGCCTGCCACCAATCGCTGACATACTCCCGCAGACTAGACAGAGCAAGGACGGCATGAACATCAAGTTTCTGATCGCTGGCCAGCCAGTCGCAGTACTCTGACCGGGAACAGGCGCCCGAGCCGCCGTAGCTCTTCATGTAACGCACTCCTGCCAGCTGATCCGGCCACTGTCGTGCCAGAATCTCGATCAGGACATCCAATTGGGCAGCGGACAAAGCACGATGCTGACCGCTTGCCGAGCCACTTCTCCAGAGCACGTTCAGCAGGCGTCCCAGGCCGGGAATCGAAATGCGAGGCGAGAGCAGCGGCAAGAGCTGCACCACCAGGCGATACACACGCAACTGAAGATGGTCGTAGTCCGGCAGTTCTGACCGCGCGGCGGCCACGGAATACCACAGATTGTTGATGATGCTGATGATGCCCTCGATGATATCAAACTGATGGAACTCCGTGTCGCGGATGACACCCACCAGCCAGGACAGGATGCCCGCGTGCTCCAGCATAATTTTAACAGCGCCGGGAATCTTTACGCACGTGGAGAGCACCGATAACAGCAGCAGATTCGTTTCCAGCGTAGCCAAACTAGAGCCATAAAAGCCAAGCAGCACCTTAAAAGTATTGGTGGACACCAGCAGGAAGAGATCAGCGCTGCACTTGATACCGCACCGCAGCAACTCGATGATGAACTCACGATACTGCTGGTGCTCCGGCTCCTGGGAATAGAAGAACACATTAAAGTCGGGTATGGTCTGGAAGTTGAAGCTCTGCTTCAGCCGGAGGTACATCATCAGACGCTTGTACAGAAGATGCGTTGGCTCTGTGCTTAGGTTGAAGCTATGGGCGATGAACAGGGCCGGGATCAGAGGTACTCGTGGAGTTCCTCCATGCGTCCTCCTCTGTGCAAGCCATGTGCTTCTCAGCTCGCTCAGTCCCGCTTGGATGTTGTCGTAGGCCTGCGTCCATAGCGGTTTCTCGTAGAACTTAGAGAGCTCAAAGTGGGTGCGATAGCGTTGCTGGCAACTGGCCGCCGCCAGGCGCATATCCTTGTCCAGCGAGGATAGCCCACAGAAGCTAACCGCCAGCAATCCATTCTGCACCGGCCAGCGAGCCCAGACTACGGACTCCGGTGCAAAGCAGTGCATCATCAGGGGCAACAGGAAGGCGGGATCGTAGCAGGTATCGTAGATCTTCTCGCGTTTCGGGCAGATGCGGCGCAGTTCCTGGGGAAAGTCTTCACGGCCCTGCTCGACCATCTGTTCCAGCTGATTATCGCCGAAATTGTGGGATTTTTTCGCAGGATTCTGGAACGTGGACTCGGGCAGCTGCTGGCTGGCATGCAGGCTTCTCCAAATGGGGAAATTCTCGATGGTGTACTCGCTAGTCTCCCGGACAATCAAGGCCAGAACCTGGGTCACATTGGTCTCCTGTTGCTGCAAGCGTGCTCGCTCATCGTCATCGGCTGCTCTTAAGGCATAGTGTGCCACGGCACTCTCGCCCCAGATGAAGGGTCTGAATTGGTCCAAGCCCACATCGAAGCGCTCGTAGTGTTCCAACAGCGCCAGCCCATAACGATCGGAGGCGGAGAGCTTCGCATGGTAGGATCCCAGGATCACGGGTATGTGAGCCGATTGGAGGGCACTGGGTGCCTTTCTGGCCAGAGTCTCCATTAGCTGAAGAAGATGGGTCTTTGTGTTACTAGACGCTCCCAGCAGGTGGTCAAAGCAGCAGGAATGGGTGCAAATCATTTCGTAAAGCAGGGCTGTCGTGGGATCCTCTTCCGCCGGCTCCTCCATGTTGTAATCCGCATACATCTCGTCGCAAAGGAAGGCCAGTAGCTTAAGCACAAGCCCATTGGTTTCATCCTGAACAGGCTGTCGTTCTTCGCCGAGATGGAGAGCCAGCTTTAAGCAGCTCTTGCAGAAATTCAGCCATTGCTGGTTGCTCAGCAAGCGACTCCAATCCAGAGGAAGATCCTTCTCACGGTTCGTCTGCCACCACTCGCAACAGTTCCAAGCTATTTGCTCCAACTTGGCCAAGTCCAAGGCCTGCTTCTTCAAATCGAGCGCCAGCAGCTGAACGTTGAGGTTCACGTAATTGACGAATACGGAAGCCTTTTGCTTTTCGTCCTTGGCGGATGCAAAGGCCTGCCAATAAATCTCCCGCAGAACTCGCACCTGAAAGAGCTCCACGGAATCAAGTTTCAGCTGCTTCTGGCAATAATCCACACACTCCGACTTGGGCATGCACAGGGCGATAAGCCGGGCGCTGGCCTCCGCGTGCTCCCGGTAGATGAGGGCTGCCTTCTGGGGTTTCTCAATGCTCTTCATGAAGCCATTCTTGTAGGTTTGGTAGCAGCGCTGCAGCACCGCTTGAGGTATTTGATAATTTTTGGTCAACGCAATATCCAAAAGGGGATACACTAGCTCCTTTTGCTCCAAATTGCTGGGCAGCAGCTCGGCAAACTTTTCTGCCAACGAGGGCTGACGTTCCAAAAGCAAACTGGCCAGGCGGATGGCGGATTTGCTAAGTTTTCGAGAGGCTGTGAAGAAACAGGAGAAGAACTCACCATCGCACTCGGCCAGATGGTGATGGTAGTGAACCAGGAACTGCAGCAGAGCCGCTTCCAGGGGTTCCAGTTGCTGCTCACTCAGCTCACAGAATCCCTTGTAGAAGTTTAGCAGGACCTTGAAGGTCTTCCGGCAATCGATGGGCTCCTTTAGCGTTGTCAGTCGTCCCAGCAGGCGAAGAAGCAAGTCAAAGTAATGATTGGGCTTATTGCTCGACATAAAGTCGTTGGCTTGCAGTTTTGTAATGAGAAGTTCCAACACCTGGGAGCACTCGCTGGAATTGAAGTTGAAGGCATCCACCAAAGCCACGCACTCCACGAGCTGCTGCTGCTCCTCCAGCTTATCCACCGATGTGTCAAGCGCAATATCCAACGCCTTGATTAGGTGCAGGCGGTAGTTCGCCGAGTAGCTCTCGAAACGCGGCAAGGTGCGGCAGAACTCCGTCAGCCGCCGCAGGAAGACGACGTAGTTCAGGCGAGTTGCGCTGGTTTCGCTCAGCAGTTCGTTGGGATGCAGTTGTGCCAGACGGATATTGTAAATATAGTGCAGAAGATTTTGGGTATACGTTTCCTCCTGCTCCTGATCGTCCTCTTCCTGGGCCTCGCCCTTGCCGCCGTCAACTTGGCTGGCGACTTGCAGGAACTTAATAAGATAATCGGCGGTTAGCTCCGCCTGCAGTTTGCTTAGTCGTTGACTGGAAAAAAGACTGCTAAAGACGAAGAGCAGATCCTGGACATAGATCATGTTGCGACGTGGGTTACTGAGGCTCGAGTGCAGCAACATGGTTTGTCCCTCGCCCAGCTGCAGCTCAAAGTTATTTTCGGGGCTTTCCGCCTTGAAAACATGATCGAAAGATTGGGAATCCTCGCCGGTGACTACTGTGCGCATTTGCTTCAGCAGCGGCCACTTTTCGGCCAGGATAGCTGGTAGTTTCTTCGGTTTGTCCTTCCCATGCCCGGGCAGCCAGCTCTTCATGTAATCGCTGTACCTCTCCAGGTGACCTTCGTACAGCTGAAGCACGCATTCCGGCTTGCTGTGATAGTGGAAGAGGAGCAGAAAGACCAACTCCACATAGGCATCGTAGGGCGCCTCTATTTCCACTCCCTTCAAAAGCAGCGGCATCATCTTGCTCAGGGTCAGAGTTTCCACATAAGCCTGCACCGTTTGACCCTGCTCGATTTGGGCAAACAGTTTGCTCAGGTTCTTGGTGTTGATGGCTGTTTCCGTCACACTCAGCTCCGGCAGCTCAATCTGCCTCCAATCCAGGCCGAGTATCATCAGCAGGATGCTTACCACATTGCTCACAGTATCGGCTTCGAAACCAATGAGAGCCTCCAGCCAAATGTTGATCTCGTGGCGGCAGGAATCAAACAAACCCGTATTGTGGAAGAGGCGGTTCAGCATGTTGCCGGCCTCTGATTTTATGGCCACATCCTCCAGCATGTAGGCTTTGATGAACGACCGGAAAACCTGCTCAAAGAGTTTCTCATTGGGATTTAGGCAGCGAGGAAACAGCAACAGGATGGTCTTGATCGACTTTAGCTCCAGTTGAATCTTCACGATGTCCTGCGGCTTGTTAAGCTCATCGAAATCGGTTTGGTACAACGGTCGCAGCACATTTAGGTAATCCAGAATTTGACTGGTCTTATTCACAAAAGCCCGGTTCTCCTTGCACAGGAGCAGCACCAAGTCCAAAGTGATTGACAGACAGTCCAGTACATCCACGCCCTCCTGATTCTGCTGCTTAATGGCCAGGAAGAGGGAATACAAAATGGATTCCATGGTGGGAAAATGGACCAGCAAATGGTTGAGCATATCGAACTTGAACTTGCGCAGGGAGTTGCCTGCCTTTTTCGACTGCTCCCGTGTGGCAATGGCGCGCACATAGTTGCTGTACTGTCGCATCATGGAGAGCAGGAGACGCTGCACTGCCAGTCTCAGTCGGAAGTCGGTGTGGTTCAAGAAACTCTTGCCCGTGATGTGCATCAGGGCTTCGATGGGCAGGCATACCTCCTTGATCCAGAAACTGAAGTCCGTGAGTGTCATCTTGTCGAAAGCCGTTGAAAGCGCACTGGGAGGCACTGCATCGATGACCTGGGCCAGGAAAAGCGCTGCATCGGGCACTTCCTCGATTGAATTCTTAATCGGGCTAAGCAGGAACGAGCAATTCCTCACGGTATTGCGTCCCAAGTCCGGACACGCCTTCAGCGTCTGTAGAACTAGCTCAGTTTTGCGAGGATTCTTGTAGGGTTTATACAGCGAACCCAGCACCTTGCCCTGCAGCTTGTTCTGCTTCTGGCGGTAGTGGGTCATGGCATCAAAGCAGATTCCGTGCTTGCGGGAGGTGAGCAGCATCAGCAGCAGTTCGTGAACTGCAGCCGAGACGGCCTCTGCCTCCTGTTCGTTCGGCGGCCGTTTAAGCCTTTTTTTCTTCTCAAACAGCGATGGCAGACCGTTGGGTCCTTCCCAGTCGTAGAGACGGCGCAGGTTCTTGCAGCATTCCAAGTCAAACACCAGCACTTTCTTCGTCTTCTGAATCTCGGGGTTCTCCAGCACGTACTGCCTTAAGGCGTTCAGTACCACGCAGGTGGTGACATGGTCATCGTATACCAATCCCTTGGCCAGCACGCCGATTAGTTGACCTCGGTCTAGGATATTCCGGATAAGCAACGTATTTCCATCCACTAGGAAGGCCAGAATAAAGTGTATGTACGCCTTGCGGACTGTGTCCTCGTTCTGGTAATCGTTCCTCGCGTGAGACAACATCTGCTGCATCACAGTAACGTTGGAGAGGACGTCGTATGAGTTCAGCACCTGGCGACCCAGCTGGGGCTCCACGCACACGATCGCCGTCAGCAGCTTGAGGGCATTGCGCCGATGACTGGGACGCGACGACTGTAGCAGATTTTCAAGCACTCCGCCGTGAGCCTTCAAGAAGTAGCGACAGCCATGGACAGCCGACTCCATGTGGCTCTTCTGGTTGCTGAGTATTTCCATAACGACACGCTGCAGCGCTTCGGTGAGGTAGTCCACATGGAAAAGATTGCTCTTGTCGATTCTGTCGAATGCCTCGGCCAGTTCCAAGGGTTTCCCGCGCTTCTCAATGTACTTGGCCACGATCTTCGGCCGGGTGGTGACCATAAAAAGGAAATGCCGCAGCTCTGGACAGAAGCAAATGGTAAATATAAACTCAAAACGATGGTCAGCCTACTTACCAGTAATAAAATTATTGCTACGCAGCTTTGTGCGGAACTGCATCATCTTGAAGTCGTTGGGAAATTTTAGGTGGCTCTCTTCCGGCTCGATGCCGGAGTCGCGACTAACATCGTCCTCATCCTTCTGCTTATCCTTTCTCCTTTTGCTTTTCTTGGAGGGAGATTCGCTTGCCTCCATCTCCACCTGTTCGGCTTCATTTTCGGTTGATGTTTCTGACTTTTTCCCCTTTTTCTTGCTTGGTGGGGAGTCTGCTGATTCTTTTTCGTTAGTTTCTGGCGGGCTTTCCCCTGTTGCTTCTTCTGTGTTTTTACTGGCTTTATCCTTCTTTTTCTTTGGAGTGTTAGATTCCTTGGGTACTTTCTTGGGCACCGCCACTTCGCCGTCGTCCTGGTGTTCCGCGTCGGGCTCTTCGTGTTTCCTTTTTCGCCGGTTAGGTTGTATGGCCATTGTGCTTATATTATAGAATTCGGTAAAAAACAAAAAACACCCGCACACGTGCTGACGGAGAATGGTGTGCCCGCGCGGCTGGATGGAATCCGATGAATTCCAACCTGGTCTGAATCCCCAATCGTATAGTGTTGCAGAGCGACGACTTTTGGCGGCAATTTTAAATGGTAATAGGAACTAAAGGCATGCACATATTCGGATTGATTAAAATTTTATTTAATTCAGCATAAGGTTCATATTTTTCAAACGATAAAGAACATATTTTCACTAAAACTATAAGTACCGAAAGTCGTCAAGTGAGAAACCTCCAGCACGGTAGTGACTCATCCAATCTGCTCATTGATAATTTAGAAATTTTCCCTCTGCGTCCATGTGGCTAAATTGCTTATTTATCCAGATCTAGTCGTCTTCTAGGGCTGCATTAGTTACTCCATTAAATCCTGATCCTCCAGGAGGGGTTGTGGTCACATTTCCAGAGACTGGGAATTCCGGTAAGGTTGAGCGCTGCTTGCCGGGTGCCGGAGGAACAGGTGGCAAATCGACAGATTTACTCGTACCTGTAAACATTTCGTCGTTGTTATTTATGCAGATATATACATATATACGGCAAATCACTTACTAAAACAACAACCCATTATGATATGCTCTTGAATACTCCTCGAGGCGAGCGGGCCAATTTGCTGAAAGTTCTTTGAGCACTAAATCAGGCAAATCAAATCGGTGGCCAATTGACGGCGAATGCGTATGTGTGCACCTGTGGCGTGCAAACGACTCATGGCTAATTGATAAGCCGCCCTGTTACTTTTATTCTCTTTTTGTTTAAAATGTAAAGTGGGTTATTTATGACCGTGGGTAGGCCCGCTATCAAATCGTAGTTCTTCGTTGGCCACATGAACCCGTAGGAAATGAGCTTCTAGCTATTACAAAAGCGCACACATTCAGTCGTATACACCTGGAACGGAGCTGTGGACAAACCAATTAAGATAAGCTCTTATCAGCCAAACTTTTTATAGTGCTAGAACAGTCTATCGATTTTGTGTATCGATTGAAACGGGTGATTACTCCGCGCTGTCTTTTAAAAACATAGGAAACCATTGTTGACCGTGGAAAATTCGGGCTTTTCGCGTAAATTTCCAGGCAATAAACTCCCCGGTAGACTTTAATTGTAATTTCATACATATATAATTGGTTACAGGTGATGAGTCTGCCAAGTTGGAAATGTAATCAGCCGTATAAGGAAAATATATAATTTTAAATGTTTCTTTGGTTTTGAGTTTATGATTATTTGATTTTGTGATAATTATTCGAATTCAATTAACAAATACAGTTTCACTTTAAGTAATTAAACAAATTATTTTCAAAATAAATAAATAAAATAACATTATTGTTTATTCTTTCATTACACTCTTTTTCGCAATTGTTTGCAGCCAGTGTGACCACTCGGACGTGCTACCAAAACGGCACGTTTTCACAGTTCACACATGTTGTCAAAGAGGTGTGGAGCGGAGGGGTTCATTATCAGCCGGAACGTAAACAGCGTCGCTGCTTTTCACGCCATCCGATAAAAATGTTTAAATCACACTGTGTTAATTAGAGTCCAAATCAAAATCAATGCGCCTGTGGACGCGGGCGACTCGAGATCGTGAGCGCGTGAACGCGGATTAAGCAGCGCTTAAAAAAAAAAAACAAAAGCCAGAAATCGGTGTAGCTGAAAGTGCGTGAGAAGGCGTGAATAGTGATTTTTGGCCGCAAAGCGAAGCCCACAGTGAACGAATCACGAGCGCAAAGCGGATAAACAAAAGCCATAAAAAACAGATTCGCACGAGAATAGCAAAATCTGCCTGTGCGCATCAATTGTTATTGGAAAAAGTCTGATTTGCCGGAGACTGGCGCTTATCCGCCATGGACGACGAGTTTAAGCTCTGTTGGAAGAACTTCCAGGACAACATAGCCAGCGGCTTCCAGAACCTCTACGACCGCGGCGACTTGGTTGACGTGACCCTCGCCTGCGACGGGAAGCTGCTCCAGGCGCACAAGATAGTGCTGGCGATATGCAGCCCCTACTTTCAGGAGATATTCACAACCAATCCCTGCCAGCATCCCATCAGTAAGTACCAGCGCCCCAGCGGCGGCATCCGCTTCCCATCTCTGTATTTGCCCAAGCAATTGACGCCTTCGCCACCGGTCATCACCTAGTGCGCAAGCTGCGACATTTTGTCCTCCATTATATCAGGTTTTCTGGGGGCAAATACTCTTGTGTGTACTTCCTCAATGAGCCGCTTATTTTGGTCAGTTCGTCATTGGATTCACTGGGTGTCAGTTTATCGGGGACGGGAGCCGCAGCCCGGCCCACACGTCAGCCTGTCTGTTCGTCACTGCTGTCAGCCGCTTAGATATAAATCAACCTTTGGGTTTAATTCCATGACACATTCAGCGGTTATCAGGCCAGCTCCGTCTCCACCTTAAGTTCCACCTCCACTTTTACCCCCAGGAGGGGTTTTACTTCCAGTTTCGGCCATGTGCTGCACCTGCAGGGCCTGCTTCAGTTAATACAAAACTTAAGTAGTAGTTTCCTAAATAAAAGGTTTAAATGATCAAATCTGAACTAGGTTGTAGCCTTTGCTTAAGCTTATAGTGGGAGTTGGGTCTTTTTTTTTAAACTCCAAGTATATTGTAGGAACTATGATAAGTTTCACAAAAGCAATCAATTAACATTTATAGGCATTATAAAAAAAGATCTGAAACGATGATCGATTGACTAGCAATTCATAAAAAATCAATTAAATATCAATGGATATTCGGTTAATTTAATCGACAGGTTCTTATTGTATTACATTTATTTTTTAGCTCTGGAAGCATCTTAAAAAAGACATGATAATCAAGTTTTTAATTTTAAAAATTTGTAGAGAAAATTCCAAAAAATTCAAGATTTGAAATGGCAATTAAAAATCTAAAGATTATTTTAAAAATACTACGTTTTACGGGTTCTTAATGACCTATTAAAAATGTATGTATAACGGCTGAGATCTTTAAATAAGAATTAAACTAAATTCTGGTTAAATGAATTTTTTGTCAATTTAAATTTTAAGAAGAAGAATTAGAAGAATTTATAGCTTAAATTTTAAAATCCCAGCTTTCAGTCTTTCGTCCATTTCGTGCCCATGATCGGGTTCAAGCTGCAAAATCGTAAAGTCGTAAATCTAAAGACAAACAGCAGCAACCCAGTGAGAATCGAGGTCTGATGATAATCCTCCTCCAGCGAGCAGGGCTGCCGCCACGTTGTCTATGGCTATGTGGTAGCTGCAGGAGTCCTCCACCTCCGGATCCATGCTCGAATTGTTTACACAAGCCACGCATAGGAGGTTTATGCACCGTGATAAGGTGCACGGTGAGAGACGGAGTCAGAGCCCCACTTCGATCGGATCGGGGAGATTGGGTGCGTTGCTGACCTCATCAAATGTACTTCAAATGGACTCTAGAACGGTGGTAGTATATATGGTATATGGATATGATATCGCCGGGACAGACCGAGCAACCCCCTCCTGTTGCTGCTCGGTCCGATTTCGTTGGCGGTCGTGTTGTACACGGCTGCCTGCTGCACGGTGGCTTTATCTGATCAGGCGGCAATAAAAAATAAGGTTTTATCTTTTCAAGTAGCAGCAGAAAGGTGCTACCTACCAAACCTACCAACCCGCGACTGAACGCTGCTACAAGAGGTATTTCCAAAGATAAAGAATATTAATATACCCTATAAATAACGCTAGGCGCAAGCGGGGGCAAGTTATTAAAAATAAACCAACAAACAAGGCAACAACACCAGTCATCGAGGTGCTAACAAGCCAAATGGCGTTCGGTGTTCCCGATGTTGCTTTGTGTGTCTCCCCATTGTTCGTCGGGTGTGTAACACGCAGCAACAACAATAGTCTAAATATTTTTATCTTTTTATCGCGTTTAACAATCATTTATTGCCCAACTGAGCAACTGGGTCCCCACCAGTCGCCACCTCCACTCCGTCCATACTCCGGAGACTTTAGTTTTCGAGATATTGATTAGAGGGCTCGTGTGGTTGTTGCAGTCATTGCTGTTTCCGCTGCTACGGCTGTGTAAATCAATCCACTCCGTCCGGGCCAAGTGGTCGAGTGGTTATATCTACGCCTGTCCAGCCCAACCCAATACAGTGCTAATCCTCGAAAATTATCTATTTATTATTGGCATAAACAAGTCGGACATCGTCTGGGGGGCAGCGTTTTATCAGCCTTGCGTTTAGTGCCAGCCACTTTACTTTGGGTATCACTCTCTTGATCGTAAAATAAGATTTTGAACTTATTGCTGGTTAGATAACGCACTCCAGACAACCGGACCATGTGCCATGTGTGATATTGGGCCCTCTCCAAGAACGGACTACAAAGCCACTGGGGTTCCACTGCCCCAGTCCGCATCCCCGCGGCCCACTGCCATTCACGATTTCAAGTAGCCACGGCGATCGAATATAGCTGCGGTTGCTTACCAGCCATAAACGGTTCGGGTCCGGGTAGATAATATAATATCGATCGATGGACTTGTCGTAAATATTAAATACCCAATGTTATTAATATATTGCCGGACCGTGACTAAAGCAAAGACGTCGTGGTTTTTGTTTTTCGCAAGCTCCAGAGGGGGTAAACAATTTTTTATAGGGCCCTGCACTATTTATTTCCACAAACTAATCCATTTTCGGACATTCTGGACTTTGGGTTTTCGGACTTTCAAGGCGTTTAATCTTCAATTTGGTTGTTTAGAATCTATAGCATTTTTAGAGATTATCAAATGAGCTTTATAATGGTTTCTTGTGGGAAGATCAGTGATTTTTATAAGTATAATTTCTGGGAATATCTCTAATATATTTAAGGTTAAAGGAATGAATTGAGATAAGGAGAATTTTGAACATAAAATAATTGGGATTTAGCCATTTGTGGATTCTTTATTATTTAATTTTTCTTTATTTACTTGTTTTAGAACCTTTAAACTGTCTTTAAAATTATATTATTATTTGGTGTTTGATCAATTATAAACCCATTTAAAATAAATCTTAGTTTTCCCCCCCTAAATATACATTTATGGGCATGAAACCTTTAGGTATTATCGAATTTATTGGAACCCTTCTACTGTTTCCGCTTCTGGCCTTACCCAATCGGTCGCATTAATCGCTGCTTACGTACGGGAGTGAGCACTTTATGGTCTCTTCATATTATATCAAACTTTGACTTTGAGCATACGAAATTTCATAAATGCTTTTATTGGCCATTTGTGCTGACAATTCGTAATTTATGGGGCCCAGCCGTAGCCAGTAGCTGCAAATAGACGAGGCAATTGGCTAAGCTGGCCTAATCCCTGGGCCAGTTGAGGCTCCTTGGAGGGAAAAGGGAAGGAAAAAATATAAATAGGGATAGGAATAGGAGGAACCTTAAGGCCAGCCTTCTTGCTGTCGCTGGGCTTCTTGGTTTTTATCAGGTTGTACTACTACCAGCGCGACGACTCGATTCGATTCGACTACTCGACTATTATGGCGTTCGGAGATAACCAATATTTATGAATGTTTGTGCGACGACATTGTCAAAATGAGGCAGGCCACTCCACTAGCGTGCCGAGGGAACAACAACAGAGCCTATTGGCGTTCTGATTCGATAAACATTTATCATAATCATAAAATAAAATTGTTTTCGAAATCGATCGCCTGCGATCCGATTGGCCGAAGCCTGTGGAGTGGGCGTGATCTCGCCGGGGCCGAAACAAATCGAAAGCGAGCTAAGGAAGATATCGCTGCAGTTCCAATTCCTCCACAGCCCTCGAATCTCAGTACCCTCGATCTATTTACGAACCGTTCTGATATCAGCGGAGATCACAGCGGGTCAGGCGCCCATTAAATGTTTCTTGGGAAGCATGGCATACATTTAAGCAAACAGCAATCGAGACTCGAAGATCCGAAGACTGAGATGCCCGGATTCGGAATTTCGGGGACTCTCGATTTGCTTATCAGTAGCAGAAGCAGCCGCTGGCACGGATTTATCACATTCTCCGTGAACTTTAGACAAAGTTTATCTACAGCTCGAAGCCCATAAACGGTTTATTGATTCGAGAGAGAGATCGAGAGTTCAGTGTGTTGATCTCTTTGTCTTGATCCAGGGCCGCTCGGTCTTTATCTCCGGCGATGCTCGAAGTGTATCTGCCCTGACTCTTTTGTACGGCGCAGAACTAATGCGGATTGATAGTACCCCGACTATACATACATATGTAATCACGTATCTATCCGGCATCAGAGAAGTCAAGCTCGGCTCCGTACTGTACCCCGGATTTTGATCTTCGCCATGCGAACACTCGGACGAACACGGACATGCCAAGGCGCAGATAGATAGATAGGCGAGAGACAAAACGTCCCGTAATGACGGCTACGGCAAATGATAGGCACAATTGATGTCGTCGGGCGGCGGTCAGATTAAGCAACCAAGTTTGTCTGTTGCTGATCCGTCGATTTAATATATTTACATACTTACCAACACTTGTACCGGGGTCTGTACGGGTGTTTGTGTAATAAAATTGTTATTGAGAACAAGTGATAATATTGTTTTTAACTAGATGTTGATGCTGCGAGAGACAGGCACAGTGGGCAGGGGACGATGATGGGGAAAGCACTGATAAGGATTAAGCGCGCTGATCTGATCTGATCTGATGATGCTCAGCTGTACAAAAGTTCTATAAATGTTTAAGTATATATATAAATATTTATTATTCCTTAATTAAGGGTAATTTTATACCTAATAGGGCACTTTTTAAAGCAGAAACGATGTTAAGCTTGTCAGCAACAGGAAATATTAGCCAATATGTGTATTAGATTAAATCAAGAGTCTATTTTATTCCCACAAATTCCTGCTGCCGCTGCTTCCCTGAAAATAAAAGCCAAGTACTTAAATGTCATGGAACCATTTCCGCTTTTAACTGTCAAAAGTTTAATGTTTTAAATAAGACAACTATTTATTATCAAATAGAACATAGCATGATAGATAGATCCACACCACTGTGGAGCAGAATCGGAGCCGATTACCGGACTGCCTCACAGCTTCTTAGGCCGTGTCGAGAGCTCAGCTCGCCGCCCATGATACATATTCCATGCTGCTTTTTTTATAATTATGGCTGCTGCTGCTGCTGTGCTACTGCGCTGTTGTTGAGTTTATATTTAAGTTTTCAGATTTCTTATCGTAGCTGTGTTTTTATGTATTGATTTAGTATTTGAACGTTTCGATGATAACATCTCCATGCCGAGAGTGACCTCCTTTCCTAGTGATGTTATTGCCGATCCCGAGTCTTTATGTAAACAAGTAATTACGTTGATTCATGTTTTTGGGTTTTTGGGCAGGGAAAACCATAAACCCCCTGTTCGTAATCTCCGAGAATATTTAAAATCCCCGAAAATGTTTAAATTCTGTTCAAAATATTCCGCACATTAAAGTCTTAAAAATTTCCCATTTCCTTGCAGTTATACTCAAAGATGTGAGTTTCAACATTATGCTGGAGCTGCTGGAGTTCATGTACCAGGGTGTGGTAAATGTCAAGCACACGGAACTGCAGTCCTTCATGAAGATTGGCCAGCTGCTGCAAATCAAGGGTTTGGCCACCAACTCCAACTCCTCGCCAGGCTCCAGTGCCTCAGAGAAGTCCACTAGTCAGACGCCCCAGACGGAAGAATCGCCAAACACCAGTAGCAATACCCACAACAACAGCGGGAGCGGCGCCAACAATCACAACTCAAACTCTAATAGCAATAATAATAGCAAATCGGAAACGGATAACAATGAGAGCAAGGGCCAGAGTAATTCGCGGAATGCCTCGCCCGGCGGTGCCAGCAGAGCCTCCAACGAGGCCAGCAGCCACCTGTACACGCCAAGCAAACGAACGGCGCCGTCGGATTTTGGCAACGATTCCCTGTCCATTTACTCGGGAAAACAGTTAAGACGCTCATTAAAGGATCACGGCTCTGGCGGAAGTGACGGAGGCGGAGCCGAGGCTGCGGACAATAACTCTGAAATGGAGAATACTCTGAACACACAAGAGTTCTTTATGCCGCCCATCCCGCACATTTCCATGGTTGAGCCGCGTTACGATCTCGGACTGAAGCGTGAATCGGATGGCCTCCACCACGGGCCGTCGTCGGGCGGTGGCGGAAGCTCGGGCAGCATTGGCAGCCTAACCTCCTCTGCCTCGTCGGCGACAGCCATTCGTAATCCCTTTGCGCCGGCCTTCAATCTAGACAACTACAAGTTCTACAACAGCGGGAACAGCGGCGGCGGCGCTGGTCCCAGTAGCAGCTCGAATAACTCGGGGGGACCCGGTGGCATCAGCAACAATGGACCCTTGGGATCGGGAACGGAGTATCCCAACGAGCTGTTCATGCCCAATGATTACTCCAAGAACTTTGCCAATCACATGGACATTCCCTCAAGTAGGTGCCCTCCAATTGTTAGCATTTTGGCCATCTTTGATCACTTTTCTGTTGCATGTTCATATATAGCTTGGCTTTCGTTCATATTTATTATTTTATTTTCTATAAGACTGGTTTTTGGTTTGCATCCATCATCATCGGCCCGCCCGTATAACATCATCATGCGCATTCCACGTACCCACTAGCCCACTGATCACTGATCACACTGCCTCCCCCTCCTAACCAGGAATGGAACCAAATGGAAAAACTAACAAAGCCGCTATTGATTGTAGAGGGATATTTGCTGATTTAACTGGGGTAAAAGTCTTAAGCAGACGCACTCGAACCGAAGGTATAGTTAGATAAACAACTGATGGCTTTCATTGTTGTCAAGATCCAATTGTGGCAGACTGATAGGCTTCTTGAGTTATTTTTTGATCAGGGTGAGGAAGATATTGCAGGGTTTCTATGAAAATTTAATAATAATTATGGTATTTCCAATGATTTCACTTTTGAAGGCGTATAATTTTATAGTTGTTCGCAGAACTAAAAAGGAAATCACATATTTCTAAAGAATTCATTAATTTGTGGAATTTAAAGCTTCAAAAAAAGATATGATTTTAATTCGTAGAATTTTCCAAATCTATTATTTTAAAGATTTTTAGAGCAAAGAGGTTTTTTACCAGAGCAAAATAATTCAATGCAAGTTAATTAATTCAATTTCATTTTAACTTTTGAGTTATTAAAGCCATTTTATGTAGCATTTCTTAGTTAAAACTGCCTTAAGAATAAATTCTTTAAGTGGTAAACACGATGGAATTCTTAAGCACCTAACAAAAAACCGCACAGACACGGGAACACGCACTTCCCAATTGCATATTCCAGCCACTCCCCACCACAGAATAGCTTGACCCTTTCCCTCCCACCTGTAAATAACACCCGTTAAGCGCTTCTGCGAAGAACAATCCACTAATGATCCACCATTGTCCGTTTGTTTGTGGCGTGTCGTCGGAGCAGACGGCAGCAATATGGTGATGCTGTCCACCACCTCGCTGCTGCACGGGAACTGCGTGTTCAACCGCAACAACACGGTGGCCACGCAGCAGGGCATGAAGACCTACTGGCTGTGCAAGTCGTACCGGATCAGCATGTGCCGGGCGCGCTGCATAACCCACCTGGGCAGGATTATCTCCGCGACGGGCGTACACAATCACACGCCGCACATGCGCGGCGGTCAGGGATCAACCGCAGCGCCAGCAACAGCATCGGCATCAGTGGCAGGCTCCCCAGTTTCTCTCAATTCCTCAAATCCCAGCCAAACGGGCTATTCCCTGGCCGACGGTGGTGGACATTTGGGTACGGATCTGCAGCATGGAAACCGAGTGAGCAACATGTTTGCCAATCAGACGCCTCCACCGCCACCACCTCCAGCAGTAATTCCTGGAGCAGCCGGCCCACAACACCCGCACCATCATCATCACCTCGGACAGGCGCTGCCTAATCTTCTGGTTCAGCAGCATCCGGCGCCGCCGCACATGGAGCAGCATGGCGGGTCGGCAAATCTCATGCATAACCCGAATCTGATGCACCTGCAGCCGCAAACGCACCACCATCATCTCCAGCAGCAACAGCAGCATTCGCCTCACAATCCTCCGCCTTCGCAACAGCACCACCTGGAAATGGTAGGAGGATCTGGAACCGCAGGAGGGCTTTTGTCACCGGCACATGTGCAACAGAGTCCACAGTCCAATCGCAGTAGCCACTCCCTTCACACCCAAAGTCCGCCTCCCCAGCCGGTGGAGGAACAACAGCAGCAACAAAGTCACCATCAACAGCAGGAGGTGGTCGCCGCGGAGGGAGCAACGGACCCAGGCACCGCGCACGTTATCAACTCCATTACGATATCGCCGAACAGCAGGCACAGCTTCAAGATGGAGAACATGTAAGCCTGTCGCTGGGGAAAGCCCACGCCACACACTGCCCGCATCAAGAGGAGGAGTAATTTATTTTCCCTTAGCTAGAGTTTGTAGTAGAATATTGAATTTGATTCGAGAGAAAAGTAACCAATGTTGTATATATCAGTACCGATGTGCATATTGTATTTTATAAATTAATGCGAATTGATAAACCAAAAAGAACGAGTCAATGGGTGCTGTGAAATGAATCCCAGATTAAGCTAACGAGTGTAATTTTGGATATATTTCGTGGCCCTTTGCGTATATCTGTGGGTTATCATTTAGCCACTAACCAAAAGGGACCTATAATTGCATTTGAAACTGGACCTGATATTAGAAAATTTTAGATCACATTTACTTAATATGCGATAGCTGTTTTATCCTTAATTATTTTACTTAATTTAATTGCTTGTTAATAAAAAATCTCAAAAAAGACTCGGCTTAAATTAATATTTATATTTACAAGAAAAATGTTATAAGAAATTTGATCGAAAAACTTAAAAGATTGTTAAAAATATTTACATTTGATGTTAAAGATTGATAATGATATACTCTGTGCAAAGGTTAATATCAGGTCCAATATGATTTGCTTTTATTATGTGCATCCTCCTAACCACCACCTGGGCAGGTAAGTAAATTGCATGACACACACACAACACACAAAAACACACACATAATTGGGCTCATTCGTGTATGTCCTGGCGCATCCAAAACAAAAAACATAATCAACCGAGAGAGAAAGAGAGCAGAGGTTAACTCTAGGCTCATCGGAGAAGCCGACCCGATCCATACCGATCCTCACTAGTATTCTCGTCCTATCTTGTAGTCGCACCCGGCGAGCACTGGTTCCAGGGCAAGCTGGAGTTCATGCTCAGCCAGCGCGGCAAGCCGCTGCTGGTCCACGACGGACACACCTTTGGCATCCAGTACGTGCGCAAGGACAAGAAGTACTGGCAGTGCAACCTGTCGCGCAAGTTCAACTGTAAGGCCCGCGTCACCACCACGGACACCGGCGAAATCATCGTGACGAACAACGAGCACTGCCACACAGAGATCCGCCAGCACCTGCGCAAGGACTATCAGCGCAACAAGGTGATGATGAACGCCTTGATCAACCTGAGCACGAATCGGCTGGCCGAAATGCGGCGTCACAATCTAGCTAACTTAGCCCTGCCTATGGTGCCGGAGGCCTTGGCCCAGGGCTCGCCCATCCACGAAATGGTCCAGAATCTGCATGACATGGCCAAGGCCTCGGCAGAGCATCAGCAGCAGCAGCAACATCATCAGCAGAGGGCGCAGGAGCTGATTGATGAGCCGCTGGACTGTGGGCTACGCTCCTCAGCGGCGCTTGAGGAAATGGCGCGCAGTTTTATGGCCAACAACAAGCCCTCCATCGCCTTTCCGGGCAGCGAATCCAGCAGCAGTCACGCCCACGAGCCCAAAGAGGAGCCGTCATGGAAGGGGAAGAACGAGGGCGATGCGCAATGAGCGCCACCGGTAGGCTTAGGTCCACATAGCAGGTCAAATGACAGTTAAGTACAAAAATGGAATGATTGCAATAATACTCAAATACACTAAAGACGGCGTTACCAAAACAAAGGATTCCAAAGAATTTAGTTAATACATAGGCGAGCGTGCGCGTGCAATTTACTAGAGCATTTCCATGAGTTTTTATCGTTTTTTATTATTGTACGTTGCATTAGCTTTACACTGTAATAAATGTTGAATTTGAATAAACCTTTTTTATGAAACTACATTAGATGTTTATCACGCGGCTCAGCTTCTGGATGCGGTTGAGCAGCAGATCGCCCTGCTTGATGGTGGCCTGGTACTGCCAGTTCTTGTTGTCGGGTCGATTGGTCTCCACAATGCCGCCCACGCGATCCACTTTGGCGTGCAGCCGTCCGGCGGCGATGAAACGTGCCAGCTCCTGGTCGATGTAGTCCACAGTGACGCCAAAGGCCTCGGCCATATACTGTAGGGTGAGGGAGCGGTAGGACTCCAGCAGCTGGGTGTAGCCGAGAATGCGCATCTCGCGCACGTAGTAGCGGTAATGGGGATGGATGAGGTAGTCCGAGCGCAGCTGCTTCTCCACTCCGGCTAGGTGTACGTAGAAGTTCTCGTACTGGCAGTTGTACAGAGCGAAGAGGAACTGCTTAACGTCGGGCAGGCCATGGAGAACCTCCTGGATCTCGGAGCCCTTGATCACCTTGTCGCGCAGTTCGTTGCGGGGCAGGGCAATCATGGCCACGTATACGGTGTAGCGCACAAATGTGGGGTAATCCATCAGCTCGTATGAGGTGAAGGTGCTGACGGTGTCCAGGAAGAAGGTGGCAGCCGCCTTGAAGTCACGGACCGCCACTGAATATACGCCCTGGTAGACCTTCAGACGATTGCGACGATCCCAGTCGCCGCCCTCCTCAATGAGGTACTTTGCCTTGTCGATGTTGCGTGTGATGAGGTCGTGGTCCAGATAGAACAGTCCCAGGCGAATAAGGTGGAACACAATGTCCAGGCGGTGGCCCAGCGACACGGTCTTCTCGTAAGTCTTGCGGAAGGCGGTCTCCGCCGCAGCCTTGTCGCCGATGCGGCACAAGAACTCAGACTTCTTCAGGTTCGCCTCGCGCACCTCCATCTCGCCCAAGTTCTTCTCGGCGTCCTCGATGGCCGCGTCCAGCTGTTCCACCTCCACGCGATTGTTCTCCTTCATGCGTGTCAGCAGATCCTTGTCCACGGCCCAGCCGAGTTCAGTGCAGATGTGCTCGTACCACGGAGCCATGTTGTCCGCGCGTATGGCCTCCAGGAGCTTTGATTTCAGGGCCGCATCCTGCTTGTACTCCGCCAAAGTCAACAGGAACTTTGTCTGTGCCAGCTCCAGGTTCGGGTTCTTCTCCAGGCCCTGCTCCTCTAGATTTTCGGCAGGCATTGTGTTCGTATTTTTGGCTTCGCTTCGATTAGAACGCAGAAATAGTTGATTTTTCTGAAGAAATTGTAGATTTCTGAACAAATTTTGTTTTTGTCAAAGCCGCAAAGTCATGTACGAAGTTAAGTTGGCTGCTGTGATCGAGTTGCCGGATCTCTAGAAATTATCGATTGTGTGTGCGGTATATTGCAAAAATTCTGGTATTTCGGTATATAAACGGCCACATTAAAGGGGAGTGAAATTGATTTTCTGATAAAAATTTTCGCTTGGAGCTCGGTGCGAATCCTTTGGAGGCAAACTTTCCGTACAGGTTCCAAACAGGTGGACAGACTACCCAGCAGACAGCGCACAAGATGATCGGCGGCCTGTTCGTCTACAACCACAAGGGCGAGGTGCTGATCTCGCGAGTTTATCGCGACGACATCGGACGCAATGCCGTAGACGCCTTTCGGGTCAACGTCATCCACGCCCGCCAGCAGGTCCGTTCGCCAGTGACCAACATTGCGCGGACCAGCTTCTTCCACATCAAGGTGAGCCCTAGACCCAGCATCGCCCGCCGGATATTCGTCAACATCCGCTCTTTTATCGCTTGCAGCGTGCGAACATTTGGCTGGCGGCTGTGACCAAGCAGAATGTGAACGCCGCCATGGTGTTCGAGTTCTTGCTGAAGATCATCGAGGTGATGCAGTCGTACTTCGGCAAGATCTCCGAGGAGAACATCAAGAACAACTTCGTACTCATCTACGAGTTGCTGGATGAGATCTTGGATTTTGGGTATCCGCAGAACACGGACTCCGGCACGCTGAAGACCTTCATCACGCAGCAGGGCATCAAGTCGGCCACCAAGGAGGAGCAGATGCAGATTACCTCGCAGGTTACTGGCCAGATTGGCTGGCGTCGCGAGGGCATCAAGTACAGGCGCAACGAGCTTTTCCTGGACGTCCTTGAGTACGTGAACCTCCTGATGAGCCCCCAAGGCCAAGTGCTGTCTGCTCATGTGGCCGGCAAGGTGGTGATGAAGTCGTACTTGTCGGGTTAGTAACCGTAAATCAAGTGTAATCGAGACCCATCGCTTAACAATCCCATTTTTCAGGCATGCCGGAGTGCAAGTTCGGCATCAACGACAAGATCGTAATGGAGTCCAAGGGCCGCGGTCTCTCCGGCAACTCTGAGGCGGAAACCTCCCGCTCCGGCAAGCCGGTTGTGGTCATCGACGACTGCCAATTCCATCAATGCGTCAAGCTGAGCAAGTTCGAGACAGAGCACTCGATTAGCTTCATACCGCCGGACGGAGAATTCGAGTTGATGCGTTACCGCACGACCAAAGACATTTCACTGCCATTCCGGGTCATTCCACTGGTACGCGAGGTCGGCCGCACTAAGATGGAGGTTAAGGTGGTGCTGAAATCCAACTTTAAGCCCTCGCTGCTGGGCCAGAAGATCGAAGTGAAAATACCCACGCCGCTAAACACCTCGGGAGTGCAGCTGATCTGCCTGAAGGGCAAGGCCAAGTATAAGGCCTCGGAGAATGCCATCGTGTGGAAGATCAAGCGCATGGCGGGCATGAAGGAGACGCAACTCTCGGCCGAGATTGAGCTGCTCGAGACGGACACGAAAAAGAAGTGGACCCGACCGCCCATCTCCATGAACTTCGAAGTACCGTTCGCGCCATCTGGATTCAAGGTGCGCTACCTAAAGGTGTTCGAGCCGAAGCTGAACTACTCCGATCACGACGTGGTCAAATGGGTGCGCTACATCGGACGCAGTGGCCTGTACGAGACACGCTGCTAAGTCGGCCAGCGGCCAGCCATTAGGGAGCAGAAGTATCACAGTTGAATTTAACGAAATGAAAGGAGAACGTGCTACCGCATCTATTGGTATTTCCTCAATCAAATTGAACCAGCAGTTAATGTATTCCAAGATTAGTTCCAGCAAGGCCAGCGGGCGCCCGAGTAGCGGGTCCGTTCCCCGGATCCCTTATATTGCCGTATACCGCACACACGGCCACCGCGCGCACTGGTTATGCGGGCGGGGCGTGTTCCCCATAGACATACCACTAGGTACTATTATTTACCCTACTCTATGTAATTGTAAACTATGTTGTTTTATACGCGTCGCGGGACGCCTCTCAAATCTCACGCTCACGTTTTCACAATTCTTATTATTTGTATTATCGTATTATAAATATATATACATATATATATTAATCATTATTTTCATTGCGCAAAGAACAAAGGCGATAAATGCAACTAAAACGTATTTAATAGACCAAAACTCTCTGTCAGCGCTATCAATATTGATATTCAATTGTTAATAATATTCGAATTGTTTAATAAATAGCATGATATATATACTAAACTAACTGCTTTTTTCTTGAAGTTTTTTGAGAGGCGGAAAACATGAATTTGATGCAATTTTTCGAGATTACACAATCTGTCGATTACAAAATTTAGTTTGGCTTATGACCACGGCTTTAGCTAGTGGATAGAATATGTACATATATACAGAATACAAAACTAAAGATATATATTTTTATTCTACATCTGTCACTACTAAACTCAGATTCTCTTCCAACTTCAGCTATTAATACCTCAAAAATGTAATTTTCTACATTTATTTCCCCCTCTATTATCGAATTGATATCAGATGATGGATTGATGACCCGTATAGCTGACAATAAAAAAGCAAAAATATTATTACAGCCCCATAAACGAAGGATAGACCACTTTATGATCCACACAAGTACTGTCTTTGCTATCAGGTGTGCACTGTGGTACAAGTTTTTATTTATTTTATAATTTAGAAATGCAAAAACCTTTAAATTTATTTATAATTGAGAATTTTCCCAAAAAAGTAACAAACTAGTTTTAAGCTGTGACTCATCCGGCCGGCCTCAGCTTCGTTTGTTTTAGTGATCTTTGCCTTTCTAGTAAAAATGGCCTAAAAAATGCCAGTTAGCATGAAAGCTTTGTGCTATCTCGAAGGGCTTTTCACAATTTTCCACTGAAGACAAATCAATGTCGGAGCACTGACTGACCAATCAGTTTAGCAAGCGCGATAAAATTTACTTCGCCGTGCCCATAAAACTATTACTTGTTGGTGTTAGCTGTTGCCAGCGCGACCGAGTAACCTTGGGGCTTCTCAACATCCAGATATTAATTAATTAGAACTGGAAATTTTAATAAAATCAAACCGAAAGACATCCGCTTTGTCAGGCCGAAGCTTTTGCTTGTGTTATCACCCAGCCGGCTTGGTCATCAGTGAGTGGAGTGATAAGAGCCCCCAAAAAACAGTAGCGTAATTTTTCTTAACGGACACGTTACACGTAACACCATGGATGACATAGTTCCCGATGTGCTGGATGCGGTTCCCGTCGGCGACATCAAGGTCACCTATGCTGAAGGCAATGCGGTGAAGCAGGGCAACGAGCTGACCCCCACTCAGGTGAAGGATCAGCCAAGCATTACTTGGGAAGGTCTCGCTGGAGAGTCTGATCTGATAACTCTGCTCATGGTGGATCCAGATGCTCCCAGCCGCCAGGAGCCAAAGTTCCGTGAGATCTTGCACTGGGCCGTGGTTAACATTCCGGGCAGCGATCTGTCAAAGGGTCAACCTGTGGCGGCCTATGTCGGAAGTGGCCCCCCCGAGGGCACTGGTCTGCATCGCTACATTTTCCTGCTCTACCGTCAGACTGCCAAGATTGAAATCGATACGCCCACCATTCCCAACACGTAAGAGATCTTATCCCAGCTGTCATCCCTTTTTTGATGCATCTCTTTTATTTTTGCAGCGTTCGTGCGGGTCGTTTGAACTTCAATGCCAGGAATTTTGCTGCCAAACACGGCTTGGGAAAGCCCATTGCAGCGAACTACTACCAAGCGCAGTACGATGACTGGGTGCCCATTCGGAACAAGACTATGACCGGCTAGTTTGTGCATATATCATGCCGGGTTTTCTATTCCCAGTCAATAAAGTATAACTAATCGCTTATCTCGCTATCTATGCGTTGGGGTATTAACCGAAAGTGCACGGAACTGATTAGGCGGCGGCGGACTCCGTGCCGCGATAAAAGGCAGACGGTCGTGGATCCGGGCCAGAGTCACCTCGCTAACGCCACACCGAGCAGAAGCAGCAGAACCCGCTAATATGGACACCGCCGGCATCATTCCCGACATCATCGATGTTAAGCCCGCCTCCAAGGCCACCATCACCTACCCGTCCGGCGTTCAGGTGGAGCTGGGCAAGGAGCTGACTCCCACTCAGGTGAAGGACCAGCCCACGGTTAGCTTTGATGCCGAGGAAGGCTCCCTGTATACCCTGCTGCTGGTGGATCCCGATGCACCCAGTCGCGAGGACCCCAAGTTCCGCGAGCTGCTCCACTGGCTGGTGATCAACATCCCCGGCAACAAGGTGTCCGAGGGACAGACCATCGCCGAGTATATCGGCGCTGGACCCCGTGAGGGAACTGGCCTGCACCGCTACGTGTTCCTGGTGTTCAAGCAGAACGACAAGATCACCACCGACAAGTTCGTGTCGAAGACCAGCCGCACCGGCCGCATCAACGTCAAGGCCCGCGATTACATCCAGAAGTACAGCTTCGGCGGTCCCGTGGCCGGCAACTTCTTCCAGGCTCAGTACGATGACTACGTGAAGACCCTCATCGAGACGGTCCAGTAAACTGACCACCAACTGATCTGCGCTCTGTGAAATAATAAATTTTAAATTCTAGTTCTCATAAAAAGCAAAGCTTGATAATTCCATAGCGGGTGGAGATCTGAGAAAGTTGAGATTAACATGGGATCTTTGGGGACTTGAACATATTAAGAATTTAATCTTGTCTTTTTAATTGGGATTTATAAAAGCTTAATTTCTCTAACTTTCTTCAGAAAGGAATGGAAAATTTCATGAATCAAAATAAGTATCGAAAGGTTTAGCTTTTACAGATATCTAGACGCCGTGTTTAATGGTGTGGGTATTTCTCAATTAATTTGTGGTGTGATTCATAACATAGATAGACAATTTCCTTTAGTTTAGATATGAATTTGATTCATCAAAACTTTTAGTATCTTTTTTAAAATATATATGAACTATGGACACCTGCATACTCGGAACCTCGATATCTTGAGCCTCTTATCTGTTAAAAAATAGTATAATCTGTAAAGTGAAAACGTTTTTATTCATTATTAAAAATATAACTATATAAAAGAGATTATCAAACCAGTTTTCCACTCTTCTATTGTCCGTAATTTAATCCGAAGATGTGCTACAACCGGAAATTCGAATAAGATATGTCAATAATCTAAAGAATATTTCCTCTGATTGCTTTTCCTTGATAAACGACCTATGACTTTTGGTTGAAAAAGTCAGCCACTAGTTTGTTAAACTCCTCCGCATAGCGCAGGTGGATGTTGTGCTTGCCTTCGGGGAACTCGTGGTACTTTGCCTGGGGCAGGTGCTCCCTTAACCAGGGTATATGTTCAGCTGCTATCATGGGATCTTTTTTGCCGTGCAGAATAAAGGTTGGTGCCCTAATTTGCTCCACCTCCGAACGACAAAAGTCGCCATCTCTTTGATCGTAGAATCCACAAGCGGCATCCACCCATTCGGCCCAGAGTTGAGCGAATCTTTCCACGCCGTAAACCTTCTCCATGGGCTCACGCATACGTGGCGACCACTTGGCCACATCCTTAATGTCCTTCAGGGCCTTGACCTCATCTGCGTTCAAGTAGGCTCCAGCTCCCCAGATAGCCAGGCGGTCCACAGCTTCTGTATGCCGACCAGCAACAATGAGGGCTGTGATTCCTCCATCACTCCAGCCCAGAATAGAAAACTTTGGCCTATCTAGGGCTCGCATCAGATCCACCGCTGCCTGGGCATCCTCGCGGAAGAACTCCAGTCCGAATTTGCGTTGCGGAGGCACTGATTTGCCGTAACCCGGCGGATCCCAGGCAATTATCGTGTGTCCGGGCAGCAGCTTGGGAAGCTGTTCGATCTGCGGCTTGAAGTCAGTCCAGGCAGAGCCCAGGGCTCCAGGCATTAGCAGGAGACTCCGCTCTCCACTGCCGGACTCCACAATGTGCAAGTCAGCGCCATTAACCCGTATTTTCCGCTCTGTGTGCATTAACCGGGCGATAAGGGCGGATCGGGATCCCAATCGTTTGCCCAAATTGGCGAGCATTACGTAACCAGACCGGGCAGAGACTTTGGAGTATGGCAACTAACTTGGTCGGGTTTCAAGAGCACTACTTCAGATATCCGGCAGATGGTTTGCGGCTGGTGCAAATCTTTTGGAAAAGACGCCTTGTAAAGTGCACTCCACTGATAAGAACAGCTGTTTTAGCTGTGTTGCCAGTTTTTACTTCTGGCTATAATCTGGTATATTTGAGAATAAAAAATCGTATTTTAATCGGGAAATTTTATAGCAAAAACAACCGCGCAAACGTTTGAAAATTTTAAATCATTTTTTTCCAGCATAGTTAGATTGCTCCAATTGATCCCATTTTTAAGTGGACTTATTTTTAAATATGTTGCTTTCTTTATAGGGCGCCCTTCGCCCCTTTTGTAATTGTTTGTTTATTAATAGAACTAAAAATAACGATTGCTTTCTTTATAGGGCGCCCTTCGCCCCTTTTGTAATTGTTTGTTTATTAATAGAACTAAAAATAACGATTATTTTTTATTTTTAATTATTATTTTTGATAAAATAAAGATTGTGTTCATATTTTTATTATTTGTAGCAAAAAATTTGATTCAAAAATAATTATTATATTTTATTTATATAATTTTACTGCATTTTAAACATTATTATTAATACAACTTAAAACAAAATACAGTAATAATTAAATAGATTATTCATTTATCTTAAAATAAATGGCTAACTGAATAAATAATATAAAATGTTGCGGAAAATACAAATACAAAAAGGAAACAATTGCCACATATCCTGGATAAAGCCGTTAAAATGGCGCTCGTTTGAAATGTGAGCTTTTACTTTCCCCTTTAGCTCTTCGACATTCCCACTTCCTGTCCTGTGTTAGTCCGCTCGAACGTCACACTACGAAGGACAATGGGCAGCACGTGCTGGAATTTGTTTAGCCTTTAGCGTGCGTTAAAAAATTATTAAAAAATGTAAGTGCCACAGGAAAACGAAAAGTCCCTGTCCCCAGCGTAATGGTCAGTGCGTGATTGGTGTGCTCAAGTTAATGGGACGCCCGCTTGTGGCCACGATTTATGGCGGCGACGGCCTTGCAATTGCTCATCAAGGCAGGAGGCCAAACGGGAGGATGAGAAAATGGGAGTTAGAGACACCCACAGGACCACACATTCCGTTGCAAATGCAAATCGAATTCGAAACCGAGTTGTCGAAGTTGCGTAGTAAATGTCAAGGAATTTACACGGGTCGTTTTAGTGATAACGTAGTGAGAGGGGAAAGGAGCGGAAGGACGCTCGCCCACACACGAGTTGGTGTGTATGTATGCGTGTCCCATCTAATACGCTTTGAGTGGTGCAGGTTATGAACCTGCGTGCTGTGCGCACATTTCGCCAGTGTGGGTGGTGGGGCAGCTGCCCCCAGTGCGCGTTGGTGTGTTAGTAGTACGCATATGCATGCCTCGTGCGAAGTAAGCGAGCTTTTAATTTTTGGCATTCCCATACACTACACACAAAGCGTACGTCCTTTCGGCCGTTCGTAGCATACTTTTTGGGGCAGATCACCTTAAAAGTGATTTGAGTAGGACATATCCTTGTTTTTCTTTTAAAAAGTTTGTTTTAATGTAAATTTATTAAATTTTCAATGTAAATCAACGAAAATGAAGCCACAATTTCGCTGTTATATACTATTAGAGCGGCCAATTCACGTCTCCTAGACCGCTCCAGTGGCTTTTTGTGAATAAGCTGGGGGAGCTTTCGTTATCCATTGGAAACAGTGCGAGGAAATTAAGTTTGAAATTGCAGTTCAGTCTCGTCGTGGATGCAGCGCGGATCGATAACGGAGCCAAGAGCAGCGGAAGAAGGCGCTGCGGAGCAAATTTCGACACACAAAATTTTTGTATCCCCAAAAAGTTGAGCAAAAAATCTGCAAAAATAAATTCAACTGTCCCCGACATTAAACAAAATCGCGCCGTGGCAAAGGCAATCCCGAATCCTTACATAAAATAAAATCCAATGAAGATAGCCAAATAATTGTGTAATTGAAAAATCAGAGTGTGTGAAAAAAATCGTATCAAATCAATAGTTGTCAATCGATACGCATAAATAACTGATTGGTTAGTTGAATGAAGGAATAATCCCTCTTTCTGGGGCCTGTGAAAACGGTTCGCTTCTTGTGGTCTTGGAAAATTTTTCGCCTATATTCTCGACATGCAGTGAAAATTTTTCCCAATTTTTAGTATGTACATGTACGTTGGAGCGCTCGTGGGCGCCACAGGCTCGGGTGGCAGGGGTATCCGTATCCGGCAAGCTTTCGGCCCCACAACCACCATAGCCATCACCTCCGCTCCATCTAGTATCGCGGTGTGACACGGTCTTGATGCTAAGTTAACCAAATAAAGTGTGAAAATCAAGTGAATTAAGCGAAATGACAAAAACTGAAAGTGCAGAGCATTAAAAACACCAAGAAATCAGTCAAAATCCGAAGCAATAGTCAGTGCAGTTCCGTTAACAGCTCTCGAAACACGTTAACAGCCGCAGCCATCTTCGCTTACCCGAGCTTTCGCTCTCCTCTGCCCGCGCGCAGGCTCGGATAAAACGATTTCCGAGTACCGCCAACACAAGGACATCCGACGCAGGAAGGACGGGAAGAAAGCTCTCGCTCAAGGACTGGAATACGCAAAAAGAAAGGGAGAGAGAGAGAGAAGGACGCGAGAATATAGCGACACTTTACGTTTACGCGCGCAACGTGCGTAGGTGCGTCTGTGTGGGTGAGTGTGCGTGTGCGTATCCTTGCGCGTGTACGTGGCGCTGTGCGTGTGAATGAAGGCGCCAAGTGCAACATATCAGGACTCCGCCATTATTAAGAACCATGCTCCTGCGTCAGTGACGACAGCCAAGCCACCGATTATGGACAAGGAACACGCTAATCCGGCGGAGCTCCGGCTCCTGCCCACCCACGCCTCTGCCTCCGCCTCCTTCGCCTGCCCGGACTTGCGGTTCAACAAGGCGCGCCGCCGGCGGAGAAGCGATTCAGTAGTGCCTCCCATGGTGGTGGAGTACCGCCGCTCCTACCGCGTCCTTATCGTCAGCGCCCTGCTGGTCAGCCTGGCGGCCAGCTTCGTGACCATCACCGCCGGCTTCCAGCTGGACGGGTCGCAGAGCTCCTTCTACACCTTTCGCAAGTGGTACACCGGCCTAAACGGCACCCTGGAGCTGGAGTTCAAGACGGAGCAGCCCAACGGACTGGTACTCTACACCGATGACGGCGGCACTTACGACTTCTTCGAGCTTAAGCTTGTTGAAGGCGCCCTCCGACTGAGATATAATCTGGGCGGAGGGGCGCAGATCATCACCGTGGGCCGGGAGCTGCACGATGGCCACTGGCACAAGGTGCAGGTGCTGCGCAACGACGAGCAGACCTCGCTCATTGTCGATGGCGTCTCCCAGCAGCGATCCACCAAGGGCAAGGAGTTCCAGTTTGGCAAGTTCGCCAGCAACTCCGATGTGTACGTGGGCGGTATGCCCAACTGGTATAGCAGCAAGCTGGCGCTGCTCGCCCTGCCCAGCGTCATCTTCGAGCCGCGCTTTCGGGGCGCCATCCGGAATCTAGTCTACGCGGATCAGCCGGGAGGCTCCACACGGCGCCAGGAGATCAAGCAGCCGCGAGACATCAAGTGCGGCGATGTGCCCTGCGATCATGGAGAGCTGCCAGCACGGGAGAGGCCTTTAAGGGTGAGATTAAGACATATAGTCCTTTAATATATATTAAATTTATTTATATTATAATTCTGCGGAATATTTAACATAATTCTGTTACATATTTGATGATTTTTCTTGTTAAATATATTTATATTTAAACTAATAGCATTTCATTTAAATGTGTTCCCATTTTCCTTTGCTGTAAACTGAAATATATATTTAATAAAGAAATCTTTGGCATCGAAACACACACATAAATATATCACAATATCTGAAAATTGCTCCTGCAGGGTGTTCGGGGTAATACGACTGATGCCTGCGAGAGGAACGATCCCTGCCAGCATGGCGGCATCTGCATATCCACTGATTCCGGTCCAATTTGCGAGTGTCGAAACCTCGAGTACGATGGCCAGTATTGTGAGAAGGAGAAGGCGCCATCGGAAGCAACGTTCCGCGGTACACAGTTCCTCTCGTACGACTTGGGCCAGACGGGTGCCGAGCCAATAGTGAGCGCCCAGGATGCCATATCCTTCTACTTTCGCACCCGCCAGCCCAATGGCCTGCTCTTCTACACGGGACACGGCACGGATTATCTGAATTTGGCCTTGCGCGATGGAGGCGTCTCTCTGACCATGGGACTGGCCAACGGCAAGCAAGAGATGCACATCAAGCCCTCGAAAGTGCGCTTTGATGATCATCAATGGCACAAGGTCACCGTGCACCGTCGCATCCAGGAGATCTCCTCCATCACCAGCTTCTGTCGGGTAAGAATCTAATTGATTCTCCGAGTTTTAGAGTTTTAAGGGAGCTCCTATCTTCCAGCTGGTCACCGTCGTGGACGATGTGTACACGGATCACTCGCACATCGCTGGCAAATTCACCATGTTATCCTCCTCGCGTGTCTATGTGGGCGGAGCGGTCAATCCGAGGGCTCTCCTGGGAGCCCGTGTCCACAACAATTTTGTGGGTTGCCTGCGGAAGGTGGAGTTCTCGGCAGACACTTTGAATCTGAATCTAATAGACCTGGCCAAGAGTGGCTCTAAGCTCATCCAGGTGGCTGGCAACTTGGAGTACCAGTGCCCCAGTGGCGACCCACAGGATCCCGTGACCTTCACCACCCGCGAGTCTCACTTGGTAAGCGAGATTCCAACTGAGAATAAAACCACATAATAATTATTTTGTTTATTTTTTTCTGCTTAGGTTTTGCCTCCCTGGGAAACTGGCAAACAGAGCTCCATCAGCTTCAAGTTCCGCACTAAGGAGCCCAACGGCATCATTGTCCTGGCAACCGGATCCAAGCAACCACGGGCCAAGAATGTAGGTAACAGGAATAATGTTCCCGATTCCAATTAACGTGACTCCTCTTATCAACCAGCCCGTGTTGATCGCAATTGAGCTGCTGAATGGCCACATCTACATCCACCTGGACCTGGGATCAGGGGCCTCAAAGGTGCGAGCTTCTAGGCGTCGCGTGGACGATGGCGACTGGCACGACCTAATTCTCCGGAGAAATGGACGCGACGCCAAGGTGAGCGTGGATGGGGTTTGGAACGATTTCCGCACGCCCGGCGATGGAACCATTCTTGAGCTGGACGGGCACATGTACCTTGGCGGCGTGGGACCTGCATATAATAGCGTGGCCTGGCCGGCGGCCATTTGGACCGCCACTTTGCGCCAGGGATTCGTGGGCTGCTTGCGTGACCTGGTGCTGAGTGGCAAGGCGATCGATATAGCGGCCTTTGCACGCGTCCAGGACTCGGGTGAGTAGTGCCGTAGCATTGTCACGCCAGCGATGGTCAGCCACTGATAACCCACTTGGGAGCAGCCTCCGTGAAGCCCTCATGCCACGTTCAGAGCAACGTGTGCAACGGCAATCCCTGTCTGAACGGCGGCACCTGTCTGGAGGGCTGGAACCGCCCCATCTGCGACTGCTCGGCTACTCTGTACGGCGGCCCCACTTGCGGCCGGGAGCTGGCCACGTTGGCTTTCAATGGTAGCCAACACATGACCATTTGGCTGGGCAATGGACAGGGCACCAAGACCCAGACCGAGGAGCTGGTCATCCGCTTTAAGACCTCGCGTCCTGCTGGACTTTTGCTGCTGACCAGCGCTGAGTCCAATTCGCCGGATCGGTTGGAGATTGCTCTCGTGGCGGGAAGGGTGCGGGCCAGTGTCAGGCTGAGCGATAGGGAGAAGGTGAGTTGGCCCGTGGGGAGGTGTTTCTTAGTTGGTCCTTAAAATTGGAAAGTAGCCTTCAAATTAGGAATTTGGAGAAAATTCTCACAGGAATAACGATTTTAGTTCCTCTGAGAAATTGTTCTGCGAATTCTTTAATAAATTCCCAAAACTAAAGGCGACTTTCCGATATGTACGGACAGTTTTTCTGAGCTTGTGAATAATCCCTTGCAGAACCTGCTGGCCGGCCAGTCGGTGCTCAACGACAACAACTGGCACACGATCCGCTTCTCGCGCAGAGCCTCCAATCTGCGGCTACAAGTTGACGGGGCTCCCCCCGTCAGGGGTATGTTATGTATGTATCAACAGCACATCTATGCCCTACTACGTGTCGTGCCGTGTCGTTTTTTTTTACCAACCAACCAACCAACCAATCAACCAACCAACCAACCAGTCAACCAATCAGCCAACCAACCGACTCCACGAGTTGTAAGAATCCCCCATGGACTCAGACTCGAGTCCGATTAGCTTCCAAATGACCAGTGCTCCACGCACAGCCCCAGGTTCAAGTTCAAGTAGGAATGCCAATGCCCCTCTCAGCAGGAAGGTGTGTGAAGGTGCTTCAGGACAGTTGAGAAATCGAAAAGATACAAGCGAAGAAAAAGAGTAAAAAGTAAAAAAGAAAGAAAAAAGAAAATCAATAACGAAGGAAAGTGCAGTCAGCAGCGCGTTTTCCGTTTTTAAGTTTCACTTTAAACCTTTTCATTTGAGAGCTTTTCAGTTAACAACGATTCTCACACACCAAAAACACAACCTCACGAAACAACCAAACACATACGAACACCCACACACACACACACATGCGATTACACCTGAACGAAATGCAGTAAAAATACTAACGAAAAAGTTGAAAGAAAACTATTTGGAAAAGTATCTAGCCAGTTTATTTCCCTCCTCTCTCTCATTTTTCATGACACATTTCTCTCAAACTTCCTTACTCCAAATAATGATGATGAACTAAGCAGCTCTACTGTCTATCCACCTATGTCTACCTCGCTCTGTATCTCTGAACATCGTTAAGCATCTGCAAATATAGTTTGAACATCATAAGACACCAAGCTCCACATCCACATTCCACACCATTCCACACATTGTACGCCTCTCTGAAAGTTTGTTTAATCATCCATGGCATATACATATACCCATGCGAGTCGAGTGGAAGGACCCATCGGATCTCGGGTGGATCCCGCACTCGATCGCTTTATTCGTAACTCATTCGTAATAATTTTTTATATACTTTGCTCTTGTAAGTTTCTCTCTCAAAACTCTTTCAAACATCTCGATGTTGTGTTTTCATTTGCGATACTTAATTACTTACTTGGTTTGATTTCCCAGTTAAGATTGCCAATTCAATTCCAATTACAATTACAACTCAAATTCCAATTCCTAAGCCCACACAGTCAACGTATTCGAACGTAATGTAATCTAAATGAGTAAATGCGAACGCAAGTGAAAGTTGGACAGCTGTAAAGTATCAGCCTTAAATGTTATAAATACTTATAATTATAATTATATTGATTGTCTTGTACATTGTTTTGTCCCTGATTAAAAGAGTTGTTTTTTGTTATGGATTTTCTTATTTTATTTGGGTTACTAATGGGTTGCCAATGAAAGTTTTTATTGGTTTTAAAAGTGGATCAAGCAATATGTTCATCGAAATTTCAATTTCTTAATTAAGAAGTGATTGAAAAGAAAATATAAATTTCCTTGGCAACTCACTGCGTTATTTCTTATTTATTTTCCACTAAAATATTCCATGTGTTTCCTCTTCTTTTCTGTAAATATTTATATCTGGAAAAGAGTTTTTGTTTACAGACCTATGATAACCTTAAACAATGAAATTGATTTAAATAATTGCTGTACCATAACTTAAACGACACGTGCGGTATGTAAACGTTAAAAGGTGTTTGTTTCAGACTCCTGTCGAATGTAGAACAACAAACAACGAACAACAACAACAAAAGTTAATACCAATGCCAAATGCAAATGCAGTTCCCTAATCACAAACGTGATCTAATGTCCTTCTTGAAAAAAACAATAAATAAATGCCACCGAGAAAGAACAATAATAAATAAAACAAAAAAGAAAATAAAAAATATGCCACAGAGAAAATGAGTAAGGCGAAACAATGCAAAATGAACGGGAACGCAGCGTAAATAATTTAAAATGTACAATATCGTTTTTTTGTTTCATGTTTTTTAGGCGAGAGAAAAAAATCGACACGCAAGAACGCGGGGAACATTTTTTTGCCCAAATCGCTTGATAAAAGTCACGCCATCGGCGAATTGCTGCAAAATATGGCTCCTTTTAGCCTGGCTTATTGAGACGAGAGGGCAAAACAATGTTTGGAAGCGCCCAGGGCTGTAATTTTGCACCATTTAATATGTAATTAGCTTTGTGTTAAGTAAACTCAACTATTCGTAAACATCAATACAACAACAGTACCGCAACCGCAACCAAATTGCAACTAACTAATCAAGCCTAACGTGTCTCACGTACAATTAGATTCCTGTTGTGTAAGTGTGAATAAACAAAAACAACCAAAAGAAGCACCTTAATGGAAAAAAAACGAAGGAGAAATCATTCAATGGCAGGCTATGGGGATGGCTACACAGAAAGGAAATGTTTGTACCATAATGAGCACCATTCTGAAGTATTTCATGCCGATAAGGCAATTTGGTTTGAAGTGATCTACTTCAGTTTCCATTTTGTGGAAATTAAACTCTTATAATGCTAAATTTTCGATAAATTGATGCACATAAATATGCTAAAAATAATATTTCATGCCGAAGTTTTTCATTCAGTGGGCCAACGAGTCGTATGCGCAATGTGTACTCTCGTTAAGGCTAATGGAACCCTTATTAACCAAACTAATTTGCATTTTAAAATATGAAATGAATCTTTAAGTTAGCATTCCTCAAAATATTCATAAATGAAATATATTTTATGGCCAGTCGTATCTATAAATTATTTTCGGCCTTCAAAGGCTTCGGTGTCTTTGTAGCCAGATCCTGCTCCTGCCAAACAAACACACTGAGACACAAACATTCACACACTGCCAACCGGAAGTCTCGCACACCTGCACAGGCACAGGCATAGTCACACACACCAACACCCACACCCACACTCTATCTCGCACCGTTTGCACACACACTCACGTCACGTGAAGTGTTTGCATGTGAGCACCCGAAAGATAGGCAACAGCAGCAGCAGCAGCAATAAAACCACGATAATAAGTAACCAGTAGCCAGAACCAAAACCAATAACTGTCAGTCAGAATGAAATAGCGAACCGCATGACCTGCTCACGATCTGAGCCCCGAATCCCCGAATCCGGCTAGCCATTGTACAGTGTATACTAGTGTGTATTAATCCAGTGTATATCGTATATATCGTATCGTTCGCCACCGCATCGTATCACTCTACTCAGCCCACTCAGCAATTCAAGTGTATGAATAAGTAACTTTGAATGCGCCAAATTGCCAGTTGCAACAACAGTGGCCTACTTCGACTTCTTCCCACCACATCGCTCTACCTCTCTCTCTGTCTCGCATATACTTTCTCTCTCTTTCTCTGCCTCTATCGCTCTCTCCTCTCCCTTTCTCTCTGTCGCCAAAGTCATTTGCATGTCAAGATGTCAATCATTCAGTGGGCCAACGGGTCGTATGCGCAATGTGGCCGCTCGTTAAGGCTAATGCACCCTTATTAACTTAGACGTAGTCGTCGCACACACACACACACACAGCCAGAACTTCAACAAAACACACAAACATGGAACTCTGTAGGGCACAGATTAACACATTTACAAAAGTACAAAAGCATTACCATTGCCACAAGAGAGAAACCTGGACAGTAACCCCGATACCCATCGATGTTTAGTTCAATGTCGTTAAGCAAAAACCCCCCGAAATTGTTTTTTGTTTACTATTTTATCAATTAACATGGTTATTACCGATATTATATCTCTGTGACCTTTTCATTTCTAAATGACTAGCCCGTTTGTAGGTTGCCTATTTTCTCATGTTTTTCATTTTCCTCGGTTTAATCTGTTTTCTTATTTTTTGTTGAGCCATGCACAGCTGAGAGAAAAAACTCAAATGAAATTAACTGAAATGTCACCGCCACCGTAATCGTATTGAAAATGTATCTCACACACCAAAAAGATATATAAGTATTCCTCAAATGTCGATCAATGCATATTCGTATGTAAACCAGAACAAAGCGCACCAACTAACTAATCTAATCTAGCGAACTCTTTACTTTTTCTTACTTTCCTTTGGTTTGCGCTGGCCACTAGCGCGAGCTAGTTTCCATTTTCGATTTTCGATTTCGTTTTGTCTTAATTAACAACTTAACTTAACTAAACTTAACTTAACTACAACTACTATCCGTACCAGTACATATGTATTGTAATCTGCACCTTTCTTTAGTATGTACCAAGATGCAACGCAACAAATCAATAATAATAACAATAATACTCAAATCGAATTCCAACAACATTCAGCCACCTGTCGAGTGAAAAACAATTGCTTGAAAAATCTATGAACCAAACTTAGATCTATGTCTACTAAAACCGCATACCTATATCTAATCAATACTCTTAATACTCAACTATATACTCTTTGACTACAAATGCGTATGTGCTTCTTGTCACCAACTATACTCCATATACTCTACTACTCGTACCAACAAAAAAAAAAAAAACCTATATATATCCAAGTATATCCATATATGTATCCAATGTTAACGGTACTCCGCCTAGTCAACAACTTAGAGCAAAGCCGAGCCTGGCTTGACAACCCCATGGCGAGGCGCCCGAGTTTTATCCATTTTTTGTTTTTGGAAATATTCTTTGCACAGCCGAGACAATCCTGGGGCGGCACAGCACTATGGAGATCCGCTCGATCCATCTCGGCGGGCTCTTCCATGCCGAGGAGGAGATCCAGATGACCTCGACGATGCCGAATTTCGTTGGCCAGATGCAGGGCCTGGTGTTTAACGGCCAGCGGTGGGTGTCCTCGTCCTCTCACTCCCCTTGTTTTCTAGATCCCTATTTGTATTTTTTCCCTAGCTATCTGGATATAGTCAAGAGCCTGGGGCCGGAGCTTTCGGCGCTGCCCAGCGCCACCTTTAAGTTGACAGCGCGCTTTGTGAACTCCCCGGCCGGACAGCCCTACCATGCGGCCACCTTCCGCTCCAAGCACTCGTACGTGGGTCTGGCCATGCTGAAGGCCTACAACAGCATCTCGATTGACTTCCGCTTCAAGACTGTGGAGCCCAACGGGTTGCTGGTCTTTAACGGAGGACGACGCAGCGACTTCGTGGCAGTGGAGCTGGTGAATGGGCACATTCACTACACCTTTGACCTGGGCGATGGACCGGTGACCATGCGGGACAAGTCTCGCATCCACATGAACGATAACCGCTGGCACCAGGTCAGCATCCGGCGTCCTGGACCCAAGACCCACACTCTCACCGTGGACGACTCGTTTGAGATTGTTAGCCTGACCGGCAATAATATGCATTTGGAGCTGGCGGGCATCCTTTACATCGGCGGCGTCTTTAAGGATATGTATGCCAAGCTGCCGGCCTCGATCTCGTCGCGATCCGGTTTCGAGGGCTGCCTCTCCTCGCTGGACCTGGGCGACGCCTCGCCATCGCTCACCAGCGATGCTGTGGTGCCCAGTTCCCTGGTGGTCAGTGGCTGCGAGGGACCCACCAAGTGCAGCCAGAATGCGTGTGCGAATAGGGGAATCTGTGTGCAGCAGTGGAATGCCTATGCCTGCGAGTGTGACATGACATCCTATACAGGACCCACCTGTTACGATGGTAAGTGAAGAGAAGTCCTTGGGAAAATATTACAATTGGAATTTCTGTGTTATTTTTCAACTTAAATCCGCTCGCTTTTATCTCAATTTATAATGGAAAATCAATATTTATTTTAAAATAAATTCCTTACAGAATCCATTGCCTACGAGTTTGGCAACAACAAGGGCATGGTGCAGTACACCTTCCCGGAGAACGCACAGGCCGACACTGAGGAGGATAATATAGCCTTGGGCTTCATTACCACCAGACCGGATGCAGTGCTTCTGCGGGTGGAAAGTCACACCACCCAGGACTACATGGAGCTGGAGATCGTGGAGGGCAACATTTTCATGGTGTATAACATCGGCAGCGTGGATCTGCCGCTGGGCGAAATCGGCACAAAGGTGAACGATAATGCCTACCATGTGGTGAGGTTCCAGCGAAAGGGAGGCAATGCCACACTCCAGCTGGACGACTACAATGTGCAGGCCCTGACGCCGCAGAGTAAGTGCAGGGTTCACCTTAAATCGGGGGTTATCTAGTTTTATTTTCGATTTTCTTGCGATTTTTTTTTGCAGGCCATCACTCGACCGTGTTCAATACCATGTCCAACGTCCAGGTCGGCGGCAAATTCAGCCGCAACGGCCGCAGTCGCATCGAGCGGCCGTTCGCTGGCGTTATTGCCGGGCTGTCGGTGAACAAGTTGCGTATCCTGGACTTGGCCGTCGAGCGCGACCCCCATATCACCATCCGCGGCGATGTTCAATTGGTAACTGGAGTATTAGATAGAAATGATCTGCAGAGAATGCAGCAGGTTAGGGAATTTATTTGAAATTTTATTTGAATTCCTCTCAACTTTCAACTTTCCAAGTATTTTTCTCATCGTAAACCAAGTTTATTCAAAATTCTTTCTTTAATTAAATACAAAAAACAAAAAAAAAGAAACCAAAAACGAAAATCTAACCAAAATTATTGTATTAATTCGCTTCCTGAGTTGTGGAACCCCTTTTCCCCGAAACGATTTGAAACGATTTGACATTGATTTAATTTAATTTTTAGTTACTTCACCGATAAATCCAAACAATGTACAGTTCCTGAGCACCATTTCAATAGCCCAATAAATCCCATTGCCTTTAATCGTTGTACATTGAAGTCATCGTCATGAAAATCAAATGCGGGAAATTCGGTTCGACATTCAGTAAAAACGTTAACTGTTTCAACTAAACCAAAAGTATTAGCTAATTACTAACTGTATAAACCTAGTGTAAATGCTGCATTTGAATTGAAATTATGATTTCCCTCGGGAGCCTTCGTTTTTATTCTGTAACGCTTTTGAACGCACCAAAAAAAAAATAACAACAAAATCGAGACTAACCAGCGTTTTGAGTTCCCTCAATTTGTATCAATTGCTGCACTGCGCACATTAACCAATAATTGTGAATATATATATATACAGAAATATAAACTAATACTACTACCGATTTACTATGCACTAGAACTCGTCCGCACCAATGCTGCATGACTCTCTAAGCTCACATCGAACATACATAAACTCAGACACTTGTAAAAGAAGCCACTGGAGATTAAAATCTGATTTAAATTTCAAATAATAAAAAGGAATTCTCAGATTTCTTTGAAATATCTATGCTATATATTATTACGTCTCCCTTGGCTTCATACATACTATACTCACATCCATACATATATACCTAATCAAGCAGCACTTAAGCAACTTACTAATGCAACTAACAAAGCCCCATACAATAACCAACGCTTGGCCCGGCTGCCGCCAGATCAACTGAAGTAAAATTAGACTTTGAACTCTACTCGACAGACGCCGGCGAGTGGTTTCCCCGGTGCCCTAGACGATCTGATCTTCTCTGGAGCCGGGTCCGGGTGTCGTGGCGATGACGAGGATGAGTGCACGCCACCCTTCGAGTCGGGCAGCGGCGATGATCTAATCACGCCCGTCTATGTGCCGCCCACCAAGCAGACGACCACCTCGCAGCAGGGCAATAGTCTGAGCACCGGCGGGAGCAGCAGCGGCGGCAGCGGTGGCAGCGGTGGCAATACCAATGGCACGGAGAGGGCCTGCGATGACGAGGACTGCGTCCATGGGTCCGGCGACTATGGGGAGACCACGGAGCAGTTTACATCGACAAGCACGGCCAGAGGAGCGGGTGCAGGTGAGTGGCTCTGTTTATCCAGCAGTGTGGTGGTCTCATTTTGTCATTGGCATCAATGGATCAATCACAAGAAACACACATACGGTCAAATAAAGCAAAACAACAGACACCACAAACACACACACACTTCATTGCAGACATTAGCTAGTCCCACTCACAATTTGAATTAAGTATACGCCATGAAGTATGCAACATTAAGTATACACATTAAGTATGCGCATTACGTATACGCCCCAGTTACCCTAGTAAAGTAGAGAACGTGTTAACGATTAAGCTGTGGGTTCCGTTGTGTTCGACTTCCAGTTCCAGTTCGAGTTCCAGTTCGAGTTATAACCTATAATTGAATTTGTATAATCATATAACCAATTAGCTAGTGACGCTTTGCCTTTTCAGTTTGTTTGTTCAATGCTCCACGGAGATCGAGGAAGCTATGCCAATGCTTTGACCGCTTACACATCCAAAAAAATAATCAAAACCATTGAAACAGCCCCGAACAAACGTATATAACTATATATATACATATATATATATATATATATCGCCAATATCGCACCCCTTGCAATGCATCAACCCAACCAGAACCAAAAATCCAACCAATCAGTCAGTCGCTCAGTCGCCGTGTCATCTTCAGCTCAGCTCAGATCAGCCAAAAAAAAAAAAAAAAGAAAAGAAAAAATATATAAAAACGAATCGCAACAACGCAATGTCGCCTCTCCTTCATCTCCACTCTGTTGCTGATGATTGATTGCCTTCTAATTTGAACTGACAACGAGTACGCCTTATGTGTCTCTTTCAGAATGTGAAATCGCCTTCATATTTCTGACTGTGATTGTGCCATGGATACTCTGTAAATTCCCATAAGCAAAACAAGCAACCAGAGCAATGCACTTAGGCTAAGCTTCCACCAACTGTAGGCCTCTGTCTAAATCTGTATAACTAACTCCTAGCATTAACGAGAGCTAAACCACCAGCAACAGCAACAACAACAACAACAGCCAGAAACAACCAGAAACAACAACAACAGCCAGAAAACTTCAAGAACCAGAACAACAGCCACACCAATCATTGGCAAGGTTTTTGCGTTTTGAGCAAGGGTTAATAAGCGACAAGGGTTAAGCGATATATACCCATATATGTATGATCATGTATAGGTACATATATGTATGAGTGCACCGATCGATGATGTATATGTTTTGTACATAGTAGCGATAAAGAAGCCAATTCTGAACAAGTGTAAGATGCGATTTTTCCCGTTTCCCCGTTCTCCAGTTTGCTCCTCTCCCTCCACATTTGTTCCCTCCTCGATATCGCCTAGTTGTACCCGTTCTTCCAATTCCAATTTGTACATATCAGCACAGAAGGTCGTGCCAGGAGCGAGCAGGTCAAGTAGCAGGACACCACACACTCCCAACATACAAGCATATCTCTCAATATCTAAATCTCTATCCTCTCTAACTGTGTTGAATAAACTATGAAAAGCAAAGCAAAACTGGCAGTTGACATGATTTTTGGGATGGGAAGAGCTAAGATAAGATTCGAACTCTTTAAAAACCATGAAAGGTCATTCTCGAAGTATTTCAAAATTAGATTAAATTGATTCCTATTTAGGAATAATATTTATCTCGAAACAAAAAAGTCAAACCACAAATATCTACAAACACAAGAAAACATATAGGCTTAAGATCCACTTGATCCACTTGAGAACACTTGAATAAACCCAAACCGACTGCTTGCAGAGTCCAACAATGAGATGGTCACGGTAACCACCACCGGACGCAGCGATGCCACTACAGAGCAGCAGCAGCACGGCAGCAGCAGCAGCAGCAGTGGAAGCACTCCGTCCTATGCCACCACTCAATCCAGCAGCAGCAGCAGCAGTAGCTCAGGGGGCAGCAGCAGCACTCCCGGGCAGCCGAGCACCACCAGCAGCGCAGCCACCACTTCCACGCAGCGAGCCACCAGCAGCAGTACCAGCACGAGCACTACAACGTCTACGACGACCACGACAACGACTACTACGCAGGCCACGCCGTCGCCGGATGTCCGGAATACAGTCACGGAGCGGGAAACCACGCCTTATGACATATACAATGCAGGCATAGGCGGTTCTGGGCGCAACGATCACGATCGCATGCAGCTGCCGGACGAGCACCTTCCACCGCCTCCGCCACCGCTTCCGCCGCAGGAATCGCCTCCCTATGGACCCTACGGCGGCAACACCTACAACACCAACATGAACAACTACCGCCCAAAGGGCAAGGGTGGCCGAATCAACTCCATTGAGGAGGAGCGCACTGCCATGATCATTGGCATCGTTGCCGGCATCCTTATCGCCGTGGTGTTGGTTATCCTTCTAGTCCTGTGGCTCAAGTCCAACGGAGATCGTGGGTATAAAACGGAGAGCGAGAAGGCGGCCGCCTATGGCTCCCACAATCCGAATGCGGCGCTCCTGGGTAACACCAGCACGAATGGTTCCTACCACCAGCAGCGGCAGCACCATCACCAGGGCGGAGGTGGAGCCGGCCAGCAGCAGCACCATGGCCAACAGCAGATGCATAATGGACACAACGGAAACGGAAATGGGGGTGGGGGTGGCGGCGGCGGCGGCATGATGTCCAGCGGAAGTGGCTCACTAGGCTACGGCAGCGATGGCCGGCCCCAGATGGCGGGACTGGTGCAGCCCAAGGCCAAGAAGCGCGACTCCAAGGACGTCAAGGAGTGGTATGTGTAAGGCGTTGGGGTAGCGAGGAATTATCGTCAAATTAGCAATAAAATGCAATTAGTGCAAAGCCGAAAGCCGAAGTGAATGTCCCCCTAAGATACACACAAGCATAACGTATATATAAATATGAAAATATATTTATTTAGCAGCCTCATAAAGTTAATTAGACGCTGACACAGTCGACGACACTTGGATCGAGACCGAGACGAGAGTGTACAAATGAAAGGAAGGATAATAAGGGTTCGTGGGCAATAAGCTAATAAGTTAGCGGCAGGCAGATAGACACGCAAAAATACTTTAGACAACAGCATCCGGTAACGTTTAGAATACGCCTAAGAAATTATAGCTTCAACTCAAGACTTGCTAATAACTCTAGCACGCGAGTGCGGCCACAACCATCAGCGAATAAGCATATAATATACACTAAACGAGTAAACTATATATATTATATATATCACTGCGTTATGATAAATTATGCCACTAGCCAATCAAGTAATTGTGTAAAATATTTCGCCACACAAAGTATGCTACGACAGAGCGAAGTCCCCAGTAAGCTGCAGGTCCTCTAGCGAATCCACTAAACAATTTAGCAGAAATTCAGCAAAGTAAACGTAATAATCGGTAATGGGGCTCTGAGCGGATTTCTTCTTTGCCCAGGCAGCGTGTAAAGTTACAAAATATGTGGTGCTGTAGATGTACGAGACAGGATATAGTCCGTCGCTTACAATAATATGATAATGAGGAGGATGAGGATGAGGATGAGGATGAGAACGAGCGCAAGAATTTATGCTACGGATTGTTTGTAGAATTGAAAGCGGCTTTAATTAGTTAAAATGTAAATGATATAAATTAAACGATAACTAACTATGGAGAATCAAACAGAATAATGCAGAGACACAGAGTAGAAGTTAACCCACGATTTGATTTGGTTGACGTATACGTGATGCGACTTTTTCGTTTGCGTGCAGCAACTCAATGCGAATTTTGGTTAGTCCCCCAATTCCTCAACTCCCGAGCCCAGAACACATATACTTTTTATATGTATTTGAGACTAAATATTGCCATCGCATCCTTGCATGCAATATGAACTCAGACATATCAAGTGACAAGACAAGACACCACACAACACACACACACACACAAACATGCATTAGGCACACGCTATACACACTGCACACACTCTAGGACATTCTAGGGCACTCTAAGACACTGAAGCGAACCTACCTAGCTTTTCTACAAATACAACTGCTATTCAATGTGAGCGAAAATTACTTTACCGACAACAAAAACCAAAAAAACGAGGAGAACATGCAACAATTTTACAGTATTATAGCAGCTTTAAGCGTATTTTTCGAAGCCAACGTGACGTATACACAATCAGCACTCACCGTCACCGCACACCCACACTCACACGCTTACACAGACACTGACGCATACGGGGATGTCACAGGAGTCACTGAAGGTTTGGAAAGTAATTTAAAAGGTGCCAAAAAAGGCAATGAATTAAAAGATTTCGGCGCAAGTTAAATTTTCTTAAAATCCTCAGCGATTCCTGTGTCCTTCCCTATTCGAAGCGAGATTCGACTTCCTGCAAGCCGCCATTTTGGTAATTGAATTCAGTATCCAATAATATCAAAAATATCATTTTGATGCGCTATACTCAAGTTTTTGCTTCACTATAAATACATAAATTAGTGTATCATTTTTGATCAAATATACAAAAAAAACTATATATACTTATTAATACACGCACACTCACCCCATTCAAACACCCCCGATCTCACTCTCACGCATTTGAACACCATCGAAATTACTGGACATACTTCTCTCAAATTCTTAGTGGAAACCAAGGCGAGGTATGCTGTATATACCTAGGAAAGTACTATATATTAACAAGAAAACAAATATATATATATATATTTAACAACTAAAATACATATATACTGCATTTCAAGAAACTTTTGATATATTTTCGAGTTTTTTAAACCCTTAACTTGTATACAAAGAACGAGGAAGGAAGGCGAAGGAAATGTATGTAGGGAAGACAGACAAACTAGCGAATCTAGCTGAAATGAACACCTAGGACAATTACAATTACAAGTACATAGCGAAACACGTACACGGACATAAATATATAAATTTATATTATACAAGACATACACGCTACATCAAACTATACTATTTATAAATGTACATCTATACAACATATACACGCATACGATATAACCTACGAGTATAATTATAACGAAACAATTATTATTATGTATTACGTACGTCCCTTCGATTTGATAATGAATCCAAACGAGTAACGACAAATTTTAAACGCTGTTGATAACCATTCCCACTTATCTATGTAACACTCTCTCCCAAACGGCTACGACAACTCTTTCTCTCTATCTCTTCACAATGTTAATGCTGCACAAGGAAAACTCTGCATTTAAACTAAACCACAAAGTTTATTCATTTCGATTCAAGAGGAAACCAAAATGAAAACCAAAACCAAACTACCATAAATATATAACTAATTATACAAATTTGCCTTGCGAATTATCAGAGAGCACACACAAAACACAAACACGAACTCAAAGGGAATTTCGAATATCCGCCCCGGTTAACTTCTCTTCATTGTGTTTCCACAAATTAATTACAAGGTATTTATTCGAATTCGATAAAAAAGAAATATAAACCACACTTGAGTCAAGGTAAATGTTATGTATGATATAGTGACAGGGGGGAGGACGTTAAGGACGAGTAAGGTTAGTTGTATGTGTAACAGTAACATAGTTAAAGCATGTAACGTAATAGTTCAAGGATCGGAGGCGATGTGGAAGCGCAGGTGCCGGGCAGATGACAGCAAGAAAGGATCGCCAGTATCGGTACTAAAACTTACTTCTACTTAGGCTTAATATCATTGTTATCTAATCTATACATAAATATATAAACCGAAACACAACACCCACATATAACAAAGAATATGTATTGGACGCGCAGCGCTTGAGCTGTGCCTACTTATAAATATATATATATATATATATATTTAACAAATTGTATCGTGTATGTATATGTAGCGGCAGTGATTGTTAAAGAAATTGCTTTGTTTTGTGTTAGATTTTTTAATTTACGAAAAGAAACCAAAAAAAAAAGACAAAATTGTAAAACGCATACAAATACAGAATGACTGACAAAACACAGAATTATAACATTGCATATAATAAATATAAATAAAAATATAATTGAAAACAAAAGACAAATTCGAGCTTGGGGTGAAGTTGTTGTATTTAAGATGTGGTTTTGTACAAGGTCTTCGTCAGGTCAGTAAGTACAGGATAGACTGCAGTTCTTGAAAATTTTAAATTAATCTTTTAGACAGTGGACAGCGGTGTGGGGCCTCTTCCGTTCGGTAGCTGGACACTTTCTAAGAGATGCTCAGCTAGGACTTCTTGGCTTTATGTTTGAGCCATCTGCGGCTCAGGCTGCGGTTGATGCTGCGGCTCCGGCTGCGTCTGCGGCTCATACTGAGGATGCGGCCTCTGAATGCAATAATGCTGTGGTTCTACCCATTCAGTCGGCATGGTACCGTGTCTATGAATTTCCTGCATTTCATGCATCTCTTCCGGTTCGCTGACGACCGGTTGCCCCTGGCCTATCTGATTCCCACCTACCAATTATGTACACGCCATGTGATCGATTATATTAAGAGGTTTCAATTTTTGAGTTAAAAAAAGGAATTCTTACCCCCGTTTAATGCTTTTTTTCGAGCAAAAAGACGGCCGATCGATAATTTCTTGAAGAAATGCTTAACCGAAATGGTTTTTGTCGGGCGCCTCTTTAGCTTTTTGTCAGCTTGTGGCAGGGCATCTGGATTGGGGAGCGGTGCATCTTGCGTATAGGACATGTTTTTCCACAATGTCCACTTTGATTAGAAAGACGTTTTTAATTTAAAATTTTCCTTGGTAGACAACAAACATTTAACCCAAAATATTGACAGAAAATCCAAAGCCATTACCATTACATAATTGTAATGACTACAGCCTAGGCGGCCAACCACGAGTATAGCTGTTCATGATACAATTATAATTGCAAAGTAGGCTAAAATATCAATCAATTAAATTACTGTTTAAAATTATCAATTCAGAAGTAAACAACAATTTGGCTTACCATTTTTAAATATTGCGCTCGTTTTTCGATTCAATCGAAGGGTGGCAGCTCCTTATTTCTGCAGGTGGCAACTCTCTCGGCCTTTCGGAAACGGCGACAACCCTGTATCGCACGGCGACTGAATAAAATTGGAATTAACTCGTTGTAAATTATAAGTTTAAGCACAAACCATGGCTGCCCCCGCAAATGCACCAGGCAAGGCCGAAATGATCGACCTGACCAAGCTAAGTCCGGAGCAGCTCGTGCAGATCAAGCAGGAGTTCGAGCAGGTGAGTCGCGTGCGGGTGTCTCTCATCTCTCGTGGGCACGATGAGTCAGGGAGTGTCGGGCGGTGGTGCGGAAGGATCTGCCCATGGCACATGCACATGCTTCTAAAAGCTCCCGTTTTCGTGCTCCTGCAGGAGATGACCAACATACAGGAGTCGCTGTCAACGCTGCACAGCTGCAAAGCTAAGTACGCCGGATCCAAGGAGGCCCTGGAGACCTTCCAGCCGAACTGGGAGAACCGTCAGATTCTTGTGCCGCTGACCAGCAGTATGTACGTGCCGGGACGCGTGAAGGATCTCAACAACTTTGTCATAGACATCGGTACCGGCTACTACATCGAAAAGGTACATAGATTAGAGGTTATCCCAGTCCCATTTGAACACCTGCTAATCTTCTGCTGCCATCTGTTTTCCAAACAGGACCTAGAGGGCTCCAAGGACTACTTCAAGCGCCGGGTGGAGTACGTACAGGAGCAGATTGAGAAAATCGAGAAGATCCACCTGCAGAAGACGCGCTTCCTTAACTCTGTGATCGGTGTGCTGGAACTGAAACAGGCGGCCGCCGCCAAGATGCTCCAGGCCCAGCAGCAGCAGTCCCAGCAGGCAGCCGGCCAGAGCTCGTAAGACGACAACAAAGACGACGGAACAGAACAAAGAGCATTAAATTATTAAACTTATACACGAGATGTGTGCATTTAATTAACGTAGTTTATTAAATTGTTCAACTATTTTTTGGCCTGTTCCAGTGCCGCGCCGAGAACCTTTAACTTCTGCTCGTAAGCGGACTTCAGCTCCTGCAAGGGAAAGAGATTCAGAAATAGAGGGCATCCAGGGGTCGCAACGTACCTTGAAAATCTTGGACTGAGTGTCGTACTCGGCCCGCAGCTTGTCATATACCGATTTGGAGATTACCAGCTTCTTTTCTGTGAGAGCACACTTGTCCTGCTCTGCCTTGATCCACTGCTGGCTCTTCTCCAGACGCGCCTGCGTGTGGTCGCACTCGGTGGTCTTTAGCTGCAGCATATCTTTGGTCACCTGGAGCACGTCCTTAACCGATTCCACCTGGTTCTTGAGCACAGCTATTTGCTGCTCCTGCTGTTTGTTCACCTTGGTCTTCTCGAACAGCAGGGTCTTGGCCCTCACGAGCAGTTCCTCCTGCTCTTGCCGGGACTTGGGGGCGTCGGTGCCGCCCAACATAACCGACTGTTTGAGGGACTGCTCAAGCTGCACCACTCGCCTCTTCAGTTGCTCATTCTCGATTTTGGCTTCCTGGAATCAGGGTCAGAGGATAGCTGCATCCGATGGAGACAGGTGAACTAACCTCAAAGTCTTTGCGGAGTGCTCCGATTCGTTTGCGAGACTCCTCTAGCAGGGCCTGTTTTTCGCTCTCCAGCGTGAACACCATGTCAAGCAGCTCATTCTGTGGCTGCTCTGGCGGCTGCACCGCGTCCTGACCGTTTGCCGGGGCTGGAGCTGTGACATTGTTGTTGAGATCGCCACCAACGGCTCCTTCCTCGTTATTTGCGGACATTTTATTGAAAAGTATTCCTTAAGTTTTAAAAACTAGTCGAGCAATGTGCGTTTGTGCTGTGTTTTCTTTTTGTATTAATAGACGAAATAGATGCAGACGCTATTTATAGCGTTCGCCCGTCTCTCCGGCTCTCTGGGCGCTCATCTCTCGACCACCACTCTCCCGTATTAACGTAAACAATGTGACTCCAGAGTTTAGTTGGCGCCTCAGCATATTCTGAAGTTCGATTTATTATGTCCTGAAGCGTGGATGAGAAAGGATTACGGATGTGCGGTGTTAATACAGATCGCAAAAGGCAACACAATTACATTGTTGTTACAATCAAATGGAGCGGGCGACAGTTGTGAGTGATTTAATTAAAATTAAGTGCCTAAACTGAATAGAAGAAGTGTCCCTCGCAGGTGAGGAGAATGTCTAACCGTCCAGCTCGCCGGCGGCGCAGGCATCGGCATAGCTCTTGCCGCTCTTGTCCTCCGGATTCAGCTTGATCATGTCGTCAATACGCAAAATGGTGATGGCCGCCTCCGTGGCGAACTTCAGCGACTTGATCTTCGACATGGCTGGCTCTAGCACTCCTGCCTTCTTGTTGTCCCTTACCAGACCCTCGATCAGGTCCAGGCCGGTCCACTTGAGATCCGAGCGCTCGGGCTTCGTCTGGCTGGAGTTGTGATAAGAGCGCAGCTTGGCCACCAGATCGGTGGCGTCCTTGGCGGCGTTCACAGACAGAGTCTTGGGAATGACCAGCAGCGACTTGGCGAACTCGGCAATGGCTAGCTGCTCTCGGGAAGCCAACGAGGTGGCGAAGTTCTCCAGGTAGATGGACAGGGCAGCCTCCACGCAGCCACCGCCGGCAACCACCTTCTTGCTCTCCAGCACACGCTTCACCACGCAAAGAGCGTCGTGCACAGAACGCTCCATCTCGTCACAATAGAAGTCGTTGGGACCACGGAGGATAATCGAGGAAGCAGCGCTGCAGAAAACCGTGTTTATGAGTTTTATTTATTTTGGGTTACTAAATTTCTGTACTTACCGTGCCTTTGTGCCCTTAATGAGGATGAGCTCATCGTCACAGATGCGCTCTTGGGCCACCTCGGCAGCCTCTCCCACCATGGCGGCGTCGAAGCTCTCCTCGCCGTCCATGTTGGTGAGCGAGGTGAGGAATGCAGCACCAGTGGCCTTGGCAATGATCTTCAGGTCGCTCTTCTTCACGCGACGCACAGCCATGGCACCCGCTTCAACGAAGTACTTCATGCACAGATCATCGACTCCGCCGCTGACCAGCACCACATTGACGCCGGTGCTCAGGATCATGTTGATGCGCTCCTTGGTGATATCCAGCTCGCGGGCACGGATGGCCTCCAGCTTGTCGGGATCGTTGATAAGCACCTGGACGCCCATCTTCATCTTGGTCTTCTGCAGCGAGAAGTCCAGGCAGGCGATCTTGGCATTCACAATCTTCTTGGGCATTTGCTGGGAGGCAATGGTGCAATTCAGGGCGTAGCCCGGAATCAGCACAGACTCGCGAGCGGACTTGCCATGGGCCTTCAGCACATTGATGGCCTTGATCGAGTAGGCGGTCTGGCCGCGGGGATCTGTAATCTTCACCGACTGGGCGGCGTCCACGACCATGGCGGAGAAGAACTCGGCATCGGCGCCAATGATCTTAGAGCTCATCGAGGTCTTGGCAATGTTGATGAGGGAGTCGCGGCCCAGCTCGTCCACGGGGGCTGTCAAGTGCTCAGAGATGTACTTGCAGGCCTCCTTGCAGGCAATGCGGTAGCCGGAGATGATGGACGTGGGGTGGATCTTTTGCTTGACCAGCTCGTCGGCGTTCTTCAGCAGCTCTGCGGCCAGAATGACAACAGAAGTGGTGCCGTCGCCAACCTCCTCATCCTGCAGCTGAGCCAGCTCAACTAGGACCCTTAAAATCATACAATTAGTGACTTATTTGAGGGATTTCTTTACCAAAACTCACTTGGCAGCGGGGTGCTCAACCTCCAGCAGACGCAGGATGGTGGCTCCATCGTTGGTCACCGTGACATCGCCAATGTCGTCCACCAGCATCTTGTCCAGACCCACTGGTCCCAGCGAACTCTTCACGATGTTCGATATGGACAGGGCAGCCATAACTGGAGGAAAACGAGAGAATCATAGTTGTCATAACCTCACTTTGGGGGGACTTGTAATTCGGAGCTTGCAACATCTTCTTTGCAGTGGCCTGCATTGGGACCCCATCAATCTTATGGCCCAGACGTTCCCCCGAAAAGTTCCGGAACATTCTGGGCCGGAGCGTGACCGCCTGGCTGAGTAAGAAACGTGCTCTGCCGGCAGACGCTCTGCAGCTGTTGGTAAATACCCGTGTTTCTTACCGTTCTGTGTGCGCACCGAGGCGCCCGACTGGCGGGTGCCAGCAATGGACAAAGGAGAGGCCAAGGTCGACATTTTCTTCTGTGTTTCGGCGACTTTTATTAAAAAACGAGATAAATCAAATACTGCAAAACCGCACGTTAAACCGCCTGACTCACTTTCTGTGTGACCGGGTTTGCCAAAAAGGGCCAGCACATCCACAATGCTGCCAGACAGTTTTAGTTTGGTGTGGTTTGTGTCTTAGAGAAATTCCCGTGATATGAAAATATTTTGAATTCAAAAAAGGCTACAAAATGTTGTTAAATTTAAAAGGATTTATAAAATTAAAAATAGGTATGGAAAAATAAAAAAATATTGTTTTATTAAGCTTCACAATACTTTATTATTATTTAATTTATTTGAATACCTTGTTTTAAATGTATTCCTTTACCTTAAATGTTTAATTCCGATGAGGAAGTTTATTAATTGTCACGCAAATTTGGAATTTCCTTGTATCCCAACAAGTGGCCAAAGAAGGTTGACATTTGTCTTTGCATCAGCTTTCTCTTTTGTCTCTCTCCATCGTGTTAGCCAAAAGCCAATTTAGTTTTTTTGTGCTTTTTTTGCCGGCACATCGTGCAATGTTTTTGTTCTGGCTGCCTTTTTTCTTGGTCCGTGCAATTAAAGCTGCCTGCCACTGCTCTGTCTCTCCTCTGCCCTCTATAGCTCCAGTGGCAACTAAGACAAATTGTCCTCGTGCAGAAAGGAGTTACAGCTGTGGGCAGAAAGATAGTGTTATTGGGTTTTTAGATCTATACAATATATACATATATATATATATATATATATATATATATATACCAATAAATTTGTTTAAATTATTTCAACATATTTCAGTTTCTTTATGTTAGTACACTTTAGAAAGAAAATAAATCCTATTTATCTATTAAAAGTGCCAGTAAACTAAACTGATATTATTATAATAACCTTGGCTGTACAAATGGGGCTTTCGTTTTGTGTGTTTTGGCATAGGTACACCCATATTTGTAGCCTCAGCTGATAATTGCAGTGGAAACAGCAGCAGCAACGGCAACTGCCTCCTGCAATAAAAGTCACAATGGCGACAGCTCACGACAGAGCTTTTCCTGCTTTCTCCTCAACTTTCTTCTTCCCAGTATGTGTGTGATTGACGGCCGGCGGGCTTTCTCCTGTATATGTGTGCCGAGCCTGCCGTGTCTGTAGTTATTGTTGAATTCAATTTGTTGTAAATGCTGGCTCTCTGGGCCTTGTGGTCGCTTCTGTTGCCTTTGGTTACAGCTCATTAGCAGGAACTCACATATATGATACTTGCCACTACAGCCCCAAGGGGTCCTTATATACTCATACACACGCGCTGATAGGGCTTTTGGTTAACTTAAAATCAACTAGGATACAGCAGAGTCGCGATCAAAATAATGTTAAGTACAGTAAAACCATTGTCCTTGCTAGAACTGAAATAGAATACAAGTTTTTAAAGCAAAAATTGGCTTTAATTTTCTTGTTGTAGAGCTGAAAACTCTTTTAACTCTTTAAGTTTCCGGGAAATCGATTAACCTGAATTCGAATCCCTTTAAAATAAATTCTAAAAATAACTAAAATCAAGCAGGTTGAAATAACGCATTGATCTTACTACTTCCAAAGTTAAAAACCTTTAAAAAATAAGTTTTACACTTTAACAAACCTTCAAGGAAAGTTACAAGGTGAATTTTACTCTTAAAGATACTTTAGTAGTAGGTCTGCAAATGGGTTTTCGGTTGAAATTATTAAATTTCCTTGCTATTATTATATTCACCTACTTAATCAAAGGTCGAGGGTATTTATTCAAGTGCTCAGTATATCGAGGCTTAGCCGTACAAATGAAGCGTAAAAGGTAAAAGTGTCCAGATGGCTGGCAGCAATTCCGATTGATTTATTGTCGAAATGGTTAATACGATTAAGGGTCCGCAGTACAAATAAAACAATGAATAAAGAGGGCCATCACAATGGGAGCCACCTGTACACGTATGTGTGCCTGTAATTCAGGCCAAAAAGTGTCTGTGTGTGCGTGTGTAAGTGTGCGTGAGCCGAAGTGAAGCTCAGCGGCTTTAATTGCCAGCCGGCTGGGCTCAGTTTGTCTCGCCTTGTTGCTGTGTGTGTTTGTGTGTCGATGTGGATGAGGATGTGGCTGCGGTTGGATTTATGCTTGTTCTACATGCATGTTGTACAAACAATTTAGCTGTAACTGCGACACACACACACACACACACACACAGCCAGCCTGCCTGCCTGCCCCAACAATCGCACACACACGAACAGCGGCAACTCGGTATGCGAACTGGACGACCTCCATTTAACACCAAACGTGTCATTTGTGGCCATTTGCTGGCTGGTTGTGCGCGTGTGTGTTTGTGTGCTTTACGAGGCTTTGGCTGCGTTTTGTGGTCTATTAAGTGGCTCGCACTAAACCGAAAAATATGCCATCATCTTTATGTGACTTGTGCAACACGGCGTATGAGCGTTATGCCTCAAGTGCGCAACAAGCGCTGGGGACTCGAATGGCCACTAAAATCCCTGCGAACAGGACGGAACTGTTTACGGACCCTTACAGAACGAAAGTGAGAGAGTGCATAAACTAAAGTTCATTAAAAGTTAAATATGAGAAGTACATAAATCAGGCAAATATGGCCAAGACAAAGTTGGTACACACTTCAACTTGAAGCGGCTTTTAAAGACGTCGTGACCAGACCACATACATTCATACCTCAACCTCTGGCTTACCGTAATCCACAATTTTAGGGCTCTAATTAATCCACCTCTTCTGCATTGACATCCCTATAATACCCCGCAGCCCGAAGAGTATAATAAAAGCGGTGAGGGATAAAGGAGCTAAACTCCAGACAGCCAGTGATGATAAGCGGACTTTCTGTTACGTTTTTATGGTACAAGGTACTTTTTACTGGGTTCCGTGAGGGAATCTAATAAAGCATTCTTCCTTCGGAAACCAATAAAATTATAATTGGTATAAGAAACCAAATAAAAGCAGCCAAAATAACCAAGTTGTATTCCAAATTCTTTATACAAATCACTGGCAGTAGTTGAGACTGGGTACAGCTTCCTAGACAGACACTTTTCAGCACTGCTTCCCACGAAGATGTTTACGGCCCGGCCTGCTGTGCATGCAACAGTGGTGGCGAGTGGCGGAAAATGGCAGAATGTCGACGGCTTCAGCTTCGCCTACGCCAAGATAAAGGCGTCCAGGGAAAGTTTCGCCCACAGCCGGAACAGAACTCGGGGGGAGCGAGCGGATCAGAGCAGAGTTGAAGCAACAGTAAGCCAAGGCAACGGACACGGCACTCGTATGGGTTGCATGGAGCTGTCTATCTCAACCTAAGCCCGCTCCAGGTTATGTGTGTGTATTAAAAGTACATAAAAAGCGGGGGCATTGCGTTCACACGGCACGGGAATGAGAATGGGATCGGGATGCGAAAGCCCCTTGGCCTAGTGGCCTGGCACGGCTTTAATGCGAACAAGAAGTGAGCAGCAAGTTCCGCGAGGAGCTGAACGATGCAGAGATAAACAAATAAACAAATTAATAAAAGGCAAATAATGAAACACGACGGAAACACGAGTCATAAATTAAATAGAAACAGCGAAAATTACTTATCCAAAGGCTACGGGCAGTCGAGGACTCCAAAGCCAGACGCGAGCACTGAAAAAATGTCCTCTTTGCGTTGTGCCTGTCAATTTTTCGTAGCATACACACAGGCGCGGGCCTCAAAAAACTTTTGGTAAAAGAAACAAACGTGGCGTGGCGCTGACGGCGACGGTGGACAGCGGCGGCGAGGTGAGGGGAGGAGCAACTGGGTGCCAGCACGAATAATCTACTAGCGATTTATTTGAGACGGAGACGGAGACGGAGACGGTGATGGAGTCGGAGTCGACTCCGCTGCCCCAGCTGCTATTTTGGTTACTTCTTTTATACCCAATAACCATGCAGATCGAGGGTATGTTGTCTTCGGGGAATTTGATATTTATTTTTGATCGAAATCAACACAGAAATCGAGGTAGATAAGTTTCCTTTCAGATCTGGGATAGGGAGTAAAATTCTTATTTAAAGAATCAGGAAAATGTTTAATAAATAGCTTAAGGAAATGCTTCTTTATAAAATTTTACAGAATCTCTTCGACAGCCGCTAAAATCCTCAAAATACCAGGTATGTCCTATTCGTGTTCTTGCCCTGCATCATTTCCTTGTCGTTCATATTTCTATTTCTGCTTACTTTCAAGCAAACGACGCGGGAACCGACGACGAGGCAGAGTGATTCGGAACCGCCCTCGGATACGGGTGGCGTGCTGGGACATCGGCTCCTGGTCGGCGGCAGCAGTCGTGCGTTGTCCTTTGCTGCTGTCGGTTGTGTTCGCGCTCCGGTGCCTACGTATCTTTATCCTGAATCAGGGACCTCGACATTCTCGGAGCCTGCTAGCCGCCGCATTGGGCCAAAGGCTCGGCACACACCTGTGCGCTATCTCCCGTCGCTGCGCCGCTGTTCCTCTGCTCCACTGCTCCACTGGCAGGTAACGTAAGCAAATTTGCACGTAAATTGCGCTAAATTATCTACAACACAGCAAAAATTTGCCTGGCGCGGATTTTTTTCGCGTGTGCCCCTCACCATGTCCTTCCCCAATCCTTGATATACTCCCTGAAGGGAAGTCCCTGCAGAAGGCAGGAAAAACATGAAATAACCGCTAAGTGTTTTACAACTTGAAGGCGTTAAGTTGGCCATCGCGGGCCCAAGTTTTTCCGTCAAACAGAAATCTGTGTAAGCTCCTTGGCTGGTGGCTTATAAGAAAAGGAAGAGGGAAGCCAACATCTTGTCAACAATTTCGGGGGTTTTTATAGTTGCTTTATTGAATTTTAAAGATCGCGAAAAGTGCTAAAGTTTACATGCATAATGAGGATCCTAGTTTGCCAGTGAAGTCCTGATAGGAACACAAATAAAAAACTTTTCCTTTAAACTCAATTAATAAAGTTTTATGTGCAGATGAAAATAGTGAACGAGATTTACTTTTTAATTGAAACTTATTTGTAATTAACTAATTAACATTAAAGTTGCCTTGGTTGCGAATGTTTTTAGTGCTTCTTCAATTAATATAAAGTTGTTAATATAAAACAGCAAAAAATGATGACATGACTTTGGCTTTCGGAGTACTCTTGAATTTAGTTATAGATTAACATAACGTGATTTCCTCTTATATTGTTAATATAATTACGATGCTGATCCATAACCATTTTACTTTATTTAATACGTTTCCCAGTGACTATTTAAAATGGAATATTAACAAAAAGAGTTTAAACTTGGTGCTTGCTATAAAACTTATTTAAAAAATATTTCCAGAATATTCCATTTCCTTAACAATTTAACTGCTTCCTAATTTGATTCTTATTTCATTGGTTGACCGGCTTAGATTACATTGCGTATACGCCGTGGTGTCTACGCCACAACCACTTGAAATGTGGGCTTGAATTTTAGCACCACATATGGCATATTTTGCGCTGAATGTCCCCGGGGTGTCTCCTCCCGATCTCCACAGGACTCGTTGATGTAGGCTCTTATGCTCCGCTCGCCAGTTCAGCGAACTCCGCCCAAGGTCCTGGCACTTGTCAGCAGGAGGGATTACTCCGTCCGCGCTGCCTCGCTGACCACATTTTATTGTTTGTCAGCATTTACATGTCCCTCCTGTCCCTGTCCTTCATCCTATTTCCCCGCTGCGCGTCTGTGTGTGCCTCCGCTGGGGCTGTGTGAGTGTGGTAATGGCCGCGACAGCTTTGTTGTTTTCTTGTTAGCCACGCATAAATTTTAATAGTTTTCCTATGCTTTAAGTGGCCCTCGAGCCAGGGCTCTTGGTATGTGCTCACCTCGGCGGCGCCCACCTTTGCCCCCCTCCTCCTACGGACACACCTGCCCACATTTGCTCTGGTTTCGAGTGTCTAAAAATAAAGTCTCGGCCGCGCCGAGTTTATCCTTTGCCTTGAGCTGTTCAAAATGGAATTATAAATATTTCACGTACCGAAATATAGACATGACCGACGGAAAATGCTTCCCACATGCACACACACATGGTTGGATCTTGCTTTCGGCCGTCTTCACCTCAGTCGCTTTCCCTGAAGCTCCATTTCGGGACGTCCTGCCTGATGGCTGTTTATTCGCGCATCAGGACTCGTCGTGGGCCTGTTTAATCATAACGAAATGCGGTTCACCCATATACACCGCCCACCCACATGACGGTGTGCGCCAGCGTGGGTTCGGATTTCCATTAGCGCATTTCATTTTAATTAAACTGGCAACTGTCACGTAGCCGGGGATCGATTTGTTAGGCATTAGGGTAGTAATTTGGTTGCCTACACCACCTGCTCCTGCTCCTTCTCCTTCTCCTCTTCCTCCTGCTGCTGCTGCCCCTCATACTCCTTCCCTGTTCAGCCGTCCATTTTCCGGGGCTTTTTTGATTTGTCTTACCCAACTATGAACAAGAAGTTGATAAAGTAAACTTTTCGAAAAAGTTCAAAAGTTTTTCGGCAAATTGCGGTCGGCCACCAGAAATACATACAAGACGGAGGCAACTTCTCGGGATATACTTACTTGGGCAAACTGCAAGTGGAATTTGTGGCCACAATTTCAATATTAATTTCAAGCCGCCTCCTCCTGCCGGCTTGCCTGCTGCCGCCGGATTAGCCTGGCCACCTGAGGCAATTGAAATTTTAGAGAAATACCTCGGAGCCAAATTTGACCCAGATCGGATATCGCTTAACAATGTGTAAACTGTCTAAACGAATTATTTGCAATAATATTTTGCTGGCCCGAAATTGTTTGAATAGTTGGGCAAAAAGTTTTCGGGGTTTTCCCCAACACGAACTGGCGTCCTGCTGGCTCCCGCTCCGACGAGGATGACTCTCAATTAAACGCATTTTAAGCGTTATGTGCTCCAAAAAGTTTTGTGGCAAAGTACTTAGGGTGTCGGTGGATGGGGCAGGAGTAGCTTGCTAAAAACTTTTTCAATCGATGGCACAAAAGCAGCGCCTGGCAATTAATGCCCCAAAAAAAGACGGGAAAACACACAACTGTGAGTGGAAATTGGCGTGTTTGTCTGCGATTGTTGTTCGTGCTTTTGTTCTTGGGGGAGTTTCGGGGAAGGCGGGGCCGGTGAAAGTTAAAGGGAAAGTGAGAATGAGCCATCGTCTGCTTTTGAAGTAGTTCATTAAGTGATTGTTTGATTGATGGCTCAATGGGCTATCGTTCTCGAGCCGAGCTGCCAGCATCTTCATCTGTGTCCTGATCTGATTTGATTTTCATTGGCCGAGACCGCACTTTGTTTGGCTCTTAATTGGCCAGCCCACTTCGACAAGGTCGGCTAAACGGATAGTCGGGCTGATAGCTAACTTTGAAATAGAACTACGACCTTGAGGAATCCGACACTGCAACGACTTGCAGCTGGGCGGAGCTGGGGGGCGAATTTTGATTGATGACCTGGCTGGAAATAAATTGGAGTGTGTTTTTAATAAGCTTATGCTATAGAAATAATGCTGCTTTGTCTGCCATTTGATTGAATGACGTGCCAATTATCTAACTGAATCAGGGGAAATTGGAAAAGTTTAACAGTGGCCAGTGGTATAGACAGGTTTTAATTGAATAAATAACTTTTCAAATCAACTCCTCGTTTCATATTAATGGACACAATGCGCATATGAGGTGAATGTCAGAGAAAATAATGCCGTAATTGGAAGGAGAATGCTTGTATTTTTAATAATATCAACACTTTTTTCCTTTTCAACCTGTAAAGGGTCCAATTTAGGTGAGAATGATATCCCTAATTTCCTATTTACCCACATAATTACGCCCTGTATGGGTAGACATAGGTATTCAGACAATTTGCGGACTCAATTATATCCATGATTAGAGAAACACAAATCGCAATTCCAGCGGAATAGCTCAATCGATTCGTTTGCCGAAAATCATGCCACGTTACGTATACGCAACGGATGCCCGTTGACAATGTATGCCCAACTAACTAGCTGCCAGCAAATAGACAGAACGTCTCTTCCCTGCGTGGGCATTGTATGGAAGAGTGCCGAGGAAAGGAATCACCCATTCATAAACACACTCGTTCGGTCTCCATCTCCGGTGTTGGCCCCCCCCCCCGCCAAGCGGTGGCCTCCTGCTCATCTGTCAGCTGGAGTTTGGTTAGTCAAACGTTTGTTACATTTCGCTGGCTAAAAATACAGAGGCAACTGTTAGAGTGTGTGTGAGATACACACGGCACAGGAGCAGATACCCGCCTGTTCCTGCCCCTGCTGCTGCTCCTGCTGGTGGGCTTTCCGAGTAGTTCGCAGCGGCACTGCGCTTATCTAATTATAGCTTCATTACTGCGCTGCCTGATGGAACATGGAACAGCGTTACCAGTTACCAGCCGCAACCACTTCCCACTTCCCACATCCCAGCCCCACCTTCAGCAAGCACCGACGAAGGACATCCAGCAGCAAGTAGGCCATGTGCAACCCATTTGCCGTTGGCCTAGACATATTATTATCTATCCGGGCAGCTAGTTTCCCCAGCTCTCAGGGCCGGGGCATCAGAGCGCCGAGTATATTATCTCAGGAATGATAATGAACAGACAGCGCGAAATTGCAGCCATTAGCCCGGCCCAAAAAGCCATTGAAGAGGCCCCAGAGTGTTTACCACTTGGGCTCTGACATTTTCCTGCTACTGCGGGAATCCTACGAACAAAAAATTGACACACACGCGCAAGGCAGCGAGGCGGTGAGGCAGTGATTTGATTTTATTTGATTTGCCTTCACTTTTCATGTGATTTCTCGATTCTTTTCTCTCTTTTTGTTTGGCTCTTGTTGACGCTGATTGAATACAAATACAAATATAAACAAATGGCGCTCACCTGCATGTAAATAAAAGCTTTAATACATCAACAAATAATGGCATGTCTGACAGTCACCTCGCCATTTCCCACCGCCATCGCCATTGCCATTGCTATCCATTCCCGCACTTCCGTTTCCGCCGCCTCCCTTTTTATATTTTTCTTGTTTTATTTTTCTTTCTTCTCATTGCTGGGGACCAAATTCGATTTTCAACATTTTACACTTTGATTTCGGCAGAGCTCTGGTTGTTTTCATGGCGCTGTCCTTGTCATTATGTGATTTTGTGATTTTTGTATTTTGCTAAAACCCAAAAACACACAAAAGCAATAAGGGCGGATGCTTAGCCACCTTCCAGCACGACGTCTTCGCCTTGAAAATTCCCCGTAGAGCATTTGACTTTAATGGCGTTCAACGTTCGATGTGCGGTGCTCGATGCTTGGAGCTCTGTGTCCTGAGTCCTGAGTCCAGAGTCCTGAGTATATGAACATGTTATGATGCGTGGCCAAACTCACATATAGCCGGTTATATGGCTTGGTATACTTGGGTATGGTGCGTGCGTGGCCTGCCAACAGGAGATTGTCCTTTGTCTTCGGACACCAACCTCCTTATGCGCCTGCTGCTGCCGCTGCTGCAATATCCCGCCCCCTAATATTAATTCAATCACTTTAGTTGCATGGCCCGCTTTATGGACAGTCCTCGGATCATCAAACTCCCGCCTTTTGACCTTTATGGAGCACTTTTATGGTGTTCGGTTCGGTACGGTTTGGTGGTGAAACTTTAAATTTCCTTCCTGTTTGGCCGAGGGAAATCGTCCGCAAATCGTAAAGCAGACAAAGGACGGGCCATAAGCCTGCTGGGATGTATCCATATCTATATTTATCCTCACCGCGCCGGATGCTGAGGCTGATGCTGAAGTTGATGCCAGTCTTGTTCGTATTGTTTCTTGTCAGCTTGAATTTTTTGTGATTTTTCGTGTGCACATTGCCGCCGCTGTCTGTCAGCAGAGGGGCAGAAAGAAAGAAAGAAAAGCTGGTCTCTCCTCCAGCTTTTCCCCCACTCAACACGGTCTGAGAGCTGCCCCAAGCAATCTGGCAGATAGAGCTGGGGAATCCGAAATGGGGATGACCTTTGCTGGCAATCGGTTTCCATTTCCAAATCGCATTATATATGCTGCAGCAATAAAAGTTAAATTGTCCTCCGACTGCGAGAGGACATCAATATGGGATTTCATATTTGTCTGCTTAATATTTCAGCGTGGCCGTGAAAAGGATATCGGAACTGAACAAAAAGGGACTCGACTCCCTCCACACCCCGATGCGATTTGTCAAAAGCTTCGGAATAAAAACGAAATTAGACTCTGTGGCAGCAGCCAGTTGATTGAATCCAAAATCGAGTTGGCATTGTGCAAACTTTTCGCAGCAATAATTCACTGCATTTTGTCGGCTAACACTTGCAAAGCGACTGAGCTCTTGGCCTGATAAATCATTTATTGAAATGCGATTGCATTTTAACAAGTTTTTACTCGGTTCCGACTTTGTTTGCAGTTGAAATTTACTGGCAAATAACAAGTCATTAAATTGGTAAAACCATTTTCTTATGGTTCTTATGGTTTTAGCTTTAAAATCACTTGAGCTGTGGACACCCCTTAGCATTTAATATGTTCCCGATCACATTTCAATATGTATTCTCGGACACTGAACTGCTTCTGGCTTATTAAATGTTTATTTATGGCCGGAATGCGTGGCCCGACCTCTCAGCACGTGCCACTTGAAACTGTCTGTCTGGAAAAAGTTAGAAGCTGAAATTGACTGGCTTCGGTTACAGGCTGACCCCCGCCGCCCTATTTAATATTAATAATTGAAATTTAAGACGGAGCCGAGCGAGTGGCCCGCTCCTGAATTTACATTTTAATTTTCAGAAAACTTGTACATTTATTGAAATTCCATTACGTTTTATGTTTATGCCTCTCAAATCCGAAACTCAATTTGTGAAAAGTATGTAATTGTTGCTAATGGCTGTCGAAAGTTGGCCCAAATCGTCGAGGGGCGAGGTTAGCTCCCCGTCAGATGTTTACGCATCCTTGGATCTGGGGATGTGTGCCGGGTAAATAAAATAGGTAGAAAATTGCTGGCATATTAGCCAGCGAAATGCCATAAAAATGTGCTCACATTTATACACTCGAGTGTGCTCCGGTGTCCCATAAAAAGTCGGAGCCCAAGAGCAGAACAAAGCAGAGACATTCGATTCACTTGCGTGCCCCGCACACATTCAATTGTACACGGCAAGAAAAATAGGGGTATTTATATATACTAAAGCTTTAAATTAAGTTTTACATGTATTTACTAATTCCACGATTTGTTTTAAGTTTCCTGTAATGCTATATGCCTGATCTTTTCGAGAGATCTTCTAAGGGACTCTCTGATCTCATTTCCCTCGGTGTAGCCTGCCTTTTTTGGGGCCATTTCCGTTTAGAGACAAGGACACAGGCAGAGTCACTCACTCGCTAGGGTATAAATGCAAATGGCAATTGACTTTCATGGCGGATGGAGCGGTCTGAGGCGAAGGACCGGCGACCTGGGCGCTGCCGCCGAGCACAATGTCAAATTCAATCGCCAGCGAAGGTCGCACACTTGGCATGAAAAGGCCAAAGCCAAGCCCAAAGTCAAAGCCATCGACAGTGACTATCGACTTGGGTGAGTGACTTGGCTTTGGAGTCGCAGATCCTGGCCGTGCCACGTACGTGATTTCATGCTAATTGTTTGGGCATTGCAGCAGCAACAGAAACAGCAACGGCGGCCACTTGGCCAAAGTTTGCTTAGCCATTGCCCAAATACTCTTCGGCCATTTCGCGCTCCGTTTGTCAATGTCGTCTGGAGAACTTTTGAATCGTCGTCGACTTCTCGGGGCCATGCAATTAATTAACGCTAATGAAGCTGCCACCGACTGGCTGCCGTCGTTTGTCTGGCAAAGTTTGCTATTTGCCGGAGCAAGAAGAACCCCTAATCGCTCAAGGTCCTGGTCCGGGCTGCAGGTTGCTCAGCTGGCAGTCCGTTTAGGGCCACGGAAAGCAGACAAAACCAAAACCAACCAGGCACTCGTGCCAAGAGCAGTGCTGCCCCCCCTGCGGCCCACCTGCCTCGGTTCCGTGTCTGTGTCCTTACCTGGCTCACAAGCACACTGAAACAATCGGCACTAAAAGTAACAACAATTGAGCAAAATACTTTCCTGTGTTTCTACTCTTTGCCAGGCTCTTTCTGTTGCCCCCTTCTTCCTCTGGCATTTTTCTACTTTTGTTTTTAGTTTCTGCCATGCCACAAGCAGTGGCAGCAACAGCAGCAGCAGCCACAACAACAATGGTGGGGGTTCTCCATAATGTTTTTTTGCTTTCAGCAGCTCCAAGCAGCTGGGCGAGTGTGTGCTTGTGTCCTTGATAAGGATGCATCTTTTCTATTGTTAGCCTGGCATTTTGAAAAATGTTCTCAGCGTGTAGCCCCACTGCCACCATCGCTTTGCCTCAAAAGCCAGCGGCTTTTGAAGTATGTGTGTCTGCCTATGTTACATGAGGCTGCACGTGCTCCCCACACACTCCCCCTCCCCGACTCGGTGTCTCCACCTCCAGTGCACTCGGAAATAATTTGAAATGCAAAATCATGCGGAAGGCAGGCGCAGTGCGGCTGGAGACCTGCCACCTGCGCGCACCGTTCACCAACCGAATGTCCTGGCACTTGTTGTTCCCGTTGTTGTTGTTGTTGTTGTTGGTGCCTAAGCATACTCAAATACACAGTCGCACCCACACGTAAACACACAAGCGCAATGGCATACGCATCCGCATCCGCAGGCTCGCAGATAGCCGTGCCAAAGGTTCTCACAGTGGATGGGCAGTCGTGCGTAGCTTTTAGCAATTTGCTACCCCGGGATTACGTCCTCAACAGGGTGTATGTGAAGCGGAATTATGTAGTTTCAGGTAACGCAGCTAAGCGCCAGAAAACACATTAAGAGGATTTGCGCACTACCAAGGATGCTATGCCATTCTGCAGATTGATTTTGACAAAACTTTACAGGAAAATTGCACTTCTACCGTGAGGGCTATTATATTTGCTTACATTTAATAATGACTTTGTAAATATAATGATTTGTTCTTATAATTAAAAAGAATCCCTATTAAATTCCAACACAACCCCTTTGGTCATAGGTACCACCAACTGTTCTGTCCCTGCTCCAGCTGCCACTCGTTGTAATGTGTCAACAGAATATGCAAAATATTCGAGATACATCCCCCCCAGAGAGCAAGCACCCTGTTTGTCAATTAAAGCGTTTCTAGCACGTTTCGGTCGTTATTTTTCTGTCATCAAGAAAGTCCGGAGAATTATACTCTGTGCTTTGTCCGTCCGCATGTATGCGTACTTCAAGTCATTTCCGCAAGTTGTAAATTTATTTTAATAAAGCCTGGCTGGCCGCATGTGAAAATGCGACAGGATCTGTAGCTAACGAGTGGCAGGGCAGCGGTCAAAGGGACCGCAGGCTTCAGCTATGACGGGGGCGCATGTGGGCAAACAATTTTCACACTTTTTGGCTTTTGGCCAGCAGTAACCGTATAAATGATATAAACAACAGCCGGAAGCGGAGCGACATGCATCATGGATCGCCTGGTCCTGGTGCTCGACGTGTAAATATCCTGAAAAATTCAACAGTTTCGGGTATGTGGATGCGGGTGCGCTGCCTCGGAGTCTGCCATGCAAATGGCAAATGGCAAATGGCGAAATGAGCGCTTGGGCAGGGAAAATATTTGTGAGCCGCAAGATGAAACCCAGCACATGTGAGGCTGTGCCGCGAACGATGCCGCAGCCGGCGAAATTAATTAAAAATTGCATAACCGCCACTTTTATGGCCATGCTGGGTGCCGGTTGGCAATTGTGCGAATCCAGGGATCTTTCAGCCAGAACCACCCCATCTTAACAGCCTTAATGTCTGACCCAATTTCCAGTGGACAAGAATGCAATTTAATTAGCAGCCCCACAGCAAGAACAGAGCCTTGGAAAAGTGTGGGAAACTGCTAGAAACGAAATATATTGACCACCATCGAATAGGTTTACTCAAACATAAAATTCTTGCTAAATGTCCAAAGGTTTTCATAATAAAATATTTATGTTTTGAGGAATTTACTCTTTGGTTAGAAATCTGAAAATCAATTAAAAGCGGTCTCTGGCCCTGATTTATGAAATACATATATGCATTCCAGGTCGGCCTTCCTAAATAATTAATAAACTAATTAATGCTGTATTTGCTATTTCCATAAATGGATATCAATGACATTCTTTATTGGAACTCAAATTTGCAATTGTAATTTGTGTGTAACGAATATTTGCTGCTTGCCTGCCTGTGTTTATTTTGTAAATATTTTGCAAATGCTGCTCAAATTATGCAGTTCATTATTCATCTCAGTTTCCGGATGGCGGGAGAGGCCACAGGAGCCACAGGAGCCGCAAGAGCAGCAGCTGTCGTTGTCAACGCTGCCTGCTGTCAGGCCTCAGAAATGCAGACCTGAAAAATGCCAACTAAAATGCTCATCTATTTCCAGCCAAGTTGAGTGCCTGTGTGGGGCTGTGAGTTTGAAAATGTACAAAGAATGCTGCTCGGAAATGGGCAGCGCGTTGTCCGGGCCAGGAGCAATGCAAATAGGGCTCGTAATACTGCAATTTAAAATGTAAATGCGAACAAGGCCAAGTCCGCTGATGGCCAGCATATGAATATGCGTCAGTGTCTGTGTTTCTCTGCCTCTGTGCAGGCGAGGAGTGGTGGGTCGGAGCTGAGGTCCTGGCAGATGAATAATTGAACTTTCACTTCCGGCCCGCCAGCCTGATTGCCTCGACCGCCAGCGCCCACCCACGTGGTGTTTTATGTTGTATATACTTTTATTTTCCTCAATTTATCCTTCGCTTTTTTCGCTTCTTTTGCTGTTTGATTTGGCAAATGGTCGACATAAACGAAACAAAGTTAACTTGCTCCTCCCCCCCTTTGGCGGTTGACCGATGTCAATTTATCTTTGCATTTTTCCAGGCGTCCAATTAGTTTCGATTCGCTGCCATTCGATTCGATTTCCGCCTTCGATTGGGTTCGATCTGCTCGTCGGTTGACAAGCGTTTCGGCCCGAATTCACATCCTTGCCAGCGGGCACTGTCCAGCTCTTTTGTCTCGAGGCTGTTCGGACTCTCGGGGCTCTTAGCACTCAATTAAATCGCTTTTCGAGGGTCATATTTATGAGATTGCCTGTCTGTCCTGCTCGTAATTCCGCCCAGTGATAAATGACTGCGACTCGATTGGGTCACTCAATTAGAAGGCGCTGCGTGTGCTTAAGTGGCATTTTCGGATGTTTGTCCAAATCGATTAGCGAAAAGGGATAAGGGAATGGGCGAGAGGATTTTTCCGTTCTTTGCATAAATTAAAAATTAATTAAGAGCCAAGAAAGGCGGGCTAAAAAGCGCTCTTCGAAAAGTAATTAAAGCTGACCATCAATCTGGCGGAAAGCCGCAGACGACTGAGCCGGAGACCCGAGCCGTAACCCCAGCTGAACCGAGCCCAAGCACAATCCAAAACCAAATCCAAGCACAAGAAAGATTCCAAATTAATTTTTTTCCTGACTTTCCCGGGGCTGAGAAGAGCAAACATCAACGCTTGTGGCCTGGCCCAGTGCGCTCAGCTGTAAATAAACAGAGGCAAATTCAAATAAGCAAAGAATAAGTAAGAATAAATAACTAACAAGCCAAAGTCGCTCCCAACTCCCAGTTCCCAGCTCACAGTTTCCAGCTCTCGGCTGCACCGCCACAATGGGCCGTGTCGGACTGAAATAAATCACATCCATTCACACAATGCGAGTGGAGCGCAGAGCGTGGAGCATGCCCTGGCAACGACCCATCCAAGCCAAGGACCCAAGAACCCACGACCCACGACCCGTGACCTAGCCCAGAGAGAGAGAAAGAGCACAAGCAATGAAATATTATTTGGCCAAAAACATGCCACTGATTTCATTTGATGTGCGCATTGATGGCCCTGATTGATTTTAACTTCAATTGAATTGATATCTCTTTCAGCTCTCTCCAGCTCCTTGGGCTCCAGCTCCTTAAGCTCCTGCTCCTTTGAGTCCTCATTTTAATCGCTCGCTCAGCATTTGCATCCACTGTAAGCTCGGCTAACTTTGAAAGGTCAAACGAGATGGGAAGGTGAGACCCAAAGCCAAATCTCGGGCAAGAAAAAGGTAAAGATGCTGGCGGGATCTTCGACTTACCCCGAAAATAAATGTATATTAAAGAATAACCGTTGATACACACCTGCTGTGAGTGATGTATTGTCGTCGTCAGTCAGCGCCATCCCTGCGATTCGTGGCCAGACAAAGGCTGAAACCGGAACTGGGCTCCCAGGAGGGTCCGGACCGGGCTCCGGGCTCCGGGATTCCGTCTTATTGTTATGGCGCATTGTCAATGCGTTTGACAAAAGCACTCGGCGCGTATATATGGTATCTCTCGGATGGGAAATGCGAAGGGCGAAGAGCGCGGGCGGGCCACCTTCGAGGCTTTTCTATTTGTTGTTCTTTATTGATTTAAAGTTCACTTCAGTCGCGGTCGCTTTGTTGGCGAGTGTCAGCCGCACACGGGAGCCAACCACATAAAACTCATTTCCCTAAAGGTGCGGCAAGGAAACTGTGAATATGGAGACCCAAAACACATATATAGTATGTACATATATAGCGCACGCAAATAAACACAATTCCGTTGCTGGCATTCGTATTTGTTAGCCGGAGTTTGCTTAGTTTGCTCCCAACACGGGAATTACACGTTCCCACAAATGTTTGCCTACTTTCGTCGAGGGGCGAGTAAGTACCTCTCCGCCTCCAAATGGAAAAGTATAGCCACCGGCACTGCCACTCGCTCGCTCAAGTAGTATTTGCCGAAATGAGGCGGAACTTGTGTGGCGGAGGCGGTGCGGGGACTGGCATCGATTACGAGGCAAGCAAATTGCAAAATAAATGTACATAATTTGAAAATTGACATTTGCTAATGATAAGCCTCTGTCGCGCTGATGCTGAAATATGGGGAGCAGCAGCTGGCAGCGGCTCTTTCCGCCACCAGCTGCTGCCTGCCTGGGCCAGGAAGGAAGCGAATTTTCAGGGACCAAAACGGAAATTTTCCCCTCGCAACACTGAAGCTGTTTATGGTAAATTAAACCAATTGAGTGGGATTACGTTTCAGGCACTACTCTCCGTAGTCCACAGTCGGCCAAAGCCTGGTTTCAATTTCATTGTCTGGCGGAGCCTGCGGCTAACGAAATTTATATAGATACAAACCCACACAATGCCATCAAAGTCGCAAGGTGTTTATGGGCTTAACTCTCGGCTCTGATTCTGCTTATTCGTCTGCCTCCGAGATTTGCATGCTTCACGAATCGCGGAATCGGGGGAATCGGTGGATTTTCGGGGAGCTAGGGAACTGGCAGGGGCTGTTGGAAGACAAATAGCCAGCACGTTGCGGTTCATTTAGCTGCCACAACAAATGCCAAATTGATGCAAATGTAAATGGAAATCGAATCCAGAACGCGGCTGCGGAATCTCAAGCAGAAGTCAATAGATGAAGGTGAAGTAGGGATGCTCTGCAGGATTAAAGAGATATCTCTGGCCACTTGAAGCTACTTAAAATTATTGATATTTTAACAGCACAATAAAGGGATTAAACATAATGGTAGATAAGAACTATAAAAAAAGCTAAAATGCTTTAAATATATAACAACACTTGTGTCAGATAAATATCTTTATTTTAATAATATTTAAGAAAATACTATCCAATCAGATATTTCTAAACTGAAAGGTCAATAAAAATGCTGCAAAAATGGAAATTCTCTTGGCCAAAAATGCTACTTTCTTTGTATAATTTCTTTCCTTTTACAAACTGGTATTTGAAACAATGTAGCTCCTTTCAATGGAAAGAAAATAACCTAGAAAAAATATCATAAATCGTTTATCTTTTTCAATTGCAGGACTTGGCAAACGATTGGGCAATAATAGCCGTCATCAGAGAACGAGTCCGTCGAGAGCGAATGTCAGGCAGCATGTTTTCCCCGTTGAGTGTCCTTTTTCTTGGCATTAGACCAGCAGTTGGCCGCATCGACAACTAAGCTCACACACAGCAGCACCGATTGTGGTCATTACCATGACGCTCCTACAGAGACTTCAGGCCATGTCCACCACCACGGCCAGGACGATGCTTGAGGGCAGCATCGGCGGTGGCGATATAAAGGAGCCACGACTCCAGCTCCACTTGCAGCCCCTGGAAAGGCAGCGACTGCCCGTGTTGGAGGACTCGGCGTCACATGCCCGATATTTGAAATTCATTGCCGAGGGCCTCATAGATGAGGGCGGCCTGGGCAGCGCGGGCGGCAGTGGGAGTAGCATTGCGGTGACCGTCGAAGACGTTGTGGCTGGACAGGCACAGGACATGGACGCCGGCGACGCCTCCTCGGACGACGCCGACGGCAGTACACATCTGACATTAGTCTTCGTCAAGTGTTTCGTTATTGGTTTCATCATCCTGGCCGCCATCCTAGGCAACATGCTGGTGATTGTGTCCGTCATGCGGCACCGGAAATTGCGGTGAGTCCCGGCCGGCAGTTGCCGCCTTCATCCTTTCTCCACATCCGTGCTTCCGCCGGCTGTATGTTCATGTGTCTACATTGACATTGGTCGCCGCCGCTCCATTAATTTGTCTGTCTGAATCAAGGGGAGAAACCCTTTCCAGTCAGCGTTTCCATTTCGCTGTATACACAACACACATTCTGACTTTATTACACTTTCCCCAAGCATTTGGAATTAGGTGCTAAGAGATAATCACGACTCTGCGTATAATAAATTTATTAAAGTCCCAAAGAAGCTAGTAACTTGTTAGTACGAATGTAACTTCTTGAAAAGTTAATTTGAATAGAAATTGGAATACAATCAATTTAAGTTTTCATGAGAACTTGTCAAGGAGCATTCAAAGTGAGATGATTTTTGACAATTTTATATCTATTTATTTGTTTAAATTTTATTTTAAAGAAAAATAAACCGTTGTTTTCACAACATTGACATTTCATCGATTTTTATATTTATTTACTTTTTAACTTTGAACAACATTGCTGTCTGCAAGCACACCTCTGCTTTATAGCCCCAAAAAACGACAAATATTTACATTTAAAATATTTTCCTATAAAATTAATTAAACTTTAGTACATACGTATATAAAAAATGTACTTGCAAATATTCATTCCTCAATGAAACTTAACCCCGCGTCAAAAATAAAGTTCTTTTCATCATAAAAAACAATTGATAATTTTTGTAATAATTCAGAAGCCATATTATTCCTATTAAAAAAGCACAGATTCCTCAATATAAATATTTATTAATATATATAACTTGTTTGCATACATTTCAAGCATTTAAATATCGAAAAATATATGTAACTGGTTTATAAAAAGTGTAAATTTATTTAAACCAGTAACCCAGGTCAAAGGCAAAGCCAACTTGTGCCACAATCATTCCAGTTTTTTGCCCTCTTTTGTTTCTGTGCAATTGCCTGAGCTGTGCACTGCCACATTGTCAACGAATCGCGGATGTTGTTGCTGTCAAGGACATGGCTGCGGCTTGTAGTCCCCGCTTTTTGCACCTTCCAAGCGAGTGGCTTTGTGCGACTTGACCACTCTGGGCTTTACGAGCTGGCCACCTCGTTTTTGCGGCCATTAATTTGTCATCATTTATCATATTCTCCATCATTTTTGCGTGTCAAGCGCACAGAACTCATCTTGTCCGGCTCCCCAACATTTAGACACCATAATTTGCCATTCAGGATTCACGATTCAGGATTCACGGGCCATGCCTGGTTGATTCGAGTTAAATGCTAGATACGTGCGTAATTACATTAGAAATGTTAATAAAGGACGAGCATAAAAATATTGCTGCCCGCTTTCGGGGTGCCATTGCCATTTACTTTATGTGCGGCCATATAATTTGTCAAATTTATGAATTGAGCACCGCCTCCACATGAGATATGAGGCCACGGGGGCCTGGGGAGTAGGCCATGCTGCCAGGCAGCCCCGCAGCCAGGTATGTACGTGTTTCAGCCACAAATTCATAAGCTCAACTCGGTGGCATTTAAAGAACCCGACATAAAACACTCCTCGAACGAGTGGGAAGGCGGCGAGGTGACAATGGTGTGCGGCCTAACCCCGGGACGTTCAATGTCAAGGCGCAGAACCAAGAAGAGGCTCTGGCAATGCCATTGCCATATTACCTTTGCCTTGGCAACACACACACCTGACATTTGCGTCTCAGTCGCAGTCTCAGTCTCAGTCTCTGTCTGTGCCTAAGGATGAGCATGGGCATAAGGCTGAGACTGAGGTTGAGGCTGAGGCTGAGGCTGAGGCTCATTTAGCCTGCCAGGGACAGGCAATTTGGGACCTGACCCTGACTACGTCTATTCCATGTTGCCATTTTTATCTCGACTGCTTGTGCCAGCATCTTTTTCATTATTGTGTGCTCATTGTGATGTGCGTTTTCCGCACCATTTTCACCTTTTCTGCCTCGCTACGCAGTTTAAATCATCATGGCAAATTAGACTTAATTACGAAACAACATGTATTCCCACTTAGGCCGTACACATCGGCCGCCCACGCCGCCCCTTTATGGCCAAGGGACCCACATCTTTTTTGTATGCTCTTGTTTACCATATTCTGGTCCTGGCTTCAAAGGAGTGCCTCTCTTTCCAGAAGTCCTGCCCAAGTTAAATAATTCATACGCCCCGAATCAATAAATTGGGTGACAAATTAAAGGTTCGAGCCCAAAGATCAAGTTTAGCTAACGCCGGACAAGTTGCGGCGCACTTTCTTCACTTTTCCCATTAACTTAAGCTTCCAGGAATGACGGCGGCGGCAAGCGGAAAGTGCCGTCTCATAATTGTAATCAAACTTGACACCTATCAAGCGCCGAGGCGGGCTGCTTCCTCTCACCGTCGACAGTCCACCACCAGGCCTCCATTTAATCGGCTTTTGGGCAACGCCTGAATAACACTTTCGTGTTGCTTTTGATGCGGGTATTTTGCTGTTGTACCCGTACTTTGCGGCTTTAAGTTTGTCCTCACTTACTCGACCTTTTCCCGCCCGTCTGCGGCTGCCGTAATTAGGTTTGTGGGCGGAGCTCTGTTCGATGTCCTGCTAAAAAATATAACTAAATGCGGGGCAATTGTTAATGAGTTTAATAGATAAGGCCTTAATACAACTTTCTGCATTCAAAAGTTCACCTTTCATATTAAATCACTTTTGCCGAAAACCGTTTAGACTGAAAGCAAAACTTTCATTTGAGAAGTTGTGGCCCGCTTTCCCGATTCCCCACAGGCAGTTCGGCTTTAAACTTCTACATCCATCTCCCATTCAGTTGCCGGCTGCGGTTTCATCTGAGGCAAGGGGTTATATATGTTTGAAAATCATTTCTGACGGCCGATAAACGTATTTGCTGCTCGGCATTGCGTATACGCCGCGTGCACATAATTGACTTAACGTTTTGCGGTGCCACGCAACGTTGATGATTGCTTGTGGAAGTTGCGGTGGCGTTAAGCTAATTATTAATTAACCCATTAAACAATGAAATCCACTCGGAGAAGCGCCGTGCCGCATTTAACGGCGGTCACATGCGGCGTATGCGCAATGTGCGCCCCCCAAAAAGTTTTCAACTCAACTTTGAAGGCAAGTCTGACAACGATTAGCGTTGTGAGCTGCGAGTGACTGGGAAACTTAATGCACAAATTCAACTTGGAAACTTTGGTAATCTCGATTTCCATTGCACTCGAGTCTCCTCTTTCCGCAGTTGCACCCCTGAGCTAATCCTTGAATACACTCTCTCGCCCTGCAGCATCATCACCAACTACTTTGTGGTTTCACTGGCCGTCGCCGACATGCTGGTCGCCCTCTGTGCGATGACATTTAATGCTTCCGTTATGATCTCGGGCAAGTGGATGTTCGGTTCCGTGATGTGCGACATGTGGAATAGCTTTGACGTTTACTTCTCCACCGCCAGCATTATGCACCTTTGCTGTATATCCGTCGACAGGTGAGTTGAGCCCCATTTGCCAACACAGATTAAAACAAGCTCGAATAGAGCCCCTTAAAAGTATAATTTAAGGTTGTTTTAAATGGGACATTGAATCCTATTAATTAACCTATTTATCCCTCAGATACTATGCCATTGTCCAGCCGCTGGACTATCCACTAATTATGACGCAGCGACGCGTGTACATCATGCTGCTGATGGTGTGGCTTTCGCCGGCATTGCTCTCATTCCTCCCCATCTGCTCCGGATGGTACACAACGACCGAGAACTACAAGTATCTCAAATCAAATCCGCATGTGAGTCGCTCTTTTAAGATGGGGTAATAATGCGTTTAATTGGATAATTACATTTACCTGAGAAAGGAATAGAAGCCATTTTCCCTTGCCTTGGGTGGACCTTCGGTGACCTACAGATTTCCTTCGGTCGCTCTACAACCTGCATTATTTATTCAATTTTCTTGCACATCAAACTAATAGAAAATTCTAATTTAGCTGATACGCACGCTGTGTATCGACTTTGCATGCATTTTACATGGCATCGTGTGTCCGTCCGCCCGTCTTTGACTTTGGCCTGGCCCCGTCTCAACGGGAAATTGATTTATGTTCCTGTGGCTGTGGCTGGAGCAGCAGTTTTACGCCTTTCAGGCGCACAGCCGACAGGTAGCATATTTATTAGTCCGTTTTATTGGTTTCCCCCGGCCACATTCGACACGCCTGCTAGGAAGCTCTCCAGGCGGATCCGCTCCCATTCCGATTCCTGCGCAGTCAGCAGCCAGGCAGCTGCCTTTGCCGGCAATGCGGTTATCATTGCGCCATAAAAAATGCTGATGTAGAAATAAATGTACGTAATTCTATTCCGCTTTTGTGCGCGAGACTGCGGCACAGGCTGTGCATAATTTTTGGCGTTCCGCCTGCCAGTCATGAAAGTCATTGAAGGCCCTTTGCATACATTAGCATCTGCGCGGGGCTTTAATTAGTTTTACTTGTTTATGCTAATAACTGTCAGGCGCAAGGTGGGCCCGAGGCCGGAAAGCCTGCTTCCCGGCCGTAAATCTGATTAGACGTCTTCTGTTGCTGCCAGTGGTGGCCTTTTGTCAAGCGCCATTGCGGTAATGCACAATTTAATTGAGTTTTTATTGCCGCACTTAACGCTGCAGTAATCGCATTGCCCATACGCAACGTTGGCCGCAGCCGCAGGCACAGCGACAGCCACAGCTGGAAATTGCAACGCATTAAGCACCATTAGAATTCGCCACTGGCATCCATCCAGTCGCATGCAGGGTTCCAACTTCAGTATCCGCTTTGATTTATCAATCCTCGAAACTGGCACTAATTGAGTTGTCCCTCCGATTCCGATTTCCATTCCGCTGCAGATATGCGAGTTCAAAGTGAATAAGGCATACGCCATAGTCAGCTCATCGATGAGCTTCTGGATACCCGGCATCGTGATGCTGTCGATGTACTACCGCATTTACCAGGAGGCCGACCGTCAGGAGCGGCTGGTGTACAGGTAACGCAGCTACTCGACTGGCCGTGGCCGCGCTGCCAATTATCGCTAATTACTTGTGTGTGCTCGGTAGATCCAAGGTGGCCGCCCTGCTGCTGGAGAAGCATCTGCAGATTAGCCAAATTCCCAAGCCGCGCCCAAGCATCCAGGTGGAGCAGTCGACCATAACGACAATGCGGCGAGAGAGGAAGGCCGCCCGCACCCTGGGCATCATAATGAGCGCCTTCCTCATCTGCTGGCTGCCCTTCTTCCTCTGGTGCGTACTCCTTAACATATTTTTTTTTATACTATTTCTATTTAAATCAATTCAAGGAGTAGCTCTGCTGGGCCTTTAACTTAAAGTTTAAGCTTGCCTTTAATTCAATTTATTGCCAGGTACATCGTGTCCTCGCTGTGCGATAGTTGCATCACGCCCCGCCTCCTGGTTGGCATCCTGTTCTGGATCGGCTACTTCAACTCGGCCCTGAATCCCATTATTTATGCATACTTCAATCGCGACTTCAGGGCCGCCTTCAAGAAAACCCTCAAGGTGAGTTTGCGGCTGATAATAAATAAATTTGCATTTATTTCCGACTTCGACATCTTGATGGGACTTTTATTCTATTCAATTCGAATTCCGCTTTAATTGGGCATCCGAAAACTGAATTCCCTGCACCGTCTTAGACTTAGTTAAGGGCTTCGGCGAGGGCTGCCATCGCCAAGGATCGGGCAATGCATTGCACAGCAGCGGTAGCAACAATAGCGACGGCAACTGCAACTGCAACTGGTGACACTACTGCAGCCGCAGCCACAGCAGCGCCCACACGAAGAGGCTCACGTTTAGCAATTATTTTGGTAGCTATTGGTAGTAGCATTTGGGGCACAGAGAAAAAATATATAATCAAAATATCACTGTTAATGATACTTAATTATACTGAATTTTTTTTGCTTAAAGGGTCAGTGAAGTTTGTTAAAAAAATATATATTTTAAAGCTAGTTTATTAATTGGAATTATTAAAGTCAAATTGGTTTACATACTCTTTTTTTGAATTATATATAAATTTGAAAATTGATTTGTGGGTATTTGATTTATAAACCAAAGAAATAAATGAAAGATTCAGAGTTATTAATAATTGGTTTTGATGGTACTATATTCCTTCTCTGTGCAGCCAGTGCTTGGTGGAAAGTGTAGATAGCGTAGCGGTTATACTTATTAGCTGATTGAAATGCTTCTACTTCTGGTTGCTAAGCAAGAAACATAGCTTTTCCTCTGCCTGAAGAAGAACTGGAAATGTGCACGTTCTCTGCTCTTCTGCCTGCTTTCTCTCTCTTTCTCTAGCTAAATCACTGCTTTCACCGCTCTCTCTTTCAACGCTTGGAGACCTTCTTGGGGTCTTGGGGTTGAACTGGTAGTGAAATGGGTCCCTGTCTGGCTTTCTAACATCTCTCTTACCACTTGCCTTTTACCACTTGCCACATACTACATATCTACTATGCTACCATCTACCATTTCTTCCATCTCTTCCACGCACAGCTGGCGCTTTCCTTGCTGATTCGTTGCCTCTGGCCCAGCACGAGCTAAGCGCGCCAAAGTATGCAACGGAAAGCCTAAAACGAAATGTAATATTTAAATTAAAACCGAACCCTCTGACCCCCTCTACTCCGATCTACTCTGCTCTGTATGTATGCGTATGCGTATGCGAATGCTAACCCGCACACTCGCACAACAACACCTGCTCTACACAAGCGTATATTGTGATGATGAAATGTTATTTTTTCTCTAAAAAATTCTCCCTTTTATGCTGCACACTTTGACACAACACCGACGCACACTCGAAACACACCCAACACACTCCCACCCCAGCCACATGGACTGGTCCTTTTTTTATTCATATGTATGTATGTGCGGCGGCCTTTCATTTCGTTTAGCATTTCTTTTTTGTTCCCCTTCCGCTCCCCTTGCTTTTTTTGCTTTTTGGGTTTTCCCTTTTGTTTTTGTGTGTGAAACCAAATTGTCACAGACATGTGCCGCCGTCACCCAAGCTCCTGCCTTCCGCCCCCATGTCCTGTGGCCTGTCCCACGCGTCGTATGCTTAACCTTTGAGTGCTGTACAGTAGCTGCTAGCAAGCTAACTCTATTAAATTATATAGCGTACTCCAACTGAAATATGCGAGCCATGAAAAATACGAACTTTATCCGCATCTCGTTATATCTAATGGCTGTTCTCTTTTCACGCACACACAGAGCCTCTTTCCCTATCCGTTCTCCTACTGCCGCCGCGGCGGGGGACGGGACGATGACCGGGACTTGGAATTCGGTGGCCCGAGCAGGAGGGGAACGAATGGAGCCAGGGCCGGGTCTGGATCCGCCGAGATGCCCAACTGCGTCAACTCCACGGCCTCGTCCGAGATCCACATGAGCGTGATGCGCGCCCGTCAATATGCCGCCACGCCCACCACAGATGCCCAAATGCAGCAGCTTCATCCACTGTACACCAACTAAGGGGGCGTATACTTGATTTCAGCTGCAGTGCTTCATCGATGTGCGTGTCCCCACACCCCATCCCAGCAGGCCAGATTAAAAGGAAAATAACTCGACAACACTCACTCACACAGATCCACTCACGCTGGCTGAAAGCCGAAAGCTGAAAGCTGAAAGAATTTCGAGCACGAATAATAGCCACAGCAACCACAACAAAACGACAATCCCACAGATTAAAGAAAGCCTTCGAGAGCAGAAAATTGACGTGCAACATGAATTGAAATATAAATGAAAATGGAAATATTTCGATGGCATACATACATACATATTTATGTAGTATGTGTCATGGATAGGTTGGAGTCGGGAGCTCCACAAAATAACCGATTGATGTTTAGAGAGAAATATGTTTATAAATGCGACATGCAGCTAATATATATGTACAACATAATATTGAATGTTTGATATACGTATTTAATGCTAGATGTTATCCCATAAATACGAGATGCAAATAATATTTCCAGGCCGTAAGCTGATTACTTGATTTCCAGCTCTCATTTCGTTTCTCATTTCTCTAAGAAGTGTTTGCCATTAAAATAATCTTGTTCACTATAAATATATATATACATGCGTGTCATATATGTAGCATAGCCGATAAATGAAGAGTTCCGCTCATATAAACTATAAACGTAGAGCCTAGCGCACGACTAACATATCCATTGGGTCTATTAGCCACATACTAAGCCGCCGCCCCCAGTTTCCCGGACTCAAAGTCTCTCACTGTTGCTGTAACAGAATACTATAAATTATATACGAACTATGCCTGTGTAGCCAAGTACCTTTAACCAGATGCAACTGACACTCATGAAACGGTTTTGCCAAGTGCCACTAACTCCTATGATGCTACTTTCTTGCTTGGACAATCTTAAAGCTTCAACCTTAAAGACAAATCTCTTTAGTTTCTCTTTCGATTGAAAAAGGAAGCAGGACTTGCGAATTTGTTGAAAGAGATACAATCGCAGTAACTGCCACGCCCGCGCTGAATTTGTCAAAGCCACCGCCGCCGCCGCCCCATAAATCAAAGTGAGTTGAGTCTGTTCAGCTGGCTAAAATTGTTTTTGCCAAAAAAAAAAAAATAAAAATAAAATCAAATCGTTGCAAATATATATTGTTTATATGTACGACATGCATAAAATGCCGACTTTGTCTTACGATTCATAGTCATTATTTAAAGCGCCGGCTTAAGAGCTCACCGTCGTCGACAAATGAGCATAGTACCACCCTCCCTCGAGCACCCTCCTTGTCCGGCCCGTGGGCATGTCAATATTTGCTTAATTTAACTCTCGGCGCTTTGTTTAAACTGCGAAACGCCCACGAAAAAAGTTTACAGTCAGCAGCAGCAGCAGCGACGTTGATAACGTTTGAAATGTAGCCAAATATTGTTAACTAAATTAAGCCCAAAGCTTTCCACTCAAGTGCAAACTGCGAGATGCCCTTTCCCAGCTGCCCATTTGAGTTGAACGCTTTTCATTTTCCCTTAATTAAAAACAATTTGGAAATATTTATTTTTAATACGAGTGCAGGTATTTTCTTTGTTTACCCAAGTGCTGGAGGGACGGACAGGTGCATTGCACTCTCGTAGAAGGTGCGTCGAAACGTTGCATCAGCTCAATAAGGAAATATAAAATATATGCGAGTACCTTGACATCTGAAAACGAAGTATTCTGCGTACTCCGATTGCTGTTAAGAGATAGCAATACCCTGTATTTTTAGGGTATTCTAAGCACACTTTCCGCCCCTAAAAAGTGTGGCACGTGTCCGTGTAGAGCCCCATAATAATCTGTTCAAAGCAGCAACCGCAATAAAAGCCATAAATAACAGCAAATACAATTTGGTTTAACAACAAATTGGCATGTCAACTGACGGGGCGAGCATGTGACACTTAAATGAGAAAACGAGAAAAAAACTAACCCGAAAAAGTCGCGTAAACGTCGAAAAGTAAATAATTAAATTATGGCAATTTGTGTAGAGCTCACAACGGTGTTTACAGTCGCTGGGATAGGTATGCTGGCCAGTCACTCCTCCATGATGCAATCCCAGATAAGCCGACGAATTTCGCACATCCAGCCTCCACCCATACCCGTACCCTTGGGACTATGACTATGACTTGTAGGACTACTTCTGCCAGCGACTGTATGCAGACTGAATCATTTTATTTCCCTATGTTTACCCTTTCGACAGTGCCATGTTGCCAGTCAGAGGAGATACAGTGTACCTAAGCTATATATATAGATATAGTATATGGTTTAATCCATATCCGAATGCAAAATGCGGCTCAATGTTCAAATTAAAAGAAATTAATATCGCTCGCAATTAAATTAAATGTCCAACGCCGAGCCGAAGCTTATTTTGTAACAAAACTACAAAAACTGAGTGTCTATTAATAATGGTAGTCAAACAATTGTTATATAATGTGTGTATTATGTATGTGAATAGTTGGGAAGAACCCATTGGGAGGCTAACAAAAAACGCAAAGAGAATTTTAAAAGCATTCAAATAATTACAACCTGATGCGAAATTCATATATTCATTTGGCCAGGTGGCATTAAATGTGAACAGCAACTAATAACAAATACTGACAGTGGGAGAGGAAAATGTTAATTAACGCGTGGAAAATATTTACAAAGCGGCAAACAGTCAGTTTTAGCACGGCTACTGTGGTCGATTGTCGGTCAATTTCGGAGTTGTACTCAGAGTGTGTACCTTCCGCGTTTCACGACCTACAAAATTAGTCGAAAGAAACCCCTTGACTTAAGTAAGTGTTAACGTTAACATGTGCGTTTTTCAGTGGAACCTATATTAAATTATACAGATATATTTATTATACAAAGGGATATGTTTACGGTGTATATGTATGCATGTATTGTATATAGTATCTCGATACATATAAATTAATGAAATGAAGCAATTACAATCGTATGGAATAAAAGTAAAGGTAATAATAAAAAGGTTCAAAACATCGGACGTGTCCTTCGGCTTTTCATTTATGTATTCACTTCCCACTTCCACTCCCATGTCCACAGCGAGCTTCATTCCATCCGGTTCAGGTAGAGATGCGATGGATGGCTCGACGGGGTGTAGCTCGTGGCACTCTCCCGCCGTTATGAGTGACTGTTACTGCTATACGTATCTCTAAACTTTTTCTGTATTAACTGATATGCATTGTAGACTCTGTGAAATTTACGGCCGCCAATTATCGTCGGCGATAAGCACCAGAAATAAAAACAAACAAAGAAGAGCGAGTTAGCACAGGAAACGTGATTAAAACCAGCCACACATACCTTTCTTTCGCCGCTTTGAAGGACTTCTTGCGCTGCTTGAGACACGCCTTGTCCTGGGCTGCATCCGGATTGGGCAGATCGTTGGGCGATATCATTGTGATATTATCCGGATGGCAGAAGAAGGCTATCGAGTGCCGACCACGGGCACGAATGTGTTCCTGTTCAGGAATAACGACGCGGTGTTGCTGTTGAAGTGGAAATATTGAAATAGATTAGTTGGATTTTCAGCAAAAATAATTTAATTTAAACTCACCAATGCGGGATATCGCTCCTGCGTCCAAATATTCAAAATCTGGCCGCAATTGACGAGTATGGAGCCGGGCAGGTGGCCCACGCGTTTCCACTTTTCGCTGCCGGGCAGCTTTACCTCCAGCCCGCCCTCCGAGTCCTGGGCCAGCAGGGTGAAGGTGCCGTAGTCGACGTGGGCCGGACAGTGGATGACTGCGCCGCTGCCCAGTTTGTGTTCAAACAGCTGGCCATTGGGGCCATCGACCTCGTTGAGATCGTCTTCGTCGCGGGGATTGTGCTCCGGCCGGAAGTCCGGCTGGTTGGACAGGCAGCGCTGATAGCTGTACTGGCAGCGGCCCTTAATCACGTCGTTCTGGCCGGGCTCGTCGTCCACTACCGGCGGGTAGTAGAGCATGCGCAGGGAGCTCATGTTGTCATGGTCGCCGGACAGCATGTGCGAGTGCTTTTCGAGGAAGAAGGTGTTCGGAATGTCCAGCGAAACGGCCATTGCCTGTAGGATGAAGCTGGCCAGCGCCTTAAAGTCCGTGGCCAGGGTGCTAATGTGGTCCGCGAAACCGGGCAGCGGTTCCTCCGGCAGGTTCTGGGCGTTCAGTGTGCTGATATTGAAGGCGTGCCGCAGCTCTGGGGCCTTGCCATCGAAGCGCGGCTGGCCGCGACTCACGTAGCCATGCTTGTCCCCATCTGTGCGAATATAGTGCTGCTTGACGTCCGGCGACAGGTCCACGAAGTCATCCAGATGATCCCACGCAGTCTTGAGCTGAGGGAAAATAAGTCCATAAGTTAGATGTCTTTTATTAGATATTTTTTTGCAGAGAACTTTTAATGCTAATCCCATAAATTTCAGCAAATTGGGATTATACTAGAAATAACCAAATGAGATCCAAGAGGCACAATAAATTTTGTATAAATTTATTTTCTATTTATTGGATGTATACATACATATATATGGAAAGGCAATAAAATCCTACTTTTAGATACAACTAATACTATAAATATTATTCCCAAGATACCTCTTTTAATATATATATTCCCTTTAATTTGGCTCTAGGGATATATCTAGCTTACCTTCTCGTCTGAAATGCCATGGTTGACCAGCAGGGCCATGCCCTTCTCGGAGAGAGCCTTCTTCAGCTGATGACCCACACGGTTGACCACCGACTTAACCGGCACCTCCTCGATGCCTGAAACGAAATCATGATACGAGAATGAATTAGTGGGCGTGGGAATAACCAGAGGAACTGCCACTTAATCGCTAATTGTTTTGTGGTCGCTCATTTATGGCTTCTTGGAAATGTTTTTCCACCTGGCCAGCGTTGGAGCTGTGGTCCCCCATAAAGTATAGCCCGTATTTATGGTAGATTGTGTATATATATGTACGCTCTCTATACTACAAAGGCCAATAAATAGCTAAACTGCTGGCTCTCGAGCACTTTGAATGTCAGGGCCCATTGAGAAGTGTGGCTAAGCGGCCACGTGCCGCTTACATACTATTCGCAGGTGAGATAATCATCCACTTGGAATCTCAAATAAGTCGTCTTCGGCCACGGCGGGCAAGAGGCGAGCTGAATATACGCTCGTAATTTGCCATACCGAATGCAATAAAGGTAAATGCAATCAATTTCAATGCGATGCCAACGCCGATAATGGCCGCGGCATTGACAATGCATGGCGGAAAATTAAATAGAGAATGCGAGGAAAAACCGCAACGGAAGTCGTGTGGTTCCGCCCCGTCTGCCATTCGGCCCAAGTCCACAATGTCTTCTATCTGGAAGGGCGGAGGCGCCCTAGCTGTCGCCCTCACAGATATCGGATGGCCGGGAAATTCCCTTGGCCGCTAATGTGATCACTTACTCATCGCGGGAGAGACAAGTCATGAATGAATGAATGCAAAGTAATTATATTTTCCACCTCAGTCCTCGGTGTCACACCGGGCGTATGCGCAATCTATAAATAGGTTTCTCTGGGTTCTACTGGAAATTACTGCTGCCTGCCCTCAGCTCCCGATTGGGGCAGTGACGCACTGCAGTGCGGACTGATAAGGCTTCCTTCAATTGAGAATTTCACAGTTAATAACAAATTACGATTTCGCAGCTCTTATCAGTTTGGGTAGCGGCCTGAGCTCTGTCGCCAGGCGGCGGCATTTAATATTATTCACAAATGAAGATGGAGATGGCAGATGATGATGTGGGGAATAATGATGATGAGGCGCCGACAACGGCGGAGAGAGGTCAGTCGGGCGAATTGAATGATTCCAATTGACGCCAGGCCAGGGGATAGAATCGGATCGCCTTTCGTTTTCACTAGCCAGCGGTCCAGTTTTATTTGTGTTTTGCCCGCTTTCCGTGTTGTTTGCATGCAATTCAATTAGTCAACAATTGGGATGCGAGTCGCCTTTCAATTTGCCAGTTTTGCCAGCCAGCTGAAAAACAGCGCCACATGCCAGCGGGTAGTTAGTGCTAACTTGTCGCTAATTTAGCTAATTGAGTCAGGGTATTTCAGTTGAATCAGTCGATAGAAGTACATAGAAGCATCCCATGGCCGAAGATCATCTCGCCTCGCCTCGCCTCGCTGCCTGCCACAGAGCAGAATTTCTCGGTGTCTCGATTGGGTTTTCCTCTCTTTTTTATTTACCATTTTATTTGCTTGACACTACGTTCTGTTTACTGTACAAGTTTATCGCTGAAATTGATTGGCTTTTATGCATTTATGGTCGGAACATAAATGGCGGGCACGCGTTGAGCATTCCCATTGTTTGGCTCGATGTATTTACAATTTAATTGCGATGGCCGCCTGAACTCTCAGTTCAGTCGGAATAACCCCTTAAACATCATCCACAAATAGATTCCAATAGATTCGCCACTTGAGTTTCTCGCTTGGATTAACTCAATTCAATATTTATAGACCTATTTGTGCCCCTATATATGTACGTTATGTGGCAATTTAGTTGCCGAATTTCGCCGTGCAATATAATTTATTTATAGAAAGCAAAACTGCCGCCATTGGAAAGTGGTTTGCAGATGTCGGGCTAATGGAAAAATAATTTCAATGGCATTGAAGCATCCGGAGTCAACGACATCCCGGTAGCAGAATAATGCAGAGTTATTATCTATTCAAGAGGAGGAGATGGAGAGAGGTGTGAGCAGGCTGAAGGCTGCATTCTAGTTTGCGAGAACTTAATTCGGGCTTTCAGCCTGCATTAACAACATATTTGTGTGTCAATTACCTGACGGGGTCAGGTGAAATCCGCCTGGCAATTTCTATTTCCAGCCAACCAACAGAGGTGGCCATTAAACAAAGCGACTGGCATGTTGAGAATCAACAGGTTTAAGCTGGTTTCAATCGGTTCAGCCGGAGAGCCCAACTACTTAGCATGCTGGCTATACCCCTTCGTTTTTTGGTAGTATCTGCTGGCTGGCGTTACGACTGGTGTTTGTGTTGAACGCGTCGAGGTGAGGCCTGGTGATGACGCCGGGGGATTCACTAACCATATGCGTCATGAGGCTCGTCTCCAAACTGGTAACTGCCAACTGCCAACTGGCAACTGGCAAACAGGCAAGTGTCGAACGGCAGTGAGCAAATAAGGCTGCAACCACTAAGCAAATGACGCTTGAGAATCGCAGTCGCTGTTCAAACGGAATCAGGTTTCGTAACTCAAACAAGCGTTAATGTTCCGATGCGTTTTTGTGTTTGAGTTTCCGCACTAAACTATGGCGATGATGGCATTGCGTATCAAAACATTCCACAAATGCCACGATTTCCCCTGCCACCATGTAGTTCAAAAACCTCTCCACCTCGGAACCGACAATAAAAGCACATCAAAATAAAACAAAAAGTAAACAAAAGCAAGAAAAAATAACCAATTGAAGTTCCGTTGACACAAAAATGCCGCAAGGCAGCGATTTAATTGCTTCTAGCTGCTTTGGGGGTCAATGGCTCAGCCGCTCGAGCGAGTGCTCCGCGAAGGTCAAGAGTGTTGCCCTCAAGGCCAAGCCTCACTGTACCCAGGCCAAGTGGACTGGGTGAGGTGAGCCCGGGGCCCAACTTACGGCCAGATAAGCGTACATTTCCATTACTGAGGGGAAACTGTGTCACGTATCGGCAAAGACCCAGTTAACGCACGGGCACGGCTCCAGCTCCAGCTCCAAAATGGGTAAATGGAAAATTTTGTTTTGGTTTTGGCCCCAAAAAGGGCCAGCCGATGATGCAGCGCGGAAGAACAAACAGAGCCATAAAATCAGTAACCTCTTTTGGCAGCGATGCTCATTAAGAAATGTATCTCCAAGATTCTGCGTATTTTGATAATCTAGCATAAGCCAAACATAAACAAAGCCCAAATAGATAGCTTCTAAGTGCAGTAAGATAATGCGAGTATTATGTATCTTAACTGCACTGCCTCAATCGAGGGTTTCTGAGAATAACAGACGTAGGAGATAGCTACACATTTTAGCTCACAAAGCTTTTCCATTTAATTTATAAATATTTATGTGTTTCGATTATTATACAATGTGGATTGGTATTTAGACTACTCAATAACTCATTATTAAATGCCATAAATATCTACCAGTGCGTTTGGTTTACTGTCCCCAATAATATGGCTAAAATGAATAGCAAAAAGAGCAACCATTGACAAGTTACTCATGTCCTATGCTTCCAAGAAATCACACCAAAATACCAGGCCGTAACAGCGTGATATTTGCCACAACGTATATAGCTCCATTAAGGCACTTTATAGATTAACTATCTACTCCCAATTAGTGGCCTCTTTGCGAAAACGATAAGAGTATATAAGGCCTGTGCTGTTCTTAGACAGATTTTCCGTAGCTAACTTCAGGATCGTTTTTTGCAATTTTCATTGGCAGTTGCGCTCGGAGAGAAGCTGCCAGGTAACACAAGTGAATAATTAGTTGTACTTAACTGCGACGTAGTTGCAAAGCCACGAACAAATTAAGTAACTGCAATTAACTAAGGGAGCCCTGTCAGCCATTAACGATAGAACATAGTCACCCCAAAACAGAACTGTCGATGACTCAATGACGACTGCACTTAATTATGCCCAGTTGACTGCGAAGTTTTTCACTTTACAGAGGAAAAAAATGATTTAAATACTACAAATTGACAAAATAATCTCTGTGAAATTCCCATTAATAAATACATATCTATGAAAATGTAAACGAAACGCCATAAATAATAATTAAATAATTAAAAATGTTGCAAATGTTTATAGCTTGTGTGGAACTCATGTTTTGTTGAAACGATGATTCGTTGGATTTTTTAACGACTCTTTTGAATTTCTTATGAATTTTATACGAGTTCCAATCCCATTGTTAAGGTTAATATTAACGCGGAAATTGATAAGAAACCCAAGGGAAAACATATGACTTAAGAACATTATATTAATCTGAAAAAAACTTACAGAAACATGTGTTTAAATAGATTTATTTTTGTTTTAATTTAGCTAACCATTTTGTCAGACAAAAAACGGCCACCTTTGCTAAGACAAAAATACATTTCCGTGGGAATTCCCAAGACATTATCGTATTTTTTTAAACGTCAGTTGGTTATAGATAAGCTCATTTTTTCTGAACTCATTCAAATTTTTGGGAACTTACGATTTCCGGTGAGTTTGGTAAATGTTTAATAATTCTTAATAAATTCCCCATTAGTTTTTATTTACTTTTTTTTACACAGTGTTTAAAATCTTGCCTAGCAACGATGATCGTATCTCATAGATGGCAGTGGCTGCCATGTGGGGGATCGTACTTACCACAGTGGGCGAGATCGATGATCGGCACCACGCTGCGCGAGAGGAGCGTGTCGAGCTTGTCGTCGCTGTTCTTTGTTTTTATCATTTTGCCGGAGCGTATGGCTGTGTGTGTGTGGCTGGGATTGGATTGGATTGGACGCGGACTCGGACTCGGACGAGTACGTCTAAAGTTCTTTGGTTGCGATCGAAGGGGCGAAGAACACTTGCCGCACTTGTGCACGCTTTATCACAGACTTCGGCGGTCCGGAGACGAGGTGCACCACTTCCAGCGATGGTCGACGACTAAATGGAACTGAATGACAGACCGCACAGAACTCGATTATTATTATTGTTATTATTATGGCGGTGATTGGGGGCTAGCTATTCAGCGAATATCGAAAAAACAAACATTCGAATCGCACATCCGAGTGCTCTTTCTGTGTTTTTGTTTGGTTTCCCCTGCTTAGTTTATCGTATTTTGTTTTTGCCACCGCTATTGTTTTTGTTTGGGTTGCGAGCGAAAGCGATCGCTTTGAGTGACAGCTGAGAACAGAGGAGCTGCGAGGGCGCGGTGGAGGGGGCTACCGCCGATCCGAAATGCGAATTCAGATATTCGAACGGCTGATTCGGCGATTGGGGTGACTTTAGAAGGGCGCGTGGCGGACCAAATTGGCTACGATCGCCGCACTCCTCTTGCGGACTAAGCAAACCGTCTTGGTTCGGCGGGGTTCCAAGTGCCAAGTTCTGGATTCTCAGGCTTATCGCACCTGACTGGCTATAGCGTTGCCTCAGTTTACGATTTTATTTTGCCAAACTGATTGCGAGTGAGGCAGAGGGAGAGAACGATAGAGCGCGCCCTGCGGTGTACTCTCTGCAGGTGCGTCGCAATTAGATAAAATTTAATCAAATCAAAAATTGTGATAACTAAATTAGCACTTGTCGCGGGGGGATCGGATGGATCCGTACTCACTGGGCCCGCAGTACGTACATATGTACATAGCCGTACCAAAGGTGAGACTAGCCAAAGAGCCAGACGTTTCCAGTCGGTCTCTCGATTTGCTTTTGCAATATTTGCGATGCCCATTAACGTGGCCGTGGCTCAGGTAGCTCCGCGTCTCTATGTGTGCGTGTGTGTGCGCTCAGATACTGGCGCAGATACTCTGCTTGAATTTGTATCTGACGGATACCGTTTACCGTTCGCCTCAGGTGTGAGCCCTGCTGCTGCTGCTGCTGCTGGCTGTATTTTCACCCCTTGAGCAGCCAGCTGAGCGAGCGAACGAACGATCGCAGAGACGGCTGTTGCCAGGCGGCTGCAGAGTCGCCGAGGAAATGCCAGATGAGCAAAGTCTGGCTCGTCCATCTGCATGCAAGCACTGAGGTGGAGTGTCCAGGGCAGGGCTCTTGGAAGATACAAAAAGTGGGCAAGTAGGGGCTGGGAGTGAGTAAGCGCTTGACGCGGTGGCGTGAAGTTTCGCCTTTCGTGGCAAAAACAAAATACGAATGAATGTATGTATCTATAGGCGGCACACTGCAAATGATTATTAACTTGAAGCCGGAGTCTATTCAGCTGAAATTTGGATGTTTCGCGGGGCGTTTGCTTACAGTGAAAACTCGCTTTCTTTTTTCGCACAGGTTTCGCTTTTCATCGAACTCGACCCGACCACGACGACGACGACAGCACAAAAGTTGGCCAACAATCTACTTAGTCAATTTCTGTATCTCTTTCTGATGCCTTTTTTGCACACTTTCCATCATTTTGTAACACATTCGCGAATTTAACCTAGATACACCTGAGTGCAGAGGGGAACAGCGTCTGACTCGATCGTACGCAAAACCATGAAGAGAAATTCGAAAAATGCTGACATCAAAATGGTCGTCGATAGCTCTGATGACTAACGGTTTGCGACTTGGCTAAGGAAACGTATTCGAACAACGTAAAGTGATCGAAAACGTAATCTTCTTACGTAATCTTCACACGTATAGCAAGTGAATTGAAAACCCCTCTATACCGAGTTGTAACTTTTAATGGTATTTATAAATAAATATTAATTTGAATATTAATATTATAAAATATTTATTTATATTATTATTATTATTAATATGAATTAAAATTTGTATATTTAAAATATATATTATATTTAAATTATTGGCTGAGAAATCACATTTTATCTTTTATAATGCACCAGAAAGTATCTAGTATTTATCCTTTCCCATATCTGATAATTTATTCATTTTAACCCAGAAATCTGTCCAAGAAACTGCGACAATAAAATATAAAATAAGATTATATTGCTAAAAAAAAATCAATTCAAATAAAAACAAAAAAAAAACATTAAATCCTCAACATTTGGGCTTATTATTATTACAACTGGTAAAAAAACTTAAAGATTTTTAAATTAAAAAAAAAATGATATCTAAATCGAATTGAAAAACAAAGTGAGTGGGTGTTAGTGGTAAAGCTAACTGATTCTGTGGCTGCCCACAGCATGTTTTAAATTTGTCATTAATTTTAGCAATTTTTACGACCCACAGTTTAATTTCCATTTAATCAGTTTTAAACAGAAAGTCTAGTCATTTGACACCAATTCATTTGATAAGAATTATTAAAAACTAAGCTTAACGATTTTCGGCAATAAATAGGCTTGAACTTCTCCTCAAAATTTAGTCGATTGTTTCATTTTACCCGAACAAGAGCCATGCGTGTGCCTATTCTATTCCTGTTGAATTTTTTAATATTATATGTGAGCAGTGTCCAGGCTTCCTTCTCCAACAAGGATGAACAGGACACCCCGTACATGAGGCAGCTGTTACGACTGGCAAAGGCTGCCGAGATAAAGAGCTTCATGAATACTACGGCTGATCCGTGCAGCAATTTCTACGAGTTTGCCTGCGGTAACTATAAACGCATCAATCCGGCCAAAAGTTTGAATGTGGCCAGCACAGGGTCCTATGAAGCCCTGCAAAAGGGCCTCAACCGCAAACTTCAGAAGATCCTTAGCACGCAGCAAGATGGTTACGACCCTCCTGAGGCTGTCCAGGTAAAACGCTTCTACGAATCGTGTACACGGACTGATTTCAAAACGAACACGCAGCAGCTCAAGGATCTAATTTCCGAATTTGGCTCGATGCCAGTGCTCGTTGGAAACTCCTGGCGTGAGGAGGACTTCAACTGGTTGGACACCACTGGACGCATCGCTCACCGCTACGGTATTAGGGCCATCATCGAAGTATTGAGTGTGGATTATGAAACGGTAGTACTAAAACCACCGAAGATTATTCTGAAAGATTATTATATGATTCACTTGAATCTGATTGAGTCTATATTAGAGTATATTTTAAATGTTGAAAGCAGTCTGGCGAAGCAAACGGCTCGGGAGGTGCTCGACTTTGAAGTTAACTTATCCCGAGGGATAGTAGACGTGAAAAATGCATTTAAAGTATTTTTACTAGGAGAGGACCCTCCACCCATCTCGGAAGTGAATAGTTTGTTAAATGTTAGCTTTGTCGGGACAAGGAGAATCTTCGTGGAAAACGTATTTTACACTCAACACCTAAATGAACTAATCAAATCCGTTCCTCAGCGGATTGTGGCCAACTACATATTCTATTATTTGATTCAAGACATTTCTGATTCGTTCCCATGGTATTCACCCACTAACTGCGTTGATTTAACCAGAGAGCACTTTCCCAAGATCTTGGAGAACATGTTCTATCGGCGAAACAAGAAGGCAGCCTCAGATATAGTGGACATGTGGCACCAGATCAAGGACGCATTCAACAGGACTCTTTCCAGTCCGCAGCTGAATTGGATAAAACCCCCAACACAAAAGGCTGCCTACGACAAGCTGCAGAAGATGAAGATGATTATACTCTCATATGAAGGGGTCAACTTCACCGAGAAGTTCGAGGGGCTCAACCTAACCAGCTTCAACTACTTTGAGAATGTCAGGCAGGTAAAGATGTTCTTTGTTGTACGGCGAGATGAAGTAATATGGAAGGATGATCAATATAGTGCGACATATTTAGTAAAAGCTAACACTATCAATGTGCCAGTGGACTTCCTGCAGCTGTACTATTTTTGGGCCGATGCGTATCCCAAGGCCCTCATGTTTGGCCCCATTGGCTATATTATTGGGCATGAGCTAGTACATGGATTTTCCACCGATGGTCGCAATTACTATGACGGCAAAAATAACAACTGGTGGGATCCATTATCCGATAAAAACTACTTGGAGCGGGAAGTTTGTTTTAAAGAGCAGTACAAACATTATGCGGATGATCTGAACACAGATCAATCCGAGAACATCGCCGATAACGGGGGCATAAGCCTTGCTTTAGCCGCCTATAAAGAGTGGTCCAAGAGGCAGAATGAGATGGATAGCACCGGAAGACTCGAAGAGAATGAGCGGTTGCCGAGCCTAAACTTCACCGCCAAACAGTTGTTCTTCCTCAGCTTCTCTCAAACATATTGCCAGGACATCGATAATGCTGTAGTGGAAGTGCCTTTGACCCCCGACGATCATGCGCCAGGACCCATACGAGTTATTGGATCCTTATCGAACCTCAATGACTTTTCCCATGAGTTTAACTGTCCTGAAGGTTCCCCGATGAATCCCAAGAAAAAGTGTCACATTTATTAAATGTTAGATGTAAATTTCATCAACTGTCTTTTTATAATATCAATCTTCTTTGTGTAGCTTTATTTTTCGCACTTGTTACAAAGCTCATGTCCCAGACTCTCTGTTTTATTTTGAGCGGCCTCCGTAGGTGTCGTTAAACTTTTGCTGTATCAACTCGTAGGCGTTGTATACTCTAGATTCGGATCGAAAATATATACACTAAAAGGGTCTTTAGAAAATACAATATCTCTTACTTGTCGTCAGTCTGTTCCGCGTCTTTGGACAGGAGATCGTTGGGAGCTATCATTGTTGAGTTATTTGGATGACAGAAGAAGGCGATGGAATGTCTGCCACGGGTTCGCACATGATCCTGTTCAGGTATAATAACGCGGTGTGGCTGCAAAGAGTCATGAGCATCAGATAATTGGATTTGCTGCACTTTGGTTCCAGGTGAGCATACCAAGGCGTGATAACGCTGCTTTGTCCAAATGGACAGGAGCTCGCCGCCGTTAATGAGAATGGCCCCTGGCAGGTGGCCCACGCGTTCCCACCGCTCGCTGCCCGGCAGTTGCACCTCCAAGCCACCCTCGGAGTCCTGGGCGAGAAGAGTGAAGGTGCCATAGTCAACATGGGCCCCGCATCGAATGGCGCTCTCACTCTGGCCCGGCTCATCGTCCACGATTGCCGGATAATAAAGCATCCTCAGAGTGCTCATGTTGACCTCATCCCCAGCCAGCATTTGGGAGTGCTTGTCCACAAGATAGGAGGGAGGAATCTCCAAGGCCGCCTCCATGGCCTTGAGTATGTATGTGGACATGGCTTTCAAGTCACTGGCAAGGGTCGTAATGTCATCAGCAAATTCTGGAAGTGGATCTCTCGGAATATTCCGGTCATCGAGTTGACAAATATTGAAGGCGTGTCGAAGTTCTGGAGTTTTTTTATCAAAACGCTCCACTCCCGGACTAACGTATCCTGAATTCCCCCCATCCTTCCGCCTGTAGCGATCCTGAATCTCAGCCGGAAGATCCAAGAAATTGTCGAATTGATCCCAGACATTTTTTATCTAAGCAAGGGTATAAACATTTAAATTTTATTTATTTAAAGATGTTAATATGTAAGCCGAACTTACCTTCTCTTCGGAAATTCCATGGTTTACGAGGAAAGCAATTCCCTTTTCGGTAAAAGCCTTGTGCAGCTGTTGGCCAACACGGTTAACGAGGGATTTACCTGGAATCGAGATCATCAAACAATAAAAGTACATAATTTTCCTTCATAGCCACAACACAGTTTCATAAATAACATAATTTAAATATTCCTGCACTGCCATGCGTAAATTCCACTATGGTTATGTTGAAATTTATAATAAAACGAACTCAATGGCTTTCATTGACCTTTCTCATTTAATTATTTATTATTTAATTGGGAAGAGGGAGCGGTGAGGAAACTTACCGCAATGGGCGAGATCGATGATCGGCACAGAGCTGCGTGACACAAGCGTCTTAAGTTTGTCCTCTGTTATCTTCGTATTTATCATTGTTAACAAACAGTTGTCGGTAGGTAAATCAACAACAAACCGAGATTGTGTCTAAAAATGATTATTATCTGAGAGCTGCGGCGCGTACGATGCGGGCGCGGCGAGGTTCTCGAGAAGACTGGCCATTCTTGACGCGGAATATGTCTTTTTATGTACTTTACACGATTCTTATCTTTGGGAATTTTTTGAATTATCGGTGCAATATACTTTTGGGGTTTGCAAAGTACATGAAAGTAATAAGTAAACAGAGGCCGTTTAAAAAATTTACCGAATATTTGAAACTATTATATTTATATAGATTATAAAAATGTACAAAGATTCATATTCATATTCATATTCATAGATTTTGTTGTACTCTAAGATTAATTATGCCCATAGGCACCTTTCGCCAAAGCCATTGTTATATCATATGCGTTATATATTCTGCAAAAAAAGATAAAAATTAACCAAAATTTATAACTAATTTCAAGATTTCACTTACACTTTATTTTTGGAATCAATATTTAAATCCTTAGGATCAATCAACGTTGAGCTATCGGGATGACAAAAGTAGGCAATGGAGTGCCGGCCACGATGGCGGGTTTCCTTCTGCTCAGGAACTACCACTCGATGTTGCTTGAAATAATTTAAATTCTTTTTAATTCAAATTAAACACAATGCAATCTTCTTCTTATTACCAAAGCATGATACAGTTGATCTGTCCACAAGGCCATGGTTTCGCCGCAATTGATGAAGAGTGCCCCCGGCAGATGACCAACTCGTTGCCACTGATCGCTGCCGCGCAGCTTCACCTCCAACCCGCCTTCCGAGTCCTGAGCTAGTAGGGTGAAGGTGCAATAGTCGGCGTGGGCTCCACAGCGAACAATGTCCTTAGGAGTTAACTCCTTTATGGGCGGGTAGTAGAGCATCCGTAGGGTGGTGAGAATGAAACGATCGTCGGACAACATGTACGAGTGCTTGTCAAGGAAGAATGCCTCCGCAGCACCTAGGGACAGGGCCAGAGCCTGGAGGATAAACCTACCCAGGGCGTTGAAGTCATCTGTCAGGGAATTAATGTGTCCCGTAAACCCTGGCAGTTGCGTCTCGGGCAAGAAATCCTGCCCCAGCTTGCAGATATTATATGCATGCCGCAGTTCCGGGGTCCTTCCATCAAATCGTTCCATTCCAGGACTCACATAACCGTGATTTTCCCCATCCGGAGCCTTGGTGCGTTCATAGGTTGCCTTAACTTCATCCGGCAAGTCTACAAATCCATCGAAGTATTCCCAGGCAGTCTTGATCTTGGAGAGGCGTTACTATAACTCAGGAATTGCATTGATTATAGTTTACCTTCTCCTCTGAAATTCCGTGGTTAATAAGCAGAGCATAGCCCTGTGTTGACAGAGCCTTTCTTAGCTTTTTAGCCACGACAACAGCCCCGCCCTCATCGCAGTTCTCAAGATATATAATCGGGACTGCGTTTTGCGCTAGAAGCGTTTCGGCTTTAGCTTCCATTATTATTTTCAGATGAACAAAGCGGCTTATCAATGAAGCTTATCAAACTAAATATGTTGTTTTTCGATTCGCAGTCAAAACAAGACTAACCGACGAGACATGAATGAATGAAAGCTAAATAAATGAGATTAATTTGTATTTTTAATACTTTGAATTCTATAGGATACTTTTGGGTGTTTTCAGGCCTGGTTAAACGTATGTAAAATATATATTTATGACTTCAAAGGGAGTAGTTAAGAAACCCAAAATCATTTATTGAACTTCAAATATTGAAACGCATTTTTTAGTACTTTGTACGTGCCTGGTACTTATAGTTTGTATAGCAAAAGACCCAAGTCAATAAAGGCAGATTTCCATAGTTTACCTAATGAATCGTTTGTTTATTGTTGTTCGCAAATAAAATATACAAGATTACATTGCATCATAAAGTGGGGGCATTGGCAAATTAGGGGCCGTTGACAGGCAAAAGTTCACAGATCACTTTACAGAGTCACCCACGCCATTCGCCTGCCCCTGTGGCGGCCTTTTGCCATTGACTTTCATTGCATGCCAAGTCCGTAGGATAATATCCAATCACTAAACTATAATATTTGGTTCCATTACACTATCCCAATACAGAAAGTGCAAGGATCTCTTGCACCCTGCAATGGGGACTGATCCAAACAAGTACAAAAGGGGCCGCTATCCTCAAGCTAACGAAATACTACGAAACAAGCTTACGCAACTAAAGGCTGTATAATATTCATCTAAAAACCTAGGGATTGGGTGATGGTGTTGGGAGCGGGAGCGGGATCGGGATGGGGATTGGGAGAAATAGGAGCATAAATGTAAGTGTAAGTGTGTACAGATTAGCGGAGCTCCAACTAACGTTGCTCCCTACTCCTTTTTCGCCGCCAACTTGGCCTGGGCAGCCGCCTCCTTCTTGTAGTTGGCCACGTAGAAGGCGCTGAACATGTAGGTGAAGAGGCCGGCATTGAAGGTCAGCAGGGCGGCAATGGACTTGGGGAAGTTGCAGTTGGGCTGGAACTGGATCTGCAGCGTGTGCACGAAGATGATCAGGAATTGGACCTAAGAAGAACAGAGGGGTTAGCCAGGAGAACTCCTAGTTGAATCGTCTGTAAACACTCACAATCTGCAGGATGGTGATGTACTTCTTCCACCACAGATACTTCTGCACCTTGGGTCCCATCGCAGAGAGCAGGTAGTAGGCGTACATAATGATGTGGATGAACGAGTTGATGAAGCCCAGCAGCGTGCCATGGCCGCCGGCGAAGTACTTCACGCCAATGAAGGCGCACACGGGCATCAGGGAGTGGTGGTACAGATGAAGGAACGAGATCTGGCGCTGCTTCTTGCGCAGCACAAAGAACACAGTGTCCAGCAGCTCTGTGATCTTGGCAATGTAGTAAAGCCACACAGCGCGGGCCATCTGAAATGGGGACAAGTGGGCTTAGTATAAAGGCACATAAGTGCCGATATTATAGGAGTACGCACCCGCATGGAAATCGGATCAGACTCGTAGGGCACCGGCTGACAGCGGAAGCTGTAGTGGCCGCCCCAGCCGCCCTTGTAGCCCTCGTAGAAGAGCACCCAGCTGAGGAGCACCTGGACGGCATTGTAGACCAGCAGCGTGTTCTTCAGCTCGAAGGGCTTGCGGTCGCGCATGTAGCGGGGTCCGGCGTACAGGCAGAAGTACAGGTAGGCGGCGAGGATCATGAACAGCGGTCCGGGGGCATTCGAAAGGAACCAGCTCTGCCGGAGTAAGAGGAAAATGATGGGAAATTTAGATTTATATTTTTAAAAGTCATAATCTACTCCAATATTATGCAGCCATCTCTTGTATTTAACAATTTATTTTGTATTTAATTAAATTTCTGTGTGAAATACATAAATAAATAAATACAATGGCATAATATCAAACAAGTTTAGAGAATAAACTAGCAAAATCAGAATGACACTACTGAAAATTTAAATATTTGAAGACCACAAAATACAGAATTTAAAATTTATTATAAATCCAGTTTTCAAGTTGAGAGTTTTACAACTAAATTATACATTTGTATAGATGTTTGTCAGTTTGGAATACCCACCTTGGTGCGCAGATCCTCGTGCTCCACAAAGAAGTTGACCATTCGGTCAACGATGGTTGTCGTCTCATTTAGCCTGACCGACGACATCTTGCCAACTGTAAAAGAAGAGTAATTAAATATTATTAGCCTGGTCTGAAGTTATAGTATAAGTTATAATGCACTGCCGTGTATTAGCACCTTCGGCGGCCGTGGAGATAGTTAATAGACGCGAAACGCATTCGATCTGTGTTTGGTTTACGCGCTGCGAGCATTTCCTGTTAATCAGCGGAGCACACAAGCCAATGCTGGCCAAGGCAAAGCCTCGCCTACGCCACGCCGGATCAGAATATACTAGAATATATATCCATATATATCATATCATATATATAGTGTGTGGATAATTGAGGGTGCGAAATGTCATATTAGTTTAATCGTGTAAATCAGGCGTAGCTATGCAAATTCCCAAGTGCCAATAACCTGACGATTTATGTTGAAGTGGCGGAAAACAAAAAAGTCGATCAGGCAAACAGTTTAAATTCACATTTTACCAAAAAGTTCAGCTCTGAACGAACTGTCGCATCAGCGATTAAATTCTTTCGGCCAACATTATGATTTACATTGCATTGTTGTTGCTGTTAAGTGGCGGTTAGCCGACGAAAACAAGGGACACGATGCGGCCGGCTTACGTGCCCAGAACTGGTTTCATGTTCATCGTTCGTTAACTTGGCCAAATTAGCCGCTGGTTCTCCTCCTTCCTGCTGCTGGCCATTGGAAAAACCCAGCCCGATATGACCACAGGAGGCAGGATAGTCCAAGGACGGCGCGGCAGGTCCATGCATCATTAATTTTATGGTTCGGGGAGAAGAAACTGGTTGCTGAGTCTCAATTTTGATATTCGTGATATTCGCTTGGCTAGACAATGGAGCCCTGTTCAGTCTGAAAATCCTTTGCTCAGTCACTACCCATCAATATTTACAATTTAAACTGGTTGTCTTCCCTGATAAAATTTTATTATTTACTTTATTTATGATATCATAACTTTATATTAAACTCAGTCTTCTTGTGGATTTTTTTTGTAGGAAATACAGGTACAAAAATTTAAATAAAAATTGGTACTCTATTCTGTTCTGTATTGTGGTTTGTTTTAATTAATTTTTCCGGTTTTATTATGACAACAAAAAGGGAGTTGACAATTTTAAATAGTTTTTTATTAATCTTTATTATGACTAGATTTTTTCAGTGCTGGATATGGGATACTTTATGTTTTAGTGACACAGCAGAACAAGTTCAGAAGCTGAGCAAGTAAAGAGTCCAGAACTATTCCCTTTATTTCTTTCGTGTCTTGCCGGAAGAATCCCAAGAGACAGGACAGCCAAGGACGACCTTTGATAGCTTCAAGTGGCTATAATTTTTAGGTATTGTCTTCGCACAGCAGAGATGAGATGATGGAAGCCACTCTGGCGAACGTTGATGATCGGTATTATTGGTCCTTTGGCAAATGTGACCCGGTGACTAGGCGGTTTCACCCTCATAATGGCTCTCTTAGCGCACCGCATTGGGCAACTCGCAGAGATCTTGGCCAAATAGCTGGCCCAGTTGGCGCATTCGTGTAACTCACTGGGCCATTTGAGCCATCATTTGGCCTGGCCGGGGCTCTCTATTAATTACGTGGGCACCTGCCATCTGCGACTCCGATTCGCACTCGCACTCCAAGTGAACGCCATTATGGAATCACCCAGCGAGCGCCAGCTCGAGCGTTTTCTGTTCAGTCATCGCGCTCTTGGCGGAGCTGCGCGCGCCCAAAATGCATTCATTCAGCGAGATATTGACTAACGAGAATTTCGTCCGACTTATTTGCATTTATTCGAGTGCCATTGTCGAGTGCTATTGCAAGGCCGGCAGTTCCAATCGACCGCTGCCGCCACACCAGGCAGGGCTTTCGTGTAGCTTTGAGGGTGTGAAGAAACCCATTTGAGTTACTTTCCAGCCTTCGAAGTGGCCAAGAACTAACTAACGATGAGGAATTACGTTATTTTCGAGTAACAGGAACTTGGAGTCGGCACTTTATCGGATCTATCTATGCAAATATCCTCATTTGAGTTATAAACTTGTTTTATTTGCCTGCGGTAATCGTTCTATAATCAATATAATACCTATATATGTGGCTGCTCCACTAACCTGTTAATGATTTCCCCTCGCAATTCTCATCGAATTTCACCGGCAAATTCTCAAATAAAATAATATGCAAAAATCAAAACATTATATAATCAAAATCAATATATATTCTACCGGTTTGCCACGGTCAGGGGCGAAATTTAATTCTTGATTTATTCGACTATCGAGCGTTGAGCTTGGGCTTGACTTTAGTTTTGGGACTTTCGGCCGTGAAGAAGAAGATCTTTTATGGCCAGTTAGCAGTCATAAATAGTTGGATAGTATTGGAGAATTCCAGTTTAATATCAGGAGGCCATCATCGCTTCCATGTGGCTTCCCCCTCGCCTTCCGGTCTCTGAGATTCTACATCTCGTCACCGCCCAACAAAATCTCATCGAAATTGTTGTAAAAATTTTGCCTATCTATTTGCCTATGTGATTTTCTATCCGAAATGCAAATTAGCTTGGACTTTATGGCCAAAAAGCAAATGGCAGAGAGAACTGTTGGGTCAGCATTACTTTGCATATGAATTATAGAATTTGATTCCCGCCAACCGGCAGCCAGAAATTCCCGAGAAACCAATCGCCACACCAAACTTTGGGCTCTGATCTCTTTTTTGCATAAAATCAGGCTAAGAATTGCGCAAAATTATCGCTATTTTTCCAGCAAAGCTGGCAACCATTTACCTGTCAATTAGCGACTGACAGTGAACGAGAGTGCGTGGCAGCACCAACCGAGTAAATATTATGTGAAGCCCAATAATGGCAGAGTAAATAAATAGAAATATCAGCCACCCTGACGTCACATTCCAGTTTATTATTATGCGATAATCAGCCAGAAGTCGGCCGATAAATTCTAGACACGCGCCGCCCCAAAAAGTCGCACGTTTTGTTCTGTCGCCAAGCTCTGGCCACCATTTTTGGTCCGCCTAGCACATGTGGCGTATACGCAATGTGCTGCCACTATGCTTCACGGATTCCGAAGGCAGGTTCTACTTATTTACAGACTCTCTAGGCTGATAAGAGGCCACAGAGCATCGCATCGCTCCGGAATGTTGAGGACGGGGGCCGAGACAAAAGACAGGGCATAATATTGAAGTCGAAGCCGGAGCGGCAGCCTCTGATCAAGCGATTCAATGGACCTAAGGCAATGGCATCGGCATCGGCATCGGCAACGCATTAAAAATCGCTACCAAGGTCGCACGTTTTGAGGAAACAAAAACCGATGCCGAAGCTGGAGCTGAATCTGAAGCTGTAGCTGAAGCTGAAGCCCCAAATCGACCGAACTGATATCTTGCATTGGAGAGTAGCCGTCATATTTTTTGCTCCCAGTTCAGTTCGGTTTTTTAGTTTTTTATTTTAATTTTTTGTTCGCTTTTTGGGCGTGCCTATGCCGACTAGGCAAACATAAACACCTCGACGGCGGCTGTCGGAGGCGTATTATATGCCCACTGGCCACTAAATGTTTCTTTTTCGTATGCAGATTGGTGTGTTATTGGCTTAACTATTTTGCATTAGCCTTAGTTCGTGCTCTGACCTTGAACTAGTCGCTAGAGTGAGTTGATGCAGGCGCATAAATTAGTCGATTTGAGCAATCGTTGACTTCCGTGTGGCTAGGCAGGAAAATTCCATTGGGAAAGCGCGAGATTAACTGATTTGCGGGCATTCCTGGGAGCAATTACACAGAATTGACAAGGTTTCCATTACAACAGACCTCTGTGAGTGCTAATTGAGTCAAGTTAGCTGCGATATATTGGCAATCGAGTCCCCTGTGTGGGATCTACACTAGCCGCCGATTTGATCGGACATTTCACGCCCTCCCCACCATTGACGAAACCGTTGCTAATGAAAAATGTTCCGCATTAGCTTTCTCTTTGTATTGGATTATTCAAATGTTGCCAATTTGTTTCTATAAATATGCAAATACCGATGAATATTCTTGAAAATTCCCCTCCCCATTCACACGAAAAAATGTCAAAGTTCGTCGCCTAAGTCTTTCGTTTGGGCAGTGACTGAATAAATTACATCGCTGACAAATAGTCACTAATTGCGCCTGCCACAATCAAACTCAATATATGTACATATATGTATGTATATCGATGGACTGTCCCATTGATCACCAGCTGGATGACAGGCCCTTCTTTTAATTATGAACAATTAGGTGATTCGATATATGGCGAAGGGGGGGGAATACTGCGGCAATTAACAGCTTCGGCGATCGTTTTAGCGATCTTTGTTTTCAATGACACTCGACTCCGTACACGGTTCTTGCTTCTGATATTAATGTCATTGCACTTGCAGTTTCAAGAGCCATTCTGGTCCCGCCCAAGGGTGCCCAGAGTGACCTAGTCATTCATGCAAGCAAGCTGGCCGGCCCATTGGGTGCCCACCACAACTCCCATAAATATTCATTCTCAGCGACTTCTGACCTCCAATATTTGCCACTGTCATCACCTACATCATCATCATCATTATCGCCATCGGCATCGCCATAGCCATCGCCTTGTTCTGCCTCGCGATTTATTTACCTTGCCATTATTATCAACTTTTTTGTCGGCTTGTTGGGCAAACAAGGCACTCGCGGGCGCACTCGGCCGAAAGAAAAAAATTAAGAAATCCCAAACCAGATGGAAATTAGATGGATTTTTTAACTGTGGGTGTGACCGCCGGCGCATGTGACCCCAATTGGATTCAAAATATTAAAATGTAATTTGCCAGGGCGCTGAAATGTCACCGAAGTGGTCATAAACATGGAGACAAGTCACCCGCGACTATTTGTTAATTTCATTTTCTCCCTTTTTCGGACTAAAGTCGACCGCCAACGTGCGAACGGATGTGCAGCAGAAACCTTTTGTGGACCCGATCCCAGACCTCGACGCTGTGTGATACCAAGATAATTTCAGCGACAGTCTAACTATCTTCCTCTCGCCCCCTCTCTCCCGCAGAGAGACTGTTGACGTCTGTTGACGCCAAGAAAACAGCAATAAAATCATAAATAAACAAATTGTGCGCATGCGTGAACGTCAGCTTCAGTGCCTCTTGCCAAGGGCAGACCCAACCGAATTACATTGGTGAAAAATGAAAAATATGGGTAACTGTATGATCAGACAGGGCGTGATCTACCAATTCGGCTTTCATGAATGAATATATTTCGAAATAAATGATCAACAAACCGCCCATTAACAGCAGTCGCCCGCCCAATAAACTTGTCAGGTTCTTATCACATGTCAGCTTGGCCCAAAGTATAAACGTAAATGAGCGAGAGTTGACTTTGGGATTTCCGTTGATGTGTATCTCTTCGTTAGCACTTCTTCTGATTGCTATTTATATATCGCAAACTTGTCCAGTTGTTCCCATTGTGTCGAAAATGTAACGCGAAATTCAGGGCTAAAGAGGAGAGCTCGGCAGTGAAGATGATATAATGCCAGATGAAATCGGATGCGACATGCACTCGCAAAAACCAGTGGTAAAGTGTAGCTTGCTTTTGCAATGAATTAAGAGTCAATCGATCATCAATCAAGACTTTTTTGCTGTGCACAAATCGGGGGTAAATGCAACTGGCCGACAGTGGCAACTTGTTTTAGGTCGAGAGATGCGAGGGATTACAATAACGATCAAAATTGATCAATCGGCGTGCGATTTACATATCAGCCGCATTAGCAATGTGATTGACTTGGCCCACACCAACCGACGACTTGCTGGCTGGGTTTGGGCATGGGTCTTGGGTCCATGGGTTTGGGGGCACCATCTTCATCTCGGGACGGGCGTTACAGGTGGTTTTGTAAGCCAGTTTTTTTTCCTATCCCGCTCCTCACCGCCGCCGACATGTTATTTATTTATACAATATTTAGTTTGTATTTTTCTTTCGAATTCGTCCATGCCCGGGTCTTTGGAGCTGCTTTGGGCCTGGGTCGTTTCGCAATGACCCCAAAAAATGTCTCAAAACCTTTAACAGGTTGCCCCAGACAAAAGCTGAGCGTGTGTGCATAATTTAGCATAAAATCTTAACACAATTTCCCATTGTCTTTCTTGTTCTTTAGCACTTGCCTTTCTGTTGAATTTATTGAATAATTTCTCGGGACGAAATATTGAACGGACGGATCTGTCTGTGGCTTATTTGCGGCACGACACGGCACACGGCACAAATGCACACGAGAGTCCAGCAAAGAACGAACACTAAACGGCGTTGGGATTCTGTTATCCTTCGAGGTAATATCACGTATACGCGGCGTTGGCGGCCAGAACACAGAACACGAGGCGGCAGAAGGCAGATCTCGGCCAGCTCCACGAGTACCCAGCGATTACTTGGCAGTTGGCGCTCCGACAGAAGACTAAGCGATATCCGGGCCCTACAAGCCGTCTTCTATGCGCCGCGGCCACAGATACAGATACAGATACACAGATACATGGGCTTCGGATTCGGATTCGCAGTCGCAGTCGCAATCGAATTCGGTTTCAGACTCGGCTCCGTTCGGCAGCCGATCATCGGCGACCAGGTGAGCAGGTGAGCACTTCGACTGGCACTCATTGCATGTTTTTGAGGGCCAGTTCTAGGATCTGCGTCGAGAACACTGCGGCTAATTACCCAACGATTGCGGCAGCGGAGGTGGCGTGAAATATATGCAGACATTAATGAGATGTCGATAATTAAAGTAATATACGATCGCCTCCTCCCGTGGCGCAACTATTTTTAAATCGGCATAGTAAGAAGGGAGAGAATGTTGCAGTGCGCCAAATCATAGCAGCCAACTGACAGTTCCAGCTCAACTCCAGGCAGGCAGGCATTCATCATTGGGAGCGGGATGGGAGCGGGAGCTGGTTGGCTGGCGGCGGGAGTTGAATGCTAGTAGATGTGCAAAAGCGATTGTGCAATTAAATGGCCCCAAAATGCCTCCCAGCCAAAGGGGCACGGAGCAGAGCCAAGCTTCCAGTGGCCACTTGATGCATTTCAGCCACGTCATTCCCTCACTCACTCTCCAAGTCGGCGGCGTTGCACTGCCAACTGCATTACACATTGTCCGGGCCTGAAAAGAAGTCTACAATTGCCGAGACGCACTGACTCCGACTCCAACTATAACTCCCTGACATTTGGCTCCATCGCTAATTGCTCAATCAAAGGAAAGAAAACAAAGCAATAAAAAAAATGCAGGTTCGAGCCTCATTTGGTTGTCAAGTGATTGCCGCCGGGCCACGCCCTCGCTTCCCACACAAAATAAAAAAAATATATAAGATATATGTATACGGCTTCAATGAGCGAGGGGCCTGCACTTTGCCGAAATTTCATCGATTCATTCACAGATCGCCGACGCCTTTTAATCTTTGGATTGCGATCCGGCCGATGCCCAATTCAGCGTTGGCTGTAGCTTCATCGAGCTTCCGCTATTGCGAAGGTCGCCGACGTTGGAATGCCCGACGCGTGCCCGAATCTCATTTGGCGACGGAGCGCGGCGGCGGGTGCTCCGGCTCATTTCAATTGCTAAATATTTTTGGCAATTCGAGGAAGATTCTACGCAGCTTTTTGTACGTAAACGTTAACGAACTCTCTGTCTAAACTCATTTCAAGGCGGGCCCAATCGGTATCAAAGTGGGCAATCGCCATACAGTTCCACTTCCCGAAGCGTGGTTTTTTATCTCAAGAATTAAGTGAATCTCAATCCAACTTACAGTCTTCTCGAGACACTTTTTACAATCGGGCGGGCAGGTTCAAGTTATAGATGCTCGACTGTGTTTCCTGATTGCCATTTAATCAATCTGTTTATTGTTTAGGTGACGATTTCCGTAAATTTTCCATACGAATTTTCACTTTGTCTCTGGGCCAAACCATTTCAAAGTCAATGTCGCTTGGCGGAAACAAAAGACTTCGGACACGAACTTGCTGCGATGCCCCGGAGCATCGATTTAAAGATACGACTGCTGCTGTTCATTTAACGACTTATTCGATTAGAGGTTTTTATTCAAAGTTTGTTTTATTTCACAGACAGCCAGCCCCTTTACAACGAAAGCGAATAAAAAAAAATAAATAACATACTGCCAGTCTTTTGTGGCGTACATTATACGGCTTTAATGTTTTTGAACTTGACAAGATAGCTTAATTTGCATGAAAATCATCTGAGTGGGGATTTCTGCAAGAATACGATTGATTGAGCAAAAAATTCTGCCCCTTCCTTTGCCTTGTTTTGCTCCTAATTTTGTAATTTTGGCTTGTCCCTACGTTTTTCTTTTTTGTGGCAATTCTTGTAGCAATCGCCTGCGTACATTAAAACTCAATTAATGCGTAACACTTAGAGAACGCGATAAAAAAAAGAGCAATGGAGCAAAAAGCGCAACCCGCTAATCGTGGCTAGCGCCAGACTTGGAGTCCGCGTCCGAGTCCGAGGTGAACTGAGGCTGATTGGAAATCAATGAACTAACGAACTGGACACACAGCGGATGCTAGCGACAGCCTTGACCATAACACTTAAACGCCAAAAACCTTCAAAGACCAGTTGCCACTTGCTGGCTGTCAGTCAGTCAGTCTCCAAAGTCTCGCTCTCAGTCTGCGCCGGGCTCAGTCTATGTGTGTTTATTGAATTTAACGCATAAAGCAACTGCACAAGACCATTAATAAACAGCCAAGAGCCGAGCTGAAACTGGGTGGCGGCATGAACTCCACATACGCATTCGAAGTGTGTCGACATTGAACTGCACACCAGAAACACACGAACTCGGACGCGGTCTCTGATATAGATGCATATCTCATAATTACGATGACAGCCAAATACATAAATCGACGTAGCTTCTCTTCCGGCTGGCCCAGTGCTCCGAAGAGCAGGTCCCACACTGACCAAGTTGGTCGAAATGAACAAATTGTCCAATTAAATGCGATGGGAAGTAATTAGAGTACACACATGTCGCGTGCATCGGTGTTTAATTGAAAGTGAAAGCCCAGAAAAAGCGGCAAGCGTCGAATTTTGTGGTAAAATCAGACAGCCTGAATTGAAGATGACACTTGAGAGGGAGCTCTGGGTAAATCGGTACGAAAAAGAGTAAGCAAACTAAAGGTTACAGTCAAAATGCGAAGGTGAGACCATTTCCCCACCTGGCATTCATTTGCATTTTCTATTCAGCGCGAAGCTTTGGGGATACTGTGTAGGGTGTTTTATGATCCCCGGACCTCTAAACCATAAAACGTAAAATGCTTTGGCTGTTAGTAATATTTTTTTATTATTTAAATGGCGCATTAGGACTGGGGAGGAGTGTAAGCAACAGGTTGGCATCAATAGCTTCTTCATAGGTCGTAGGTCTTTCAGTTTGAGGAAGTTAAGTTTATTTACTTTGAATGCTCACAAACGGATCGTTTGCGATGCTTTGATGATATCTTTGGCAAGACAATGTTATTATAATCATTACAAAAGTATCATGATTGGACTTAAAATAAATAAAATTAATAAAAAATTGTAATAGTAAAAAATGACATGTCTTGGGGTAGAAGGAAATATGATGAATACCAAGAGCTAGCTAATATTGTATCTCATCTGCATTGTTTTCACAAAGTAAAGATCCCTTAAATTGTTATGAATGAGAAGGTAATACATCATAACCAAGTTCTACTGTACCATTTAGCTATGCACAAGCTTATGGCTCATTAAGACATTTTTAAAATATTTTTCTTTGACTTTGGTTTGGTTTTCTCCCAATTTGCTCAACTTCCGAATTGATATTCGCCTTATTTTTGACCGAGTCATTTGTTTTTTCTTTTCTTTTATTTTTGTGTTGTTGTTGAACTTGAATTTGTGGAGTAAAACAAAAAGAAAAATAATGGTGCAATAGCATTTAGTTGAAAGACACGTGCCGACAACTTGTCAAGTACAAAGTTCGATTATTTGCGAAAAATAATATAAAATAAAAGGCTTAATGATCTGCGGAATCATTAATAGAAACTGGCACATAACGAAGACAATGACGCCGCATAGAACACACGGCAGCGGAGGAGGGAATCGGACGCAAGTTGCGAGACTAGACCACGGCTGCTCTCTTGATCAAGGGGGTCAAAGTCAACTCGAGATCCGCGCAGCATTCGCCCAGTCATCAGCGGCAAGCGCAGACTGAACTCAACTAATAACCCCGATGATGCCGATTTCTAGTTCTCTGGGGCGATATATTTATGGCGAGGCATTAGGGTGATGGCAACCGTTGCCAAATCGCAGTCAAAAGCCTCATTGCTATAAAATATGCGAATTAATGCAGATATATCCCCAATTCCGAGCAGTAGAAACGATCTGATTGAGAAGTCTTTTCAGAGTTTTATTGTTTTGATTCGCTTTTATGATGTATGTATATATAGTAAGATAATATCTATGGCTCCAATGCGCCCTCCTGGTGTGTGTGATTGTGTGTGTTTGTTGGGATGAGTGCGAAATATGTGATGTGTAAGTGTAAATTCAGACCTCATTTGAATATTACTCAATAAACCCTAATGATCCGAAAGCAATAAAAGGGTCTTCTAATTGCATAACTTAAAGTAGAAATTGCTTGGCTGGCATTTCGAAAGCGTTTTTTTAGCAATGGTAACCCTGAGCGAACCTTAGCTGGTTGAGGTTCAGCCAATAGCAGCTGCTAGCAACTCTACCCAACTTAGAGTAAGATTAAGTAAACGATTGGAAATTGTATAAATAATTGTACATATATTAATTACTCTAGCGGAGAATCCATTCGACAATCAACTGTTTCGCTACTATTCCTTTGTAAAATTTAGCAGGATTTCGATGATAAATGCGCGTAATTTGATGGTATGTTTCTTTTTGTCGTGAATTTGCTTCTGTCGGACTCGTATAACAAGGTACAAATGCTCACCAAACGCTAAAAAGGCTGCATTGTAAAACTTTGCTAGTTCGATTTAATTAATGTTTTATGAGTAAGTATGCGTGGATTGTATGTTGGTACTCTTTCTGGTGATTGTTCCTTGGCTTTTCACTCCAGCTCCTAGAAGGTTATTGGTTCTATGGGAACAGTGCACTCGCTGTACATGACCCGGTACATGGCCATCTCGGAGATCCCATGGTAATGTACAAAGGCAGCCGCAATAACCAGTATGTGGAATATCTGATGAGATTGTCCCTGCAAGGTAACACCGCAAAAGTTAGGAAGCTCGAGGGGCGGAACATAGATTGCTCATTCTTACCCAAATGTCGAACTTTCCGGGGAACCAGCGCTCGGGAACACGAAGGGCATACAAAAGCGCACCCAGAATATAGAGCAGTCCTGCAAATGTTGTTTATAAATTAAATAATTTTTTTTATAAGCACTCCCTTCCAGGAGGCACACTCACCCATGAGAATTAGCCAACCCAGGCTGGCGCGGCTCATCTGGCTAAACCAGCCCTCCATGATGCTGTAGTGAATCGCTGGAATGACACCGGACAGGCCAAAGCTCATAAACACGCCCGCGCGCAATGGCCGAAGTCCCGGCTCCGAGAACTTGTCCCACAGAGAGACAACAATGGAGAGAACGCCCAGCACACACACCACCGACAGGTATATAACCTTCGGCTGATAATGACAATAAAAGCCATAATACAGCCAGGGTACAAAGGAACCCATGATCAGCAGTGCAATTCCACAATAGTCTAGTCTGCAAGCGCGTATATCAAATAATTAATAGTGGTTAAATCGTAACAAATTAGATGCAGTGGCCACTTACTTAGAAAACAGTCTTCCCATCTCTACAGAGTGACAGCTAAGTGTGTGAAAGGCGAACGAGAATCCTAGGCACACAATGGCCCCGATAAAGAAGGCGCCGAAGACGATCTTCTCCTGTGTTTGAATCTCCACCGACGGTCGGGTTATGAAGTAAGTAGCTACGCCGATGAATGCGATGCAGCCCAGCAGATGTGTCCAGATGTTGCCCGTTTCCGTGTGGACACGGAAAATCGATTTAAAGCAAGCGCGGAACGAGGGCAGAGGTGGGCGATGACCACGGTGGAGGAAGTCGTTATCCTGCAGCCATTTTGGTAGGTTCTTATAGTGACAAACCTTCCAGCTAGCCTCCCAGACCTAAATTGAGAAAATAAGCACTATTAGTTGGATGAATTATACAGGAAAGTAGCTAAAATAATGGACAACAAAATACAATTTAAAATGCAAAATAAAAACAAAGCACTTAAACAATTTATTTAACTCAAAAAGGTGACACAAAATCTCAAAACATCACACAGAATCTTGCTTCTTAGCCTTTCCTTATCCTGCACCATATAGCTTACCTTGCGTACAAACTCCTCCGCCTGCTCGGCGGCATTGTGGGCCAGTGCGCCCAGATCTATTTCATCGGAAAGAACGCCAGCCTTCAGCACTTCCGTCATCTGCGAGAAAGATTGATAAGACATTAAACTGTAAGCATCGAATGCTCCAAATGGGATGTCAATGGAAACATAAAAGCGAATGGGACTAACGACTTTTCCGCCTGCCTGCGCCTCAATTGCGTCCTCTTTCTGGCTTCTGTTGGCGATTTCTGAATCTTGACCAACTTCCAAGTCCGGCTCAGGGTCCGGGTTCACTCGCAGCACAACCTCCGGCTGTGTCTGAAGCTTGTCGTCGGGCATCTTGAGCGGCCAACAGAGATTCGTGCAAAACTAAATCAAAGTGTGCGAAACACCAAGTGTTCGTACTTTGAAGCTTGCGGCAGTCGCATACTTAGTCAAAACAATTTGTTTAAACGAGAACACACAGAGTACGTCAAGTGATAAGATAAGCGCGACCGAGACTGGTCTCTCTTTCTCTCTCTTTACGGCATTATCAGCGACGCATCTGACGCTGAATGCCTAGTTGTTGCGGGAAGGGCCAGGCCGAAGCTTCACGCGCCTAATCCACTCGTGACCTTTTAAGTCGTTGCTTAAAGGCACAACGAAATAGTCAAATGAACCTAGTACAAGTCCCGAATCAGGAAAATATAACTCATAGCCGGCAAATGAAGAGAAAGCCAGAATATAGATAAGGCTTTACTCTCTGATTGCGCAGGAATGGGCCACAAATTGGGCAATTTGATTTATCGTAGAGCCCAGATAAGATTTTACAGCGAATAAGGAGAGCTCCACCTGTGGCATCGAGGCAATGCAATGGCCACAATGTGGGCCAGCCGTCGTCGATAAGAGTGCGACATTCAAATGACAGTCGGAAAATGCGACTAACAAGTGGTAGGTGATAACTGGCTGGCGGGTCCGCGATAAGGGTTTACCACAGATGGCTGCGTAAATCGATTAACTACAAACTTTCCGTCAACCAACACTCACCTCCGCCTCGATGAGCTGTGTGTCCTCGGGAGTAGAGGGCAGCGGGCATCCGGCATCATCTTCTTCTCCCAGCTCGTCGTCGTATTCCAGCAGATCCAAGTCATTGGCGCTTAGCGAATCCTCTGGTCCCCAGCCGCGACGTTTTCGCAGTATCATCTTCACCTGTTCGAAGATATCCTCCTCCGCCTCGTCGCTGCCTCGCAACGTGGCTGTCGTAGTGGTCACCGCCTCGGCAGAGGAGTTTCCGGACGAGTCCATGCCAAAGGTGGTTTTAACGTTGGTGGTCACCTCCACCTCGGCGTTGCTTAGGTCGCCCGTCGAGCTGTGGCGCTCCAGCAGATTCGTGGCCGAGTCCATGGCGATCCTAGGTTCCCTGGACTACCTTTGTAAGCCTCCAAAAAGCAGATTCTGAAATTAAATGCGCTCAAATCAGTTACTGGATACTTCGAAATTTTGTTTAGTTTCGGAAAAGTTTGTTAGTTCAACGCAGTCGTCGCCAGCTGAACAGGGAAACTTGATATTTAATATAGAATGGGTTTATTTGCCTATTTGGCTGTCCCGATCACAGCCAATCGCCCAGGCCATATAGTATGGTATCAAGTGACCTTTGGATCCCACGATATTTGAACACTGTACATGGCGTATTTATGTTTATATCTATAGCTTTTCTGTTTGTTTGTGTGGCTCTGTTGTTGATCGTATCGTTTAGCGAGTTAGCCTGCCAATTAAAGTTTTACATAAGATCATTGACGGGGACGAGAGCGCGGGGTTAATGTGCAATCTGCACTCCAGAAGTTTTCCAACGACAAGCAGCCCAATTGCAGGGCCACGTGGAGTCGCGGCTGGGAAGTGACCCCCACCAGATTTTCACCTGCGCACTCCAGTTTTTTCCCCGAACTATCTTAGCTTGCTAATGGTGTCACAACACTTTGGGGCAACCAGGGGTTAACGTTCAACAAACCGTTGCACTCATAGTGCGTCACTCACTTTTCGAAAGTCGCGCGATTGGCGTTACTCCAACTGAAGGCGCTTGAAGGTAACACTTGCGCTGGGAAATACACGCTGCACTCGATTTAATTAGATGCAGAAATAGTTTTCTTCATGTGTTTTTCCTTAATTTTCTTGTTGGTGTGGCTGCCTGCGCGAAAAGAAAAATCTCAAGCCACCATATGTTTCAGGGTACACTGCTTCAGACAGCTGTTGACTCACTCGGTCAAGTCAAAACGTCTGGCAACGCTCCTGAGTGGCGCTAATATTCAAAAAAGGCTGATAGAGAAGTCACGTTGCAGCCGGCAAACAATGTGATTTCATTATAAGTCAAACATTGTTAGTCACTTACGGCTTTTTAATGGCACTCAATGGGGTGATAATTTTACCTGCTAAAATATTGTTATTTACCCAAATATTTTACAAACAAATTATTTTCATGGGAAACTGCCGACCATGACGAAATTACAAGATGCAAAATATAATAATACACTCTTTCTTGTTTTTTGAATAAATTATTAGTTGGATTCAATGAATGGAAAGTCGCTGTTAAAATATGGCAAATGTTTTTCGGAGAATAAATATATTTAGCATGTATATTTATTTATTTTGTAAGCTTAATGTTTATCTTCCTAATGCCTTACTTAATACGATATATACCTAGTATTGCGTGTCCTACTTAATAAAGGGATCAATAAAACTATTATTTTGTCATTAATTCTGTTTATATTATTTATTGGTTTTGCCCCGCTCTCTAATAATATTGAGGTAATATGGAAAATTACTACATAAAACTGTTTAAGCCCCTTATAATTGTTCATAAACGGAAAGTTACCTCAAAACCAGTGGTTATGAGTGGCCGCAAAGCCGATTGTCGGCGAATTCCCCTTTTAAAGCTTGGAATTAAATTAAATTTAAATATTTATAAATAAATGTCACTGTTATTTTTCGAGTGGCGAGAAAGCTCGTGGCAAAGCACTTAACTAGAATATTATTTTTATATAAATCTAAAACAAGCTCAGCTCAAATAAAAAAAAGTAAAAGATTGACTAATTTACCATAATTATGTATTGGAATCCCAATTGCTTTCGGATTTTATAGCTTCTGGGGCTACGAGACTATAGAATTTTAATGGCCCATAAAAACGTTTAGCTTAAGGCAGTTTTGAACTAAACATTCGCCTTAGTTTTTTTTGAAATCAGTTAATATTATCAAGACCAAAATTCATAGAACTCAGCGTCTTGTTCATGGACAATATGCATCAATATGATGAAGACAAATCCAGGCCAATAACATCAATCAGCCGACTACGATGAGTTTTGAGCTCTTGGCGTTCTGATAAGCACCGCCACCGCTAACTCGGCCAAGGATCTGAAGCAGATTTCGCACAGACCCCGACTAGCGGTATTAATCGCCGGTTTTAAAATAGTTGCCGCTGAAGTTCAGGGTCAATATCACAAAAGAGAAACGCCGATAATAAACGCGACGCGAATGACAAGCGAACGATAACAAATGCAAAACGACTTTTTGTTTTTGCCTCGCCATGCTACCAAGATGGAAATGGAAATGCTAAAGACCCGGAAGAGCTGCTGCACTGCATCGGCTTTGGCTGTGGCTTTGACTTTGTCTTTTGGCCCGGCACTTAGCACGTGGGCGGGGGACTTAATTGATTTAGGAAAGTGCGTTAAATTTCCCACCGAACGCTTCCCAGCGAGCTGGAAATGTGTTAATCCCTCAGTTTGCATAACTAAATGCCCGTAATAGAGACGGAATCGCCGTTGGAACGGGGCGTGTCCCAGACTTATGCGATGTTGTAGTAGACTTCAGCCCAGCTCCAGCTCCAGCTCCATGACGTGACGGCGATAATAAATCAATTGTCTAGCGGTTTATTTAAAGCCAATTTGTGTGACGGCTGGGCAAGTGCACAGGAAGAAATATTTATGAAGGAGGTCAGCAAATGTTGATGGTGCATTTAATGTTTTTTAACATGTTCTCTAATTAGTAAACACTTCCTCCTTATTTTCTTTATTCATTAATTGTTTATTCTAAAATTTAAATACAAAGTCAGGGCTTTCATACAAAGTTAAGCATGTGCATTAAAAACGGAATATATTAGTACTACTCTACATTTACCATAAGCATCGAATGGAATTTATTCGAAAAAATAGTTTATAAATTAACATACATTACACAAGAATTAAAAAATTTCGACGTATACAAAATTTGATTTGACACATTTTTCCCTGTGTAAGTTTTTATTGTTTTTCTCTTTGCGTTTTGAGCTCGCTTTTTGCGATAGGATCTGCATGTTTTTTTTATTTTTGGCAATCGGGAAAGGGTTAATAAACTTGTTCAAAATAAACCAAGAAAATCCATCGCCGCCGTGTAGCTGCTGCCGTAAGCAGTTTTGCTTTCTTTTTGCCCACAAAATGCTAACCATGCCCATTCGCTTTAATTGTTTCAAACTTGACCTTAGCACCAGAAATCCAAAAATCAGAAAAGTAACCAAAACGCCATTAACCCGACTTTGACTTGCAACGAGTAATGAAAGCGAAGGAACAAATTAAGTATACGCCGAGCGGTCCGAGCGCCGACTGCGCTGCCTCCGCTACGCTGGCAGCGACGCCAGCCGCGAATGTTGGCCGGCGCGCGGAGCTCGTTCATTTTGTTTATTTATACAGCCGAGCGTGTAGAACTCCATATTAGTGTCTTCTTGGCGTTGGCCGCAGTAGAGACGGTCGAGTCCGAGTCCGAGTCCGAGCTTACATCTGAATCCGATCCCCTGCCAGATTCAGGCTGCGGTTGTGCGACAGTGTTTGTGTGTGCCTGTGCCAGTGCGTGTGTGTTAGCCAAGTCAACGGAGGGAGTCCGCCGAACGTGCCCCAATAGAACCCAAAGAACACAACAGGTACGGAAGTGATGGAATTCTTTTTCGAATTTTTGAGGCCAGGCCCTGGCGCGAAAGTGTTGCCTAAATAAGAGAGCCGATTTCGGGGCAGGAGAAGTGGGCCAGACGCCGCTCTAGGCCTGGCCAACTCGGCTACTGCTGCTGCTGCAGCTATTGCTGCAACTGCAACTGCCATTGAAATACTAGCAATGGTCCGTCTGATTTTTCTCGTCGACCTTAACCCAATGCATCGCACATAGATTAAATGCTGAAAACTGGCTTGAGGAGCTGCAATTTTGCCAGTCAGCCAAGGCCAAGACCTTGGCTGCCTGGCTGCTGCATTGAGGCGGCCAAAAGTAAACGATTTGAACTTGTAATCGATTGCAATTCAATTTGCAGCTGCATCGCTAGCGTCAAGCGAGCGGCCTTCGGGCCACCAAAGCCCACGCCTCGCAAAGATGACCACATTTCATGGTTAGGCAAACAAGCTAGAAGTCGGAGTTCCCACGAACAGGCCACGGGCCATATCCGTTACAGTTCCTAAAGATAACACAGACGCAGTCGGCCCAGCGGGCTTAGAAAAATCCAATTAACGCTGCAAATATTTACCAAGTAATTAAAGGTTGTCAGAGACCGTCCGCCAGTCCGTCAGTCGGCCCGAAAAGTCGACAGCGCCAAAAATTGTGACACACTCTGTGCACAGGGAAAAACAGATCATTTGCAGATAATTCAAGATGATCCGGTTCTCAAAAAAGTATCTACTATATAAAAATGCTAATTTAATTTATTATTAATAAACACTTTTTGTTCTAAAGCTCGTTGCAAAATAATAGGTAAATTTATGGAATATTTTATGATAAATAAAAATATATATATGGATATTATTAACTTTGCATTAGGCACATATCAAGTTTGCAATATTATTTCCTCTTAAAGAAATATTTCTACCAGCCAGCTGTTATCTATATTTTTAAAGTTAATCATTTTATAGCTTAACGACCCCAATTATATGGTGATTTAGGTTATAACTCTCTACTGGAACTGAGCACTTCTAATTATTAAAAACAAAAAATCAATTTGCAATCCGATTATAGTTTATGATCTTTATTTTTCACGGTGTCAACTTAAGCCAGTTGCTGGATATAGGTATGGATTTGGGTGTATATATGTGGCGTTGCTGCGGTTGCCAAGTGCTGGCTGACTCGGCGCGATTCTCTGCCTCCTCTGTGTAAATGCCTCGGCTGGCAGAAAAAATTAATTTACAGCGCTAAGCAAGCATGAAACCATAAAACATGTGCACTTGACACAGGCAAGACTAAATGATTAACCTGTTGCACACGTCGGGAAAACAATGCGCAACACATCAGAAACCGAAACAGAGACTGACACGAAAATGCGACCCGACCCGATGCCACATACCCCTTACTCAGAACCCATTAATTTTTGCGAGATGTTCAGGTGCAACGCAACCCCTTTCAGAGTTGCAATGGGCCAACCTTAATGTATTCGGGAACTTTATTTTGTTTTTCACATGGCTAATTGTTGTCATTGGCGGACCGACAAGTGCGTGTGAAAAATCTGAGCTGCAACACCTGTAATCCCCAGGAAAATATCTGCCCCATTGGAGCTGAAGAATATGCACAGGGAAAAGTTTACTTTCATATTGATTGCTAAAAAATAACCAACTATAAAATGAAATTTGCAATTTATTTAAAGTAAATAAAATGTTATAATTAATTAAAAGCCATTTTAAGTTATCAAAAATAGCATTCAACATAAAATGTAATTCAAAAAAAGGCTTAGTTTCGAGAGTGCTTTAATTATTTAGTCAAAATTTATTTTATCTTATTTAATTTAATAATTCATTCCCTTTTTGCCCTGTGTAGACACGTGGCTAAAAAACATTCGCCTTCCAAGCACAACATTGCAAAATAAACACGCAAAACTTGCAACTTTTTAACAACATTTAAATCGCAACTACAGATACAGATACAAATAACCACACTGGCCGATGAAAGACTAATGCCCCATCGGCCTTCATTAGATCTCGAATTAGTGGCAAATTAAGTTGTTTTTTCTGACTTAAACCTTTTTTATTTTTGGAGGCAAATTCATAAAAATTAACGCTTTTTTCGGGTGCTTTTCCGCACCGACCAGACGCTTTTGGGCATTTAGATACAATTTATTCGTATTAGTCACAAGCCGAAGGGAAGCAAATAGGAAAGACCGAAACATTTTGGAATTATGGACAACCCGTGTTGGTAGCTGGGCAAATCCAATGCCGAGTATCGGTACTCGGTACTCCATGCGGAGGCTCTCCGTTCTCGGTTCCCCGTTCTGATAATGCTGACACGGCGTTCGACAAGCAGCTCTTAAAGGGTACAAATTCGCGAAAGCGAAATCAATTATGCATACAATACACATAATTTTAATGCGTGCGCGGCAGTCCGTCTCTGTATCTGTGTCTGCGTTTATTTGTACCTTTTGTTTTCTTTTTTTTACATTTTATTTATCCCCAACTGCGGAAGAGCTCTGGGCCTAGCTAGAATCGAGGCACGGCGGCCTCTGGGTGTCCAAAACTGTGGCAGAAGGTGCTCGGGGGCTGGACTAAGCTGGGGGTTTCCCAAAAAAGGTGGCGGGTGGCCCATCAACGTCAGCAGCAGCCCCGAGGGCAGCCAGCGGAACAGTCGCCTGACTCAACCTGTCGACAGTTGGCGTCACATTTTTGGTCGTGATGATGGTGATAATGATGATCGCGGCGATGATGCGAGCTCACTTTTCCTGTCTCCAGTGTCAGTCTATGGATGCCAGGTGCCTTGCATACGAATGGGAATGGGAATAGGATGGCGATTGCGATTGGGAATGGCTTTGGCAATATGGATATATGGAAATGGGAAGGCGATCGATTGCTCTAACCCTGACAGAGACCCAGTCTCAGTCTCAGTCTTAGTCTCAGTCTCAGTCGCTGTCGATCAGCAGCAGTCGCCACATATCAATCATACGCCAAGTGGGACCAATTAGCGGCGGAGCCAGGTGTTTGCTCTGTTCTTCGGGAAACTCTCAAGGCGAATGCACTCCACGTCTAATGGCACGCCATGCCATCCGTTGCTGCAATTAGAACAGAAGCTGAAGCACCCCCCAGGCTCCAGTCATTCGGCTGTCATTAGAGACCGAAACTGCTCTACAAGCAGGCCCTGCTTACAAACTTGCTGGATCAGTCGGATTTTGAATAAAATCAATTCCGTTCGACGACTGACTGGATATATCTATGCGAATTGAGCAGCTAATTATACAAGGCGATCTAACTAGTCGAGAATCTTCTGCTGCCCGGTGGACGAAGACGAGTTCCGGTTCGATTTGGCTAGGTCAGTGGTTAATGAAGAGAACACACACGGAAAGCCACGGCAACGCGTTACATAAAAACGAGTTTCCTCACCGCACACACGCTGTAATTGAATACATTTTTGATAGGCAATTTTCAATCAAACTCTTTCCGCGTGCAATTTAAATAACAATGTGAGGCAAGAACGAGAAGCGAGGCCAGCACCAGCCACCCATCCACATGGCTAGAACATTAAGCCAGTGGGTTTGTCAGAGTGTGTGTGTCAGATGCGGAGATACGGAGATTCGGCGGAGATACAAGATACAAAATGAATGCCAAAGTTGGACTAACTTTAGTGCCAAGGCAAGAAATTCAAATGAAGCCTTGGGTGCGACTCTTTTCAGGTTTCAAGCCATTGACTTGCGGTCGTGTCAGCGCCAAGAACCTAAGGTCTTAAAGTCGTCTTCAGATCTGCTACTTATATATATATATATAAATATATGATATATGAACGACATTGGGAGTGCAACGATGGCAGCCAGCTTTATCTCTGTCCGGCGACTGCTGTCGTCATTCATCACTCGATTGGGGATAGCTCAATTGGCGATTTCTTCGCGCCTTTCATTAAAAAATCATTGGCGTATCTCGCCCAGAAATTCCAATGCAGCTCACGCTCCTCGCCTGCGCGGCAGCTCGGCTCCTCAGCGTTTTTTTTTTTTTTTGTAGGTTCTCCTTAGCCAGCATAATCAACGCTCGCGACACGAAACTCACAACTAGCAACTAGCAACTAGCAACTCGCGATTCCGATTCCGAATCCGAATCCCATTCTGAGCTGCAAACGTGCGGAGCGTTCGGGATTTAGAATATCTTTTCATTCAATATTTTGGCAACGCGGCGTACGGACGTCGAGCTCTGAATTCTCGATTTTGGGCGAAATTTTCTAAAGCTTCCTCTCCCTTCCCTCGCTCTTTGCAGCTGCCAATTGCAGATCAAGTCAGCCACGATGACCACCTACATGCAGATTGTCGAGGAGCGTATCTCCGGCCTGGCCAAGGGTGTGGGTAAGTCCAATAAATGCTAAACAAAGCCATTCACTTTAAATATAATTTTAATAAAAAAAATTATTACCAGATGAGACGGTGGACAGCTGGTTCCTCATGAGCTCTCCGGCGCCCGTGGTGGGCGTGGTGCTGGTCTATCTCGCATTTGTCCTGAAAATCGGCCCCGATTACATGAAGAACCGCAAGCCAATGGATCTGAAGCGTATAATGGTGTTCTACAATGCCTTCCAGGTCTGCTACTCCATTTGGATGTGTCGCACGGTGAGTCCATAAAGCCACAAGGCGTCAGAATTATTCAGAGCACTGATCCCGATTTATGTATTATTCATTTTAATAATCAGCGTAGCGAAGTGCTTGTTAAACATACAAAATGATGGGCTGGGCAGTATTTGCATTACAAATTCCGCACTTTTAGGCTAAACATATAGATGAAACGCATAAAAAATTGTTTTAAATTCTAAACTCGATTTGGTAATTGATAAAGAAAAAGCAAAATCATGAATGAATGAATTTCAATTGATATTCAATTATTATATTTGATTCATTGAGGGGATTTATAGGCTTAGATTTTTGTGATCTCAAAATCTATAGGTTTTCCTGATTCCTAGATATATCGAAATTATTAAAATAAATTGCTTATAAATAAATATTTGCTCTTCTATTTCCACAGTCCATCCGGGAGAGCAATGTGATGGCCTCGATCTTCTCGAAGAAGTGCGAGATTACCCGCACCCGGGAACAGACCCTTGCCCTGTACTCCGGCGCCTGGTTCTACTTCTTCTCGAAGATCATCGATCTGCTGGACACCACATTCTTTGTGCTGCGTAAGAAGGACAACCAGATATCCTTCCTCCACGTCTACCACCACACAGTGACGGCGCTCTTCTCGTGGGCCTACCTGAAGTACGTGCCCGGTGAGCAGGGCGTGATCATTGGCATCCTCAACTCCGGCGTGCACATCATTATGTACTTCTACTACATGGTGGCCGCCATGGGACCCCAGTACCAGAAGTACCTCTGGTGGAAGAAGTACATGACCAGCATCCAGCTGATCCAGTTCGTCCTCATCCTCGGCTACATGCTGGCTGTTGGCGCCAAGGGATGCAACATGCCCAAGACACTGACCTTCTTCTTTGTGGGCAACACGGTCATCTTCCTATATCTCTTCGGCAACTTCTACCGCAAGACCTACAAGAAGGCCAAGACCATCGATGGCGCAGGATCGGCGACGGGCAGCAGTCTGGCCAAGTCCGCACTGAGGGCTGCCGGCGGAATGGGATGCATGCCGCAGACGATGAACGTGGGCAACGGAAAGACGGCGACGGCCATCAGCCTGCAGAACTCGCTGCCGGGAAAGGCATACATCGATCTGAACAACAACAGCGTGAAGCCGCTGAAGCTGGAGTGAGGCCGAGAGCTAGAGGATTTCCAGGGGTTTCAGTTAGCAATTACTTTCGTAGCGCGGGGCTTCAGAAGTTAGTTCGTAAGGTATCCGTATCCGTATCTGTATCTGTATCTGTATCCGTATCTATATCAGTTTCTCTGTATCTCGGCGTGTAGGAGGGATCGGCCAGCGTAATGTTTATGCCGGACAGACGAAGGAAGATATTTCAACCCAAAAAGTAGCTAGAACCCTAAGTGTGCGAATGTTTACGTGTTTATGTTTTTCTAGCCAGTGTGCCTGTGTGTGCGAGGGTGTGCGAGCGAATGTGTGATAGAGTTTATTAATGAAATGCAGCCGTAAATCGTTTCTCGAAACAACAACAAGAAAAATTCAATAAAACTTTGATTTTTGTATATTTAATAAGGAGCCCAGCGCTCTGTCTCTGTTCTTTGCCGGCGCGATTCGGGTTTCGCCAATGGGGGGGTTTTGGGAATTCTTTATTTTTCGGGTTTTCTGCACGAGGCTGAGGGGTTAGATAACCGAAAAACCAGTTGGATCCCATTATTTATGACAGCAGATTCGTGGCCAAATCAATTCCCGCGGCCACGCGCACCTCCCGCCCGGCGGCATTATGCAGATCTGCAAGCCGCAGCCATTCAGACGGATTAGATATTCTTCGGGGGGCACAAAGAGTGATTAATGCCTGGCGATTAATCGATGAGATTTCACCTGCCAATTGTCCCAGGTAACTGCGTACGCGTGCTTGGCGCGATTATGCAACACGTTCTTCTGGCCAAACAAGAGAACTGGTCTGCGGCTCTTCCCCGGCCCGGCTTAGACACCTTGGCGACGAATGGCAATGGGTGAATGTCGGTGCCAAATTAGAATTTCTAATCAATTTTTTCTCCCTCGCCTTGACTCACACACATGCCCAGCATCAGCATCAGCACAGCACAGCCCGTTTATTTATGCAGATTTTTAAATAAAAATAGATAAAAACTTATGTTGTTTGTGGCCGAAGTCAAAGTTCAAGGGCCTGATTTAGAATGCCATCTGTATCTTGTGGGGTTCCTGTGCTGAGTTGTGTATTTTTATCGATGGCTTTACTATATCTGCCACATTTGCATAGGTCAGATCTTCTTGTCTTGCTGAAAGCAATGCCTAAAAGTATGCTCTTTTCCCACCATTTTTCAGTATGGAAATTTTTATAAAAAAAGGTTTCGCACAAGTTCTGTTCTTCATCTTCTGCTTCGATCGATTCTATGCTGATCAGGCCATAAAACTGGTAACCAGAGATATAGCTCCGGTTGGGGCCAGTCGAAGACAGACGACGACTTTTTCGCTCGGAGGTTCGTCTTTGTCTTGTCGTGTTTTTGTGGTCAAGATCAAGGTCAGTTGTCGAATAGAGGAAACCGGCTCTCGGTTCGATACTGTATCCGCAGCAGCAGCAACCCCACTCGAAGATGCGTTTTCACTTCCGCTTCGCTGTGGTTCCGTTTTGACTGATTGCTCAATAAAAGGCTGCGGAATTTATCAAACTCTTATCTCGGCTGGAGCCGTCGTTCAAGGTGCCTCTGAATTAAGCTTTGGTGGTCAGCGTTCCCAGAGCCACGTAAAAATTGGACGTGCTGCATCACCATCATCAACCCAAAGACCTGTTCTAGCCACGCCCATTCAAATTCAAATTCAAATCACTCTTCGCATTACGGATGTCGCAGCTTCCGCCGCCGAATGAATGAAAAGCTTGTTCTCAACATATTAGATATTGATTTGATTTAAATGAGCTCCTTGATCACAGGCTTCCTCGAGAGATTTATGTGAGGTTGCCCAAATGGGTGTGGCTTGTTGGGAGATTCCTCCCAGTTAACTGAGAAAATAAACAAAATAAACAATTAAGATTGTATGACTCTCCAAACAATGAGGCAATCTTTATGATTGTTCTATGATTTTTGATTACAGGAAATGGCTTCTTCTGCAATATTTTCAAGGTCAAAGCTAATAGAACTAGCAACTCTGGATCTTGACTTATGATTTAAATTGCGCCAATAAATTGCATAAATTTGTTTAAGATTATTTATTGGAATTACTTAGAAGAGCAATTTTGAAGTGTTTGTTGAAGAAGATTTTAAGCAATAAACATAATTTATGTAATTACATTTTGAAATAAAAGCCTGTATAAAACCACCAACTTAATATGGTCTTCAATGGGTTCTTGAATACCCTTAGAGACCTTCAAGATCAATGGATTCTTGTGACCTTAAGTCCCCGCCATTCATTGAAATAAGAATCATTCTCATTGTTGTTTTTTTTTTCGGTATTTTTTGTAGAAAAAATTCTATATTTTTATTTGTAAAATGTGTGTTGAATTTATGGGTGTTTGCTATTTGCTATTTTCTATTATTTTTCACTTCTCTTATGCCTACTTTACATACCACAAGTATATAAATTCTAAAGAAAACATATTCATATTCATATTCATATGCGTACCTACACTTATTTACACAACTAACGCTTCTTCTGCCTGTTTACTTAACTTAGTTCAGTTTTGGCCGAAAGACATACAACTTCTTTCATTTGTTGTCCGCCAGATGCGAACATCAAACGGAGCGAGCGATGATGACGATGGCTGCAAAAAGCAATTTCAACTGTTTGAACATTTACATAATGTGTGTATCGGTGTCTCCAAGTCTCGAAGACTCGGAAACCTCGTTTGCTCAAATACATGTATATATTGTGTCGTCTCGTTTCTGATTTTTGGCGGCGGATTGCTTAAGAAATTAGTCAACAAAGTTGCACATAGAACGTGGTGGCTCTCAGTGGTGTCCCGCTTTGTACGAGTATTGAGGGGGCGCCTGGTGTTGGTGGTGGGTGCGGCGGCCTACAAGGCCTTCTGCTTCTGCCCCTGCAGCTGCTCCACAGCCTTATTCAGGTCCTTGGCGCAGCTTTCGTTGTTATTGTCCGCAGGGATGGCCTTGGCCTTGGCGGCCGCCTGCTTCTTCTTGTAGGACTTCTGGTAGAAGTCATTGAACAGGAAGTAGAAGAAGACGGCGTTGGGCAGGGTGAAGCACACCGACCACCGAGGATAGCCACAGTCCGTGTACAGCAGCTGGGTCTGGTGGATGAAGGCGCAGCAGAACTGGATCTGTAAAACGGGAAATAGATCATATAATTAGTGATAATTTTAGGGATTTTATAGGAAGTGTTAATCATTTTTTGCTGCCTTTAAAAATTCTTTAATTATTGAAACTAAAAGGGAATTATTTAAGAAATGAATAGTTGGAAAATTATGAAAACCATACGAGATCTTGTGTAAATTTTATGAATATGTAAAAATGTGGCGTGAGTTTGTTTAAGTTTGAGTTGAAGTCTACTCATTTAAAATTCAATGTTTTTTAAGCAGCAAATCTGGCCAATCTCTCGGAGAATCTAAACGCTACTCACCATCTGGAGGTTGGTGATGTACTTCTTCCACCACAGGTACTTCTGCATCTGGGGGCCAAAGGCGGAGAGGAAGTAGTAGGAGTACATGATGATGTGTACGAAGGAGTTAATCCAGCCAATGAAGGTGCCGTGTCCGCCGGGATAGTACTTGCTGGTGCCCCAGCTGATCATGGGCATCACGGTGTGGTGGTAGACATGCAGGAAGGTCACCTGGCGATCGTTCTTGCGCAGCACAAAGAAAATGGTGTCCAGCAGCTCGGTTATCTTGGCCAGATAGTAGACGTAGACCACACGCGCCTCACGGTATGCCTTGGGCGTGCGGGACCAGTCCACCGGCTGACAACGCCAGCTGTAGTACTGCCAGATAACGACGCCCTCGTACACCATCCATACGCTGAGGGCCACCTGGAAGAAGTTGTAGACGAGCAGGGTGCGTTCCAGCTTGAAGGGCTTGCGATCCTTCATGAACTTGGGGCCCCAGGAGAGCACGAAGAACAGGTAGAAGGCGAGGATGCCCAAGAGCGGAAGCGGTGACTTGATCAGGAACCAGTCATTGGTGCGTGGATCTGAGCAAGTGGAAATGGGGATTAGCCACGAGGTATATGTATGCAGACATGTGACACCACTTACCTGCCAGATCGGTGAACAGAAAGTTCCAATAGTCCACCTGCGTTGCGTTGACGGCTGCCATTTTTAAATTCTTGTTGGACTCTTGCTCCCACAAATACGATTATATAGTCGCTGATCGCTTCGATGTGGGAATTAAAAATCTGCTAAGCACGCGTCGCAACGAACGAGTTTTGCGAAATCTAAGTGGGGAAGAACAACGGGGAGTCTGGATGAGTTTGGGTTCAAGTTCGGGTTCTCTATATAAGTTATGCTAATGTCGCCAAATAGTTACTGTTGCCGAGCCCAGAAATGTATAAATAAAGACCTACACTGGCAATCAAAGTCGAAAGAGTCGCTGTTGACGCTAGGTGACGGTGAAATGCGTGAAATTATCATGTAACAGTAACAGTAAATTATATTCATTATTATGAATTAAACAACCGCGGCGGAGCACAACAGGCCGCAACAAATTAGTTAAGGTGGCCACCTCATGGCCTGCGGTTGCCTCACAGCTGCTAAATTGGGACTCCAATTCCGACTCCGACTGCGACTGAGATTCCAAAAGATACCGAGGTACCGAGACTGTGTCTCACGTGTGGAGATCCCCTCTCACCCACCCGGATAGCGGAGTGGAAATTATGTTTGTCTGTCTGGCGAGTCTCTCAACAGAAGCAGCCACAGTCATTCATGGAGTACTCGACGCAGACGCACTTCACGATGATTAATCATCCCAAGAACCTAGATTCATAGCCCAGGTCTTCGAAGGACCATTAGAGAGCCATCAAGCCAAGCCAGCTTCGAGCAGCCAACGAGCGTTGGCTGCTACATATGCCAAAAGGCATAATCACGTTCGTTGACTTCGAGTCTCACACTTGAACTTGGCAAAGGCCGATTAAGAGCGCGGTAATCGAATAGCATTATGATTTCTTTCGTCGTTTTCGAGGCTATTCTGATCGGCTTCTTGGACTGGCTGGGACCGGAGGAGGGCTTGGAGTGTGCGAACAAATTGAAATAATAAACGAGTGAAACAGAAATACTACTAGCAAGTCGAAGGGCAAGTTGGCCAACACTCTGCGGTGGCTATCAGGTTTTTCAGCTATTTCCTGCACTTCAGGCCTTTTGAATATTATCTGCAACATTTGACGCCACAGAATCGGGGCGGCAATAACAGGTGCTAAGGTGCTAAACACCTGTATTTTAGTATGCACGGAAACGCTCCAAAAATCCAGTTTATCAATTTTCAGCTCTATATCATGACCTTGCCATAGTTTTATACTGTTTACTTCCAACTTCTGGGGGGAATAGCCAGCAATCTGGACAACTGTCGCATCTCTTGGGGCGCAGTCCCCGTCGTGTCTGGCTGATCATCGCCAGGCATATCTCGAGAGGCATTTCCACTTGGTTAGTCATTTGTTAAATGGCCTGCGGTCTCGGGGATTTCGGCTCTTGGCTTTTGTTTTTGTCAACCGGGCCTTGGCCACGCCTAGAGCGAGCAAATAGAAAATTGTGTCACCTATTGCCCAACTGTCAAAGCCGACCGAAGACCGAAGAAGGCTTCGGTTTCGTTTTGGCTAATTAAATTATGTCGCAAAAGTTTAATGACCTTGGCAGGTGAGAATCGAAGATGCTCCCCATATGGCAATTATTGTTCTAAAAAGTGTGTCAGCATATTGTATATCTCAAGAAGTTAGTAGAAATATTTGAATAATGCCTCAAATTCTAAAGCAAAAGGGACTTGCCATTAAAAATATGAGAATAGTTTCCCATAAACAATATTTACTTTCTGATAAGTAATGTTTTGTAAACACAATTTGATTAAAGAATATAGGTTTATACTCCTATATGAGATATTTGCTGTATTTGATTAAAATTCAAGAAAAGGAATCGCTGTATAACTTTTAGTTTCAATTAATTCTGAACTTCTTAGTATGATAAAATTATACCCAAAATTCTAGATTCAAATATAAAATATTACTTTACTCTAGAGGCAGGGTTTTAACTCCTTCTAAGGAATATCAAAGTGAAGTAAACTTCAAATTCTTAGATTATTCAATGTAAAATCTAATGACATTCATCACTGTTCCCACAGAGTTCTAAGGCCTTAGTCCTTATGTGACTAGGCCCGAATTCTAAGGCAAATCTCGTATATTTCTGATCTGATTGATCACTTCTGTTAGACACCAGCACACACTGACACTTGCAAATCAAGAGCTTGGGCACCTGTTGCAATCTCTTCGATTGCCGTGCACTTAATTTACAACAGCAACGGACGGCAATAGCAACGACAAACAGCGGGAACGCTTAATGTTAACACCATGACAACTGTATTTTGGGTCTCGTTTCATCTGCTTCTTACGACTGATATTAAGATGCTGGATTATAGTATAGTATATGGAGTGGTGGAGATACCTTTGCTAGCATCCGCTACCCACGAGACTTGTACGCGCACTGAACTGCTACGCCGAGGTGTACGCGGCTATGTATAAAAATTTCGTCTAAAGGTTCGATTTTTTGGTGTTGCTGTATCTTTGGCTCTTTTCCGATTTTGTTTTTGTTTCAGTTCATTTCAGTCGCAGTTTCAGAGTCTATCTCTATCTCGGTCTCAGTCGCAGTTTTGGCTTTTAGTTTTGGTGTAAGGCACAACTTTTGTTTCGGCTATTTGGCATCTTGCTCATCTTCATCTTTGACTTTAGCTTTGGTTTTGGCATTAACTCTAGTCGAAATGTTCTTTTGTGCGATCGTTTCGTTTCGATTCGATTGGTATGGGTTTCCCTGCATATATAATTCTATATGTACACGGATCGGAAGATCGCCTGGTCTCGTTTTGCTCGGGTGTGCGTGCGTGTTGCCGGCTCTTTGTTGCCTGAAATCGCTTGAATTTTAATTCGTTTTCTATTTGGCCTGGCAGCCTTTTGTACAATCTAAAGAATCATAAAATATTCTTGAATAGTTCTCATTCCCGATAGTTATGGTCAAAGCAATTGAGTTGGAATTAAAAGGATGAGGAATACGATTTGAAAGCAAAGTATCTGAGCTTTGGTTTAAGGGTTAGGGAAATTGTTCGTTTAAATCGAAGTACGAAGTACGGAAGTGCGGGTTAGGGAATAGAGTCATCCCCTTGTGGACTTCAAATACAATATTTTAACATTTTATTTAAATTTTCAGCAGTAAAAAATCTAAATACCTAATAGGTTATAATAGATAATACATACTACAGTGTAGAATACGCCTAATGGACTTTCATTTTCTCAGCAATAACTCAATTATACTTTGAACGCTCTCCAGACTCAGTATTGAGTATTCTTCATCATTAGCCATTAGCCACCGAGTGAATGCTCCCAAATGACCGCAGAATGAGATTTTCATTCTATTTTGTTTTCCCTTTCTGGTAATTCTCCCCGCTTACTGATTCTCCTCAAGCTTTATTTCGAGTCTTAGCCCGACCTTGACCCACATTTTGGATACTCTTTCGGCGCTCCATCTCCGTCACGTTGAACTCTAGAACAAAATGCGTAGCTGGTCAAGAATTCCGTTGACCTTTTTGTGCCGCGTCAACGAAATTCTTGCTGTCGCTCCACCAGCAATGTCAGAACAAACACAAGAAACGGCGATTAACGACTAATTTACAGACCGAAATTTAATTCGAAATTAAAATTGAATGTGAGGTGGCGTTAATTCAAGGAGACACGCGTTCGGATGGTCAATTTACATACGAGTTCTGGTGGCCCAGGGCTTGGATTCTAGAGATCGGACACAGAGATCGCACAGATTGATGCTACTTCCGGGTCAAGCGATCGAAAGCCAGCTCCAACGATGGCTAATGGAACCAGCTAACACACACAAACACAATACCAACCATAAACGGAGGCTGAGGCTGGGGTCACTCGCAGTTAACTGTGTCACCGGCGAATTGAACTTGAACTTGCTGCTAAACTTGGCTTAAACTTATGCGAATCGCGACCAGTTCGCATTCGATTGGACTGCATAAGATTAGGGTGAATGTCAGGCGCAACGGAGGGTGAATCCCTTTGATGGCTCTGCCGCTGCCAGGAATCAATCATACGCCGTGTGCGCCGCTAAGGGGGCTTCTTCCGGCTTGCTGCCATTTGCATGCGTCTTTTGTTTGTCCCTCCAACCAGACAGACCGACAGATAGACATAAAGACAGACCGACATATAGCAGATCATAATAGTATGCAAAAGACGACAGTTTATTATCTGCGTCGCTGCAGACGCCGATTCATGTTCGATTCATGCGATCAAACTGGGAGCTACGAGCTGCTGGCTGCGCTCACGTTATGCAAATATCTTCCGCAAACATTTACATAGCCAACAGCCAACAGCCAAAATGGCCAGCAAACCGTTAAACAATTATTGTTGAGTTTTTGCGTACCCCCCGCCGCCTCTTTTGGGCCAAATTGCGTAGACAAAAACAGTCACACGAACAACAATTAAATGTGCAAAATCTCCTCGTCTTGTTTCGCGTGTTCGCATTGTAGAATTCCTAATTGGCGATGAGACACAACATTATAATTTAATTATCAATATTTTGGTGGTTTTTTTTTGCTTTGCTTTTAGTCAAGGACGGCGGAAAGGGCGCCCAACAATTTGATCACTGATCATCGATTTTAGATGGCCAAGCACTTCCCACCAGCTCTGCGAAATGAAATCATTAAAACTGCGTTTATTTCTATGCCTACAGCATTGTTTTTTGTTTAGTCGTAAGATTGTTAACAGCAATTGCAAATGAGGCTCTTAAATGTTTAATTGGCCGCATTAAAGTTGTCTGCGGTCCGCCGGATTAAGTTAGCCAAGTTTGGCTTTTTCGCACGCTGCTGGCGGCATCTAGATTTGATGTTAGCAAAGCTTGGCTTAAAGCTGCCCAATAAGTTGCCAGATTATTTGAAAATTGTTAAAGTTTATCGCCCTTCTGCAGTCAAGTTCGTTGTCTAAGTCTTTTGTATCTTATTTTTGTTTCTTTATTTTTGTATTTGTTGTTGTTTTTTGGGAACCATTTATGAAGAAGCTTTGCGTTAAAATAATTTAAAATTAAATAAAAAAAAACTAATAGTAATTTCAGCTTTCAAATTAAATACAAATATTGCAAACCCAGCTTCTTAGGTATCACCAACAATGTAGCTCAACATAATTCCTGCAAAAAGCTAAATTTTCTGTTAGATTCTATAATTATAGATTAAAGTTATTAAAGCACGTCCACCTTTGTTAACTCTCAATGCATAAGGTACCAGGTATTTAAAAGCCGTGCCCTTATCTCTGGTAAAGTAAGTATTATTTGAAAAAAATATTATTTACTCATGTTACCTTTGTAAATCCCCCTTGCCAATTTTCAAGACTTCATAAGTTCTTAGTAATTATAAATTATAAATAATTGTAGGGCAAGAATTTGTAGGACGGCATCCAAATCGATAATCCATAATCTAATTTCTATTCAATTAATTGCGTGTGTTCCCTCCGAGTGTAAACAAAGGCTAAATGGAGCTGATTAGTGGATTAGATTACATGACACGAGTCGTTGAGCTGACCCCAGCCACTTGAAGCTGTAACAGGTCGATGCTCCCCTCCTGCTCTATGGCCACTCATCCAAAGTGGCTTTAATTGCGCAAATCGAACTCGTTTGCCACCACGGAAATGCCGAATCTATATATATCTAGTATATATAGCATCTAGCGGGTATCTCGCGCACTCTCCGCACGATCCGATCAATCGAATTTTTGGATCGTTGCTGGCCAACTAGCAACTACCGTTGGCTTGCCCTTGGGAGGAACTCGTTTCGAGCGATAAATTAAGAGAAAAACAAAAAGATTAATATGTGGAGAAAAAGAAATCGTACTTCCGTTTCCGGATCGAACGTTGAGATGACGATGAAGCAGAAAATGCCTAAGAAGCTTAATAGACTCGATAGCGCAGAGCGGTTTTCATTTAGCAGCCGCCGCCAATTAAGATGCATAATTATACATTCTAGTCTCGATATTTTCGCCAGCTCTCAATACCGGCGATACACAGTGTCTGTGATTTTTTCGCGCTCAGCAACTGTGTCAAGTTCAAAGTGAACTTTTAATTGCTAATTGGCTGGCAGCAGATCTATTCTTGGAGTAGCCCGCTCTTAATTATATTCAAAAATATGTATCTCGCCGCTCTCAAGTTCAACATTCGCAAGCGCCGAACTGTGGTTTGCCGAGAACTTTATCATTTCGGTTGCCGTTTTGCCTCATAAACCCGAAAATTAAAAACTGATGAGCAGCTACCAAATATATGAGCCATATATATATATATTTTTAAGCTTGAGATGTTTGTGCATTTGTCTGGATGTACTTTACTTGATGTTTTTTTATTTTCAGTTGTAACTGGCCCCAAGTTTGGCCAATTGATTAGCAGCCGCAGTGGCTGCTTTTGGCCTCTAACATTATTTAGCCACAATCAGTGGCGGTAACAAGAGGGATGACAGCTCAAAAACGAATCAGAGTGTTATCTAAATAAAAAAGGTTAAGAAGAGAAATTTAAATATAAAATGTCTTTAATTATGTGGGTAAATCAGGTTAGCAATCCTCTGAAGATCTTTGTTTTTCGTTTTGTTAATATATTTATTTATTTCTGTATAGCTTCTTACAGAAAAACCCCCTTCAATATGTTCTATGACCCCTAAAAACTATATTTCGACCCCCAACATAATATTTTTCACACCCGCCGCTGGCCATCTCAGTGACCATCGAACGTGCCATCTTGGCGGCTTGAGCTTCAGTTACCGATTCTTTGACGATTACCCAACTGAATCTGGGCAGGCAACTTCTGGGTTTGCCCATTCAATTAGGGCCAGGTCTGAGCCACGCCAATGCGAACGTATATTGAGCTTGAAATTCCAAGAGCCCACATCATCTGCACATGTGTGTGATATAGATATGATCCAATGTTTAAATTAAAGTCTTGTCTCTTTTGCGGGCCGTCGTGCCCAAGGTCAGGGCGTGCTGCGGGCTTTTCTGCACCAAATTGCAACGCAATTAAGACTAAGTATGGCCCAGATCTGAAGATAAACCATCGCCGGCGGAGTTGACATGAAGCATTTAGCAATCCAATAGCAGCGATTGTGGAACTCTGAACAAAAATGTTGTTACTTCCACAGAGCGATTAATAAAAAGGCTTAATAAGCCGTCGTTGATGCAGTGTAATTGGTAATTGCTGCTTACCGGCCCCGATACAATCCGACCTTTTAATCAGGGGTTAGTCCAGTCCAGCCTTTCGAAAACATTCCGTTATTAGAAATTAATAAACGACTGCGGTCAACGGTCAAGCTGTCAGCGCACAAGCATTCTGAAACGCTCCAGAAACGCCCCATCATGTCCCCGGCCCGACGTGTTAACACCCACACCTTATTCTATTCAGTGCTAATTAATTTATGATTGCTAATTATTTGCTACATATACTTGCTAATTAAAATTTGTGCACAATCATTCTGTGCGCCGGCAGTAACTCGCCGAGTGGTCACTGCGCTCAGTGAAGAATTAGTTAAGCTAAGCGATAAAGCAAACATTGCGGAACATTATATGTTACTTAACGGATGCGGATAGTATCTATGAAATCTTGCTAACCATTTGATGGATTCAAATATTGATATTAATATCGTAGGAGAATAATATGAAGCTTCTCAGTGCAGATTCCTTGAGTACATTGAGCCAAGTTCCGGTTCACAAATTATTTGCACTAAAAACTTTCAAGTTTGCATGGTCTTTCTTTTAGGCAATATTAAAAAATTTAACTTTTAATAAAAAATATTAAAAAATTTAACTTTCAATAAAAACAAACGAAATAACTACACTCTAATGTGTGACTTTGATATAAGAGTTATTTGTTGCAAATATATATCTATAAGTCTTAAGCAAAATATTATAAAATTAGCTAGATTCATATCTCAAGTAGCAAGTCTTATTTTCTTTTCTCAATTCATTTCATTGAAAAGAAAACAAAATACATTGATTTAGCAAATGGCTTAATATTAAGCCGTTTCGAACTTTCCCGACTAAAATTCCAAAGTCTTGTCAACACCAGGGCCATTAATCAGGCGAATAATAAGCGACAAACATTTAGCTTTTGCCATAATAAACATATTCAAAACTTATTGATTATGATGAAGTCAAAGCTATTTTGCCAATGGCAATATCACGTTGATGGAACGGAAATCTGCAAAATTGAAAAAAAGAAGCGTTTGAAGTAGAAAAAGCGACGCAGAAAATCACAACAAAACTGGAGCTATCAAAGCATACATTTATCATCGAAATCTTGGTCCGGTTGGCTGACGGCGTTGCCTTCTTTGACTTCCGACTAACCTAGACCTAGACCGTGAGATCCGAGGGGCTGTTACCAAGCTCATCCGCGGCTAGGAGCCGCCACGGGTGAAAACCAAATGACAGGGCAGAGCAGAGCAGCGAAGAGTCCAATTCAAGCGTGGCCAATCCGCATTCAACCGTTAGCAGCGTAGCCGGAGTCATAGCCGGCAACGTCATCATCCTTGCCGATCCGGTCTCGGCCCCAACATGGCCAAAATAATCAAGCCAAAGGTCGAAGCGGCCAGGCTGAACTTCGAAGAACAATTTGCCTGGCGCTCAATGCGCACGGCGTTAATTTGTCACTAAACGAAAATGGTTCTTTCTGTACGGAGAGTCGTTCATGCGGCACTCAATGGCATAATTACTGCAAGATATTGTCGTAAAGACCTCGATGAAGGTTCCATCGCACGTCCGCTTAACGACGCACAGCCCAGTGGCTCTTGCCTTGATCACGATAGCATTCTGCACGTATCTCCGGATCGATTATGGATCTGTCAGTAATCTTGAATTAGACGCCACCTTGACACGTTTACCAAGCCGGGCATTCCAGAAATTCCTGGCTAGCATAGAATCCCAAAAAAAATTTACATTTTTGCTTTATAGATCATAAATCAAGTCAGAATATATAAGAGAGCCATTAAGTTATGCCTTCTTAAGCAATATTTTCATTTTGTAGGGCTGCAAACGAAAGACTTAGGACACGAACTTGATCTGTTGTCAAGAAAGAAATAATAAACTTTATTAAATTCTCTTATTTAAATAGGCACAAAAGAAGACTCTCTGCCAACATATCCGGATTGTTTACACTGATCTACAAATTCAATATATTTTACTATATAAATCTTAACATATTGCAATTAATTTATTTAATTTATCGCAAATGTTAAACCAAATTAAAGGAAGTGGAAAGCATAATATAGATCTGGAATATTCATATATTAAAAACACCACAGATTCACGTAGGACAGTGCCCTGTATCTGTGTGCCGCGTGCCATTTGCTGTTGATCTAGAACACGATACCTCCTTGACACGTATCGCACGCCGGTCATTCTGGTACGGATGCTGCCCGACTGTCTATGTCTAGCCCATCGAGAATTCGTTTAGCATATCAGCGGACCCCCAAGCAACACTTCCAGGGCCGATGGCCCAATAACAGGTTAGACTGGCTGGACGTTTGGCCTGTAAGCATGAATGGGATTTACAAAAAAACACTCTGACGCTCTGAAGTAAACACTACCTGAGGTCACCCGAAGACAAGCCGGAAGTCCAGGAATTAACCTAGCTCAAGCCTTTAATTTGATGTGTCACAAAGTAAGGCTTACACAAACGTTAACGATGTTGTTAAAAAAGCGTGCTTTAATTGTTACTACTTTGCTGGCAGAGAACCTGTTTGTCTCCTTAGAAATGAAAAATAAAAGTATATGACTTGCAATTACATTCCAAGAAGTTTGTTTCCCATTTTTAAAAGTGGGGATTAAATTGTAAGGTGTAATGTGGTGAGGGAGTCCCCGAAGCTAGCATGAGCTTATGGATCATAATAAGAAAAAAACAAACTATATGCAAATGTGACGTAGGTCAAAGTAATTATAAAACTTTCCCAAGTAAAGTTACTTTACCAATGGAAAAACTAAACATCTTTACTCTTTATCATTTGTTTAAGAGGATTTAAGGTGTCAGGTATTTCTGAGATATACCCATAAATTATATACTTTAATAAATTACTTGATTTCTCGGTAATTTTATAACCACAATAATTTCAGTAGGAATATATTTTTAAATAGCTTTTATGCACGGCTAAACAATATTGTACATTTTCCCATAGAACATGTTTTAATTTAAGAATTTCCCCAACAGATATTTACTATTTAAGTTTATATATAGAATATTTAGAAAAATTGTATAATTTATTTTATATAATATACAATCAATTAAACTATTCAAATTTAATATACAGATTGTTATAGTATTAATTTGTAAAAATAAATCAATAAAAAATCCTTAAAAAATTCAATTTAATTGTAAAAAGCTTGTTAATTTATTATTTAATAATAGAGACTACCTCTCCGTTGCATAACAGACATAAAAATGAACAAAAGGTTACACAAAATCACCCTTAGAATCACAGGCCACTTGTAATCAAGATGGCAAACAGCAATTCTTTGCCAAGTACATTCCTTTTTCGCCAGAGAGTTATTTCCATTTGCAAACACAAATCAATTCCAGCATATCTTAGTGCATTGACCTATAAAAAAGCAAATTCACCCGCAGAAACCATCGAACGGCAGCCGGCAGCAGCATCAAAAGTTGAATGCCAAACGAAACATGCTGAAAAATCGAGAAAAAAAAACCAAAAAACGAGTGGCAGCAACAAAATCCAACTCACTGGGCCAAGCACACGCACACAGGTGCAGCTGGCATGCAGTGCGGCGGCGGCTTCAAGCCAACTGAACGAAACTTCCGTTGTTCTGTGCGCATTCGTCGTTCGTTGAGTTTCCGAAGCCGCCGCCGCCGCTGCGATCAGCGTGGTTGTTGTAGTAGCTAAGCCGCGATTGCCGGCGCCGCTGCGCTGCCGCCGCGAAAAAGTTACTTTATCTTGTGATTGCTGAGAAGTTTCAGATTCAGTTGAGCATAAACATTCCTACGGTGTGGTGGTAGAATCAGCCAAGTCTACGCGAATCCCAGTAATCGAGTTGAGCAAGTCAGCGAGTCGAAGAGTGATTTTTCTGAGCGAGTGTCAGCCGCAGCTTCGGCGGCAACGAAAGGATTAGAAAGTGATTGGCTTGAGCGCAGCATGCGAAATCCTGCGGCGAGCCTCTGATAAAAACTAACTAACAGAAACATAAACAGCACTCAGCAGAAGTGTTTGCACTTCGGATTTAAAAAAAAGCAACGAGAAAGGAGCAGTAGCATCATGACGATGAACTACCACAACTACAACAGCAGCTCGCGATTCGAAATGGTCGTGGAGATTGCCAACATTGCACTGGATGAGTTCAAGACGCATCACATCTCGCGGAATTACACGGGCCTGGTCCAGCGCTACTACCAACTGGTGGAAGAGGATTATGGCGGTAGGTGTCTCAGTGTCTAAAGGAGGAAATATCTCCTGATTATATGCTTCAATCGATTTGTCACAACTCCGCCGTCAAGTGAATTAGCCAACGTACATACATAGTCAAATTATTAATGCATAAAAATGATGAATTGGCGTTTTTATGGCTGCCAAATCATAACAAAAACTTAAACGCCAAGTACAAAACGAGTACAAGCAACACTAAAAATGAAACGAAAGAGAAAATGAAATCAGAAAAAGAAGACAAACCCGAAAACAAAAAGCTTCTAGGACAATTAAAAATGTTGTTTTTGTTGCCGTAGTACCTTGTGTCTGTGTGTGTGTTGTGCCTTTTTTGTGTGTTTGCGCGTCTTAAATGGCGGCCTTGGCAATGCCAATTGTATTTTTGACAATTATTAACGTAATTAAAATGTATTTACATTGCTTATCTTAGCCATTTTTATGATGCGACCGTCGACATCGACGACGACTTGCCTTTGGTTTTTGCCGTGTGCAGCTGAGCATGTATTTATTAGGCACAATAAAGGCACATCGAACACGCAGATTGCCCTAGGGGTTTTTTTTTTGCTACATTCGAGCGGACATTTTGGGGTTGTATGATCCATATTGACATTCCTGGCAATGAAAAGTGTCAGCGGGGAAAGGTCAATGGCTGGCAGATGCCATTAAATTCCGTGCAAATAGTGAACACCTCTGCTTTAGAGATACTAAACCAAGTTAATAGGGAATAAACAGTGCCAAAATCATGCTTACGAGGCGAAATCATTCAAAAAATGCGACCGTAAACGAAAGACTTAGGACACGAACTTGACAGATGACAGGCGAAAAGGTTTAGAACTTTGCTAGATTAACAAAATTAAGATAGAAAACAGCAAATTAGAAATGTTCTAGATTATGTTGTTAGCTACTTATTATTATTATTATATTTAATATTATATTAGTTCCCAAATTACTCTTTGATTTCAGAAAGAATGAATACAATTTAATTATTATTAATTTTATTAACAATCAAAAAGGCTATAAAAGTAAACAAGTGAAGCTTAGAAACATTCTGATTTAATGAGAAAAAATCCACAATCAATAACTAAATTAAACAGGTCAAGAATATCCAGCAGAAAACGTGATCTCAGGCTTCCACTGCCATATTTGCAATTGAATCTACAATATAAGTTTTTACTATTGCCTTAATCACTTTCTGTTGTAAACAACCTAGGGCTATAGAAAAGTTGGTCTATTTAAAAAATAATGCCAAGCCACTTGCAATTAATTTCCATATCAGGGGGTTCCTCCATATTATTGAGGTATGACGATAAATGTCTATTAAGAAGTGCCAGTGGAATTGTTTTCTAATAGAATGTGTCACATAGCTTACAATTATTGCTCAGTAGACAGCCGACAATGCTGACACTTTAAACGATTCAGTGACAACACGAATTGTTTTTATTTTTGTGTCCACGATTCCATTCAGCGCGGATAAATTGAATGGGTATCTTAACGCGAAGTGCTACAGGCTAATGAAATGCAAATCAAAGCTAGTCTGCATTAGCATAGACAAAACCGAAAGCGAGATTAATTAAAAACAATATTGCAGCAATTAATTTAATGGCTTTCCTCCACTTCATTCGCAGATCCGCGTGCTGAACGCTTCCCGCTCATGGAGCATCCGATGTTTACGTTCGGCCTGGTGGCCATCTACCTCTCCTGGGTCCTTGTCTTTGGGCCACTCTTCATGCGCGACCGCAAGCCCTTCCAGCTGCGCCGCACCCTGGTCATCTACAATGCCTTCCAGGTGGCCCTCAGCGGCTACATGTTCTACGAGGTGAGTCCCGTGTCCGGATCTCGATTACCTATGAGCTAACGCCGTTCCCTTTCCGGTTTCCCCCAGCACCTGATGGCCGGCTGGCTGAACTACTACAATCTGAAGTGCCAACCGGTCGACTACTCCGATGGTCCCAGCTCCAAGAGGGTAAGTGGACGGAGGCAACCGGTCCGTCAAAAATTAAAATAGAATTTAGAATTTTAAATCCGAATCAGATCCGCGCCCATCCCCAAAGTGATCTTCTATTTGGAGAGGCAAGCGTGGAGTTAAGGAGTTTATGGTTTCCATTATATAATTTGGCATTTGTCAGCTGGCCGGTTTTCTCTGGGATTTCTTTATATATTTTTTTTTCAGCTCACCTTGCCGGTGGGTTCATCTTCCGCCGTTGGTCAGCAAGTTCGTTGCCTCTAGTTTGTGATGATTCATTGACTCCGTCTCAAGCCTCAAGACCAATTTAAGTTGCCCGTAGAGTTCAGCTTAAAGCTAAGTTTTTTGACCAGTCATAGCGCCGAAGCGGTGGCAGCTGAATGTTTTAATTACGGCTCTATGACGGCACAAAGTTCACATTCAAAAGTACTCGGCGATGGCAATTAAGACATGGAGATTGGCTTCTTAATCCAAATTCTATGTACATCTAAGTGATTTTCGGGCAGCAATTTGTTACGCCGCTCAATCGATTGTTTACCCTTTTTCCCCAGCCAGCAATTAAATTAAATAATTGTGTAATGAGAGATTTAAAGTTAAATTCATAATTGTCATGCCAATTTGTCTGTACACCGCAAACGAGGCATTTAAATGTTTGTAAAAGTGTAACAGAGGCAAGTTCAGGCTGCGGTTACCCCTTAAATAATTATGTATAATATATGCCACTCTTCTTGGGGAATATCTATAGCTAACTCACACTGAAATCAATTTCAAAATATTCCCTAGACCGTACAAAATCGGCAGGTAGATACCAATTGCAATCACTTAAACCCTTTAGTATTAGCAATAAATATTCGAGACTGCCACACCCTCAAGGCCTCTGTCGATTGCTTATGTTACAATCAAATTAACAACTTTTTAAGCGGCCTAAACAGTCCGGTTTGTTCCGCCCGTTTGTTTGCAATTGTGATTGTACTTTGGCTGTGTTTGGGCTCTAAACCAATAGAGCATAAAATCTGAGAAAACCACACTGGCCAGGCCAAGCTTCCCCAGTCTTTTCCGATTCTTCCGTTCTTTGATCGATTTCACATCCGCAACGGGCAACAAAGAGTCGAACGAAAAAATCAAAAACCCAGCCGCTGACAAGTCAATAAACTCTGTTTCGGACCTCAGTGTCATTAGCATCCGTCATCTAGTTTTAGTAGTAATTTACACAAGTCCACGGTGCCTTAGCACCGCCATAAAAGTCGTCATTGTTTACATTGCTCATACGCCGCGTGCACTCGCGAGATGGTCAAGCGTTTTACTAGCCTCAGCCAGCCAAGATTCTTTCATGGCAAATACTTGCTAGCAAATTAAAATGAAAATGCAAACAGAAGAGCTGAGTGCTTGAACAAGAAAAGAAACTACCCGAAACGAAACCTAACGAGACGCGGCGGAACGAAAACGTTGTCAATGTCATTGCGCAAGATCTTCTTTTCGCCGCCGCGATTTCTGTGCTAATTGAGCACGTACATATGTTTAGTTGCTATATGTTGGCTAGCCCAACGACCTTGCTTCTATAGTTCTCACCACACCCCCATTTTTTCTTCCCCCCTCTCAGATGCTCAACCTGTGCTACCTGTACTACCTATCCAAGCTGACGGAGTTTGCCGACACTGTGTTCTTTGTGCTGCGCAAGAAGTCCAGTCAGATCACCTGGCTGCATGTGTACCATCACTCGGTGACGCCGCTTGAGACCTGGGTGCTGGTCAAGTTCCTAGCAGGTGAGTTGGATGAAGAGATATTTATAAGAAAGGACTTGGCTCTATGAAAGATTATATTAAGCTTTGAATAAAGAAATTATGCAAATTTCCTTTGCTTAATTGCACACATAAATATGTCCGCAGAACTTTTCGTTAAGTAATCCTAAACATTAGCAAATGATTTGTTTAATAATTAACATTTTAATATTCTAAAAACCTGAAAATATCAAAATGGAAATGCCGCTCTTTAGTTCTAGTTTTCTCCCCTTAAGAAGAGCCGCAGTAACCCATCAAAAATTACCTCTTGCAGGTGGAAATGCCACATTCCCGAATCTGCTGAACAACTTTGTCCATGTGTGCATGTACTTCTACTACATGATGGCCGCCATGGGACCCGAGTACGCCAAGTTCCTGTGGTGGAAGAAGTACATGACCGAGCTGCAAATCGTAAGTACCCAGCGGGGGGCAGGTCTCATTAAAATGGAATCAGTTCCAGCACAGATTCCGGGGCCAGAAATTAAAAGCATACAAAAACGAAACGTGTTTAGAAGTCCGGCGCGGCATGTGTGAAATATATTTTTCGGACATAGATCGAATTTAGCCGTTAGTTGCTATTAGCTTTTGGCAATTGGCAGGCAGGCTGGCTGGCTGGCTGGCCAAGACGCCGCCAAAAATGCAAACCAGTTAGACCGGCAATCCGAGCTGTGCCTCAGACTTGGACCAAGAGATTCGGACGCAGAGTCAGCCTCTGCCACATAAATTGGCATTATTCATTGGGCCCAAAAGGCACACACACCGAGGCGGCACCACGGATACCTGTTGCTGTCTGTGTTTATATTGCCAAAATAAAATGTTGGCTAATGCTTCTAACTATGCCTCTTGCATTTGCCAAAATGCCGAAATGCCACTCTGAAACCGAGATTCGGCCTCCGCCGCGCCGGCTGTTTGTCTTAAGCCTTTGATTTCTATCTGGCCAAACTTCTGGGGCCAAAGGCCGAATCTCTCGGGCATCGATCACACATTCTGGCCAAATTGCGCAACCGGGCGAATCGAGATCTTTGTCGCCGAAAGCAAAAGTGAAGTGAATCTATAGCTGACACTAAAGCGAATCCATGCGATGTCGACACAATCGAGAATCTCGTCTTGTTCTGGTTTTTTCTGTTGACAATTCAAAGTCGTATTAGACTGGCTCTCGGCTCCACTTGAACGGTTCTTGCTGACCAGTCTCTTTGAAGTCTTTGGCCACGCATAATTGACAGATTCGACCAATGCAGACATTTGGCATACAGTAGGTTCCATTGCATTCTCTCCATCTTATGGCCAAAGTGACGAAATTCTTGAAACGCATGGAATATGGCAAGTTTAGTTTGTTCTGCCGTCGCTGGCTGGCCTCCTTCGCTCCGAGATTCAACTGGCGGGCCTGCCAGAGTTGTTATTGCCGTAGTTGCTAGTTAGTGAATCGCCTTGAGAGCTCTGCTCCACAGTTGAGTTGTCAAACGTTCGGTGACTAACTTAAGTAGCAAGCACAGGTATATTTTTTCCAACACACAAGCTATTGTGCAGGAGGCAAGCAGTGGGCATTCTTTAAAAGACCATAAAAAAAATGTGATTTTTTTCTCTATAAAAAGCAGTTGCTATTGACTATTAAAAAATTCATGTCCGTCTTATTTCGAAAGACCAATTTATTTTATTCTGATTACCACAAACCTAATTACAGGTGATTTTAGTATGTCTCCAATTGGTCATACATTAACTTGCGTTCTTGAATGCTGTTGGAAATACTTTTCTTTTTCCTAGCATTTGATTGATTTACGTTTTTCCTAATCGATAATTTGTTACACATCCAACATATCCATTAGTTCCGACCCTGTCGGTTCAGGGGAGGGCTCACTGTGCCCCTTTTTATGCGTCTATAACATTTTTGCATATGTAGCAGCCAGTCGAGTGCTCATTTTGATTGCTGTTTTTGTGGATGTCATTGTGCAGTTTTCTTGTTGTTTTCCAATTGCAGTAGTTTGATTTTACACAAGGAAAAAAGAAGAAGCTTTTCTTGAAAAATATAATTAAGCATGAAACGTAGAATAAGCTAGAATTCTTTAGACATTAAAGACATTTTTAAACTAAAAAACCATCTAATAGTGTCAGATAAACAGCCTTCCCAAATATTTCAGAAGTTATCTCACGAAATTCCCCTTGAAAATGAAAATTAAAGCAACCCTTTAGTTCTTAAAGTTTCCCCCTCTGTATTCCCTGTGCAATTGCTGTGCTGCACTGACAGATTTAATGAATAGGCGAACGCATCTCATAGATAATTTATCTGTCACGCCAGCGGCTGCTTTTTGCTGGCACTGTGATTCTAGATTGGCCAAGTGTTAGCAATCGCATGCGCAACAAGCTGGCTTCTTTCGGTTCCTGTCGGCCAATTAGCCACAAAAAGCGTAGCGTGCTCCAAATTTTAACCAACGCGCCGCAAGCCCAAGTTGAAGTTAAGTTCCGATTTACCGATTTACCGATTGCCGGATTGCCGGCTGCTGTTGCCAACATTTCGGCTGGCTAGCTGGCCGCGTCTTGTTGCAACATCCCCGCAGCTCGCCGAGGTAGGCCAATTCCAATTCCACCAGCAGTTTCCACATTTGGTGCACCAAACCGACCAGTTTCGATTACATTATCATTTCGTGTTCGTTCCGTTTTGCGGCAATGAATGTTGCCGGCCACTGCCGAGCGCCGAGCACGCTCAGTGGGGCTCCAATGGAGTTGAGCGGATCGGAGCGTTCACTTTTGTCCAGCACCGCGACGAACTTGCCACACCAACTGGGTGAGTGTCTATGTCGGCTATTGCAACAATGTCTGCGTATGCCTCCGGGTTTGCTTCTGCCCCTGGCTGCCGTTCCAGCTGGAGTCCCAACTTGGGCTAACAGTGCTGCCAAGAGGGAAATTATTAAACTATAAATCGGGGGAATAAAGGATAGATAACCGGTTCCGAAAGCTTTACCCATAAAAGCATAAATATATTATTTTTTAAAATATTTTTTAATTTTACTAAGTAATTAAACATCAATCTAATATAGGGGAATACCTAGGAAAATGCTTCTAGGAAAGGAAAATGGAAACAACAGTAGAAACATATTAAAATAAACTAGTATACAAATTAATATTATAAAAATATTAATATTAATATTTTCTTCACCGAAAAATGATCTAAAAAACTGGTTAAACTCACAGCACTGATAGACGCAGCTTTGGCCACCGCTTTGCGGTCGTCGATGGCGACCACTGGGCAGACTACTCTTACCATTTGGCTTCGTGACTGGGTAAAAGTCAACAAGCGATCTGCCACTTTCAATTGCCGGCATTCGCTCCGATCAGTCATGTTGCAAGTGCAACTGCATTTTGTTCGGCAGACACAACGTTCAATGCTCTGCGGCAAGATTGTGCAACCAGAAGTAACAGTGGGTTAAAAATACTTTTTCAAAAACTTTATGAATATTTACTGGGAAATTGGATAAAGTAATCTTATGGCCCTAGCAATTTCTGCCAAGTAATTAGTTACTATTTGTTGAAATAACGTCTAAAACGTCTCACAATTAAGGCTGGACCCTGAGGTCAGTAGGTTCGTAAAAAACAAAAATTCCACATTAGGGAAACCTCTAAGATCTTGCCAAAATGTTGCAAAAACTCGTTTGAAGGGTGCCTCCTAAGATGACCTTAGTAAATTCGGCAGATAAACTAAATGATCGGCTTAGACAAAAAATCAATATAAAACTTAAACAGGTCACCGGCTCATAAAATATCCAACATTTTAACTTTAACAAGAGATTGCCTTTAAGATTGTACTAAACTAGAGCACTTATTGGCTAAAGGCTGGTCTTCGAGAGCTTAAAAAAACCTTTCAAAATCTATTCACTACACAAATTTAAAACATCAAATTAACTTAAGAAAATCCGGCACGAACCACAAACACGCTTCGAGGTCAAAACTCTTAAGAAAACGTGCAAAATAATTTCGCATTTAATTGCAAACAATTTATGGAAGAGGCTACTGCGGTTGAGCTATAATCTTTGTATGCATAATGTGAGGAAAACAAAGAAGTAGATATTTAAGCCTCGTTACGAAACCGTTTAGACCCTCTCCATAGAAGTAGTTCCCACAAATTTTAGAAAAAGGAAGCTGGCCATTGGCTCTGCAACGGAGATTGGCCCACTTCCATCAATCATCGCAGGCCACGGTGCCCCCACCAGGCTCGTGCCTCGTGCATTGGGGCGTTTAAGCGTCGACGTTGGCTTTCAACAAGCTGACTGATCGGACCGCAAGACGCAAACTTGGCCAGCAGTTGCAGTTGCCATCTTGGCCAACTCTGCCGCTATTGGCTCAGTGACTTTGCGATGCAGTGGTAATGGAAACCTGCATCGCTTGGCTGGCCAGCATGATTATTTGTAGGTCACCGAAAACTGCACACTGTCGAGACAGATGCGTGTACAGAGGGGAAAAAATATCTTAAGTTATGAGCAAAATAAATAATATTAATAATAAACAAATCACAATTTCGCGAAAATCAAAATATATGAAAGAATTCAAGAATAAATATTGAAAGTTAGTTTTTGTACATCTTTCCTTTTGGTGAAATAATATTTCGTTACTTCGTTTTCAACTCATTCCCCACATTATAGTAAATATGAATAATCTCTTAAAGTGTATTTAACTGGATAGTTAGTGGAAGTAGTAGAAGTGGGTGCCATCAAAATATGTATCTTATGATCAGTCGATAAATATGGGTTTTATAACACGCGCCAAGGGGTTGCCAAAGGCCAATGGAAGGGGCAATCGAGTGGCAATTTGTTGGACATTGGTTAAACATAGCCGCTAACATCATGGCTAGTTAATAGCCCGACACTCTGGCTAACTCTAATCAATGTGCACAAGTTGTAACAACATTGAGTGCCTATTGATTACCCGGGGCAAGTGCTCAAGGGTGCTCCGCCTGTTAGACGCATTCAAAGATCCGTAAACTGTATGACTCGACAATAAACGGCCTGGCTAATTGGATGACGTTAACGTTAGCTTCCGTAACGAGACTAGCTCTGCCCTTCATGTGGCCAGCAATGACCAGAAGGAGGAGGGTCAAGTCCAGCCCAGCGTGCGTTGATTGTGGCCTACTAGAGGGGCGTGTGTCCTACCTGGCTAGAACTTTCCCAGCATTCAGGTGTAATAACTTTATTTACCGTATGGTTCCCACAAGCTCTGAAGATAAATACCTTTAATTAGGCACTGTAGGTCGGAGTTGCATCATCGGAAAGCGAATCGGATAGCGGATCGACATTTAAAAAAGACATTAAGTATATTATTGAGATTATTCTTTTATTTTGTATTCCTTCTACAGGCCCAGTTCGTTCTGTGCATCGTTCACACCACCCGCGCCCTCTTCAGCAACCAGTGTCAGTTCTCCAAGTTCATCTCAGCCCTGCTCCTGCTGAATGCCTCCATTTTCTTCTGCCTCTTCATGAACTTCTACATGCAGAGCTACAGGAAGTCCAAGGCTGCACAGCAGCAGCAATTAGAGCAGAAGCAGCAGCAACAGCTCACGGCCACGCCCACCAAGGCGGACAGCAACAACAACACGGCGATGGCAATGCAGAAGCTGAAAGCCCACTAAAACGGACTCAGTCCCAGGGATTCAACTCGATGGGGGAACTACTTGTAATAATGTGTAAACTGAAAACAGATTGGTGTTGGCAACAGACGAAAAACGGATGAAACGTTTGAAGTAGTTTTGGTACAAAGGTTTCAACTAACGCTAAGCTAAGCTTAAGAGCCATAAACACAAGCATGCACACACAGAGAAGCGCCGGCTGACGACCGATCGATGAACAGAAACAGGCGAACACGGGGCGTATGCGCAATCTGATCGTCCCTCAGCTTTGCTTGACCGCTTCGCTTGCCCTTGCTGCTGTATCCAGCCAGCCGCTTCTGCATTCTGTACTCTCTGTATCCGCATGTGGAACTGTACAACAAACTGGGTCAATTTTTGAGATCTGCCTAGAGTGTAAGTCGCCTAATTCTAGAACCTCACAAACAAAACGCGTTTAGATTTAATCGATTCGGGCGCTTGGCTGCCCGCCCATAGTCATAAGTGATAATTGTAATTGTGTATAGACGATTTGTAAATAGCCTGTTAAATGTTAATGTTAAATATTTGTAGTCCTAAGCCAACTAGTCTAACTTACAAAATTCGCACGAACAAACACGGAGCGAGCACAAAATTAAAAGCGAAGACAAATAAAAGCGAAGAAAAGATCAATTTCAAAAAACCAACCAAATGGGTTTTGCTTATTAGTAACTGGGGGAAGGGGAACAAGGCAGGGTCATTGTGGCGGAAGAGATCTATAAATTCCATGAGCTGACAACAGAATCCGATCTGAATCGGAAATACCGGAATTGATAAGACGTCTTTCTTGCAAAAAGCACAAAGAACGACTTATAAATTAAAGGTGTCGACATAGGAAATCAATAATAGCAGTAACATAAGTTCTGAATAATAACAAAATCCGTTCTATTGCTATTAAAGGTGTTGAAATACAAAACTAGTAATACCAGTAGGCAATAAATCAAGAACATGCTCTTTAATCTGAAGCAACCACTGCGAAATAAGAGTAAAGCTTTCGATAAATAGAAATATAAAATCCTGAGCCTTAATATTAAATAATTTACTTAGGTTTATTTTAAATTATAATAAAATTATTAGTTTTTAAAGTAAAACCAAAAACCAATAATTTGAAAATTATTAGCTGCCCTTCCAGTCAGTCTGGCAACGCTTCGGGCATATGGATCAAATGTCATTTTGTAAAAAAAAAACTTTGTATTTATTATCGGCCTACTTACGGTCACACTAGCTTTATAATCAAACAAAAGGAACAAAAAGAATTTAAGTTAACTTTTTACCGCTCACCACGATTAATCAAGAGTCGCCAGACAGCATGGAGCAAATGGAAGTGGATGTGGACATGTCGGCCAAGCCGAGTACCTCGTCAGCCTCCGGCAGCGCCACTAACTCACAGGATCCGACCCCAAACCAGAATCCCGCGGTGGAGCAGCCGCCCAAGGGAAATATCATGGCTGCGCCGGGCACCAGTGGTTCGGTGACCATTTCTCTGCACCCCCTGGTTATAATGAATATATCGGAGCACTGGACGCGCTTCCGGGCGCAACACGGCGAGCCACGCCAGGTGTACGGAGCCATAATTGGCAAGCAAAAGGGACGCAACATTGAGATTATGAACTCATTCGAGCTCAAGACGGACATAATCGGGGACGAAACGGTGATTAACAAGGACTACTACAACAAGAAGGAACAGCAGTACAAGCAGGTGGATAATAACAAAAACCTTTCAATGCCAAAAACACTATAATCGTCGCATTTCACAGGTTTTCAGCGATCTCGATTTTATAGGCTGGTACACAACCGGCGAGAACCCCACGGCGGATGACATAAAGATTCAGAAACAGATTGCCGCCATCAACGAGTGTCCCATCTTGCTGCAGCTCAATCCGCTCTCCCGGAGTGTCGACCAGCTCCCATTGAAGCTGTTCGAATCGCTCATCGACCTGGTGGACGGCGAGGCCACCATGCTGTTTGTGCCCCTCACCTACACACTGGCCACAGAGGAGGCAGAGCGCATCGGAGTGGACCATGTGGCACGCATGACTTCCAACGAGTCTGGTGAAAAGAGTGTGGTGGCCGAGCATCTGGTGGCCCAGGACAGCGCCATTAAGATGCTGAACACCCGCATCAAGATCGTCCTGCAGTACATTCGGGACGTCGAAGCCGGCAAGCTGCGGGCGAACCAAGAGATTCTTCGAGAGGCTTACGCCCTGTGTCACCGGCTGCCCGTGATGCAGGTGCCCGCCTTTCAGGAGGAGTTCTACACGCAGTGCAACGACGTCGGACTGATCAGCTATCTGGGTACCCTAACCAAGGGCTGCAACGACATGCACCAATTCGTAAACAAGTTCAACATGCTATACGACCGCCAAGGATCCTCACGCCGCATGCGAGGCCTCTACTATTGATGTGCTGCCCTCCCATTAAAGCCCCCGATAATGTACGATGGGTGAATGCGTTTTATTTCAACTGCCGGAGGGCAGGCGGGCTACATACATACGTATACGGGTGGCATCAAGCGATATCACTTTCCTTTCTTGCACAGAGAGAGCCGAGCGAGCTTACAGCTGTCAGCTTCTAGCTTCGTAAATTCAATTCAGATGCATGCACGGACATTTCCTAGACACTTAAATAGGTAACTTGCAGCGGTTAATTAATGATTGTAGTCGTCCAGCTTCAGGCTGGCGTACTGCTGCAGGAACTCGACCTCCAGCGGATGCATCTCCTTGGCGGGAATGATGAGCGAGTGTAACGGTCCGCCCAGGTCGGTGGATCGCATCTCGAGCAGCGTGCTTACTGCAATCTGCTGCGACTCCTGGCCGACGCGGGCCAGACCCACACAGAGAGACTGCTCGTTGAGAACTGTGTTCCGCTCCAGGGCGTCCTTCTTCTCCACGATGGCAAGCAGCTGGTGGGCCGCCTCCGCCACGCTCATGAAGCGCGGCGGCATATACTCCTTGCGCTTGCGCATTAGAGACTCTGGCGTGGGCTCCTTCACCTTGATGTCTAGCAGGCACAGTGTGTGCATGTTGTGCAGGCGGTTAAGCTTGATCTTGTCGTAGAAGCTGTCTGGCTTCCAGGTCTCGTCCCAGTATGGAATGGACACCGTCTCGCCGAATTTGTAAAGCTGAAGGCCGCAGCAGCCCACCGCGTTCATGATGGAGGCGTTGTGCACCACCTTGTAGGGGATGTTCTTCTCCTTGGCGCGCAATATGAAATCTGTGTGGGTGGTGGCCCCAAATGGATCGCCCACCACAAGCAGAGCCACGTCGGACTCGCCAGCGCCAGCCAGGATCTCGTCAGCGCCCTGCTCCACCAGGTCGCGGTCCGCTAGCAGCAGCGGCCGCCCGTAGAACTCTTGCTGCGGAAGCATGGGCGGGTGAGTGAGTGTGGGGGTAACGTGTGTCAAGGGATACCTACCATATCCTCAAGGCTGCAGCCCAGAATCGAGGTGTACATTTCCAGGTACACACGACTGCACTGTTTCACTATCTCCAGACCCTTGACCGTGATGTCCTTGAGGTCGCCAAGGCCGAGGCCGATTAGGTAGAACATGCTGAGCAACTACTGCGACTGGCTCGGCCACTGCAACTCCTGGCAAATGTTGTTAAAAAAGCTTTTTAAATGCAGTCAACACGTGCCGTCGGGCGTTGTGTGACCGCAGCCAGAGCGCCAAAAAATCACACTTTTCAGGCGGAAACGTACTAAAAACCCTGTAGACATTTATTTTTTATTTTCTTTGACGATTTGAAATTAAAACCGATAAACTAAAATTTTTAGGATAACAATAAATTTTAAAGTTAACAAGAAAGAAAGCTAACTTCGGTTCGTCGAATTTTACATACCCTTGTATGCGTTCGATTAGTGCACACATACATACAGCACAAAACCAACTAACGCATATGTATGCATTGTGTAAACAGTAAACAAAACCTAATAGAGCGGGCAAATACATCGCTCTCTCTCTCTCTCCCTCTCCTCTCGCCATAAAGCTGTAGTTCAAACTATGGCCGCTTGGTGGCTTTTTCGGCCTGACGACCCTTTCAAACCATCTTTTAAAATATGTTTTAACACAGGAAGGAGTCATATTCGACCCCATAAACCCTATATATTGTTGATCAGAATTAGTGGGAGAATCGATCTAGCTAACACATATGTATGCATTGTGTAAGCAATAAACGATCAGTCAATTCAATCAAAAAAAAAACATAAAGCAGCGGTCACCGACCTCGACTATTCCTCTTTGCCCTGGCCTACATCAACAACTTCCCTTCAAAACAAAAAAATGTTGCAGGAAAGAGAAGCGGCTCCTGCAAATTTCATCCGTGCCTACAAAAACTAAATAATAAATATAGAAATGGCTAGAAATTAATTAAAAATAACTAATTATGAAATGAATATATATTCATTTGATACATTTTTATTTTTGGTACTCTAACCATCGATATAATTCATCAATATCGCGAAAAGGTAGCATACTATTTTTATGTTCCATTTTTGCAAGATTTCCTCTATAAATTCAAAATAAGGACTCCCCACGCACCTTTTATAACTAAATAATTTGGTGTGTTTTTCATCTCAGCTGTATGCCTAATATGTGCAAATGCACAAAAATTCTAAATACTTTAGGTATTGTCTTAATACTAATTCATATAACAATATAAACTTCATGAAACTTATTCAGACAACTAGCTCTAAGCCTCTACGTCGGTTGTTTCTTCACAGATCTTATAGTTGCAGAATTGGGGGCTAAATATAAGAAATAAAATATTTTCATTCTATAAAAATACACGTTTTTAATTAACTTACCTTGATGTGGCCCCACGAACAACGCAATATGCAATGAAACGCTCTACCTGAAATTAAAAAACCAATTTTAAAATAATTGCTATCCGAACTCATGCACCGAACACTAACCATCATTTCAAAGGCTCCGTAGACCCTAGAATTATCAAATGCCTTTCGCACTTGCAGAAAGTATTTGTGAATTTCCGCACTGAGATTTTTCCAATTCGGACACTCTTCCCGAGAGCTTCGACAGTTTATAATTAAGCCGAATGTGCGGATTAGCATAAACATATCGGCATGCCGGTCACTGTTAGCCAGCAGCTGCCAGTCGACCTGTTTTGCCAAATCGAAGGCCTTCTGCGCCTGCAAATTATAAACAGATTAATGAAATACCTAAACACAAGCTGCCTAGCTTACATGGTTGCTCCCCAGCTCGACTCGTACTTTTGCATATTCTGCCATAATGGTGAGCAGAAGGGCCACTGCGATGTCGTTGCCCAGCTTCGAGGACTTTACCAAGGCGGGAATGGCTGCATGTATGTCCAGCACCCGCTCCAAGCGCTCCTTTCCAAGCGTTTCATCTACCAAGTTCTTATGCAAACCAATGACAATGTATTGGACCTGGGATCAAAGTTAATATGAATCAGGAAATAGTGTATAAGGGGAAGCTCTTACCCCTTCTGTGTCCAGAGTGACCGGAAGGTGGCAGACTTTGTCGACTAGACTTAAGCGCTCCTTAATCAGGTGGGAGTGGTCCTTCTGGTAGGTCATTATCATAATGGACAAAGTGAACAGATCCAGTAGCTCGTTAAGATTCGCAGAAATGCAGGATGTTAAGCAGGCCACGAACTGATCAAGCAGCTAGCCAACAATATAAAATTTGTTAGTTTAACTTATTCAAGCTAAAACAATTCAAGTTTACCGGCTTGGCGTCTTTGGTTTCTTGGACTAAAGGAAACCACCTGCCTATGGACGATTTGTCGAGAAAGGATTTGATGTCATCGTGAGTATACCCCAAGGACATCTCGTCCTCCTCCAGGGTCGAGGTATTAAGCGATGTCACGGATGTATCCATTATTTAGTTTAGAAATGTTTATCCGTGTAGTTGTTGTAAACAAAAAATGCGCAAAAAAGACAAAATCAAGAGTGACCAGATGGTATACACAGAGCTCGCTATGTAAATGATCGATATTGGCCATATTTTATATTACTCGTATTTTAAAGCAAAATAGCCTATATTATTTTAAAATAAATTAGGAAAATCCATTTATTATCAATTTATTTATTGCTGTTTTACCGCTTACCAGTCCAATTGAATTAATATATTTTTTTGAACAAACATCGGTGTTGGAAAATAAATTTCGATGTGTATCGATAATACCACCAACCAAGGCTCCACGTGCGGCGTGTTTTGTGCATTTTATTCTTTTACTTCTGATTTTATATAAATAAAAACATTGAAAATGCCGCCTGTAAAGAAGCCCAAGCCCCAGAAGGTGGAGAAACAGGCCACGCCAATAAAAACTATACAGAAACCCAAGGAAGTAGTTTCTGGGCAGGTGAGAGCGAAAACATCGGCGCAGATGGATGTCCGGATAACTGTAAACCTCCTCCATGTTTCAGCTGAAGAAAAAGGTGGACAAGGCCAAGCCGCAGAAGGTAAAGGGTCCGGAGCGCGGCGTGATCATTGTGAAGCACCTGCCACACGGATTCTTTGAGCAGCAACTGCGTCAGTACTTCCGGCAGTTCGGCCGGGTGCTCCGTGTTCGGTTGGCTCGCTCGCTACGTACCGGCAACAGCAAGGGCTTTGCCTTTGTCGAGTTCGAATATCCGGAGGTGGCCAAGGTGGCGGCCGACACCATGGACAACTACCTTATGTTCCAGAAGGTTGTCAAGGCCTCCTATATTCCACCAGAGAAGCAGGTCTTCAATTACTTTAGAACCTCCTTGAAGAAAGTCACGAATAAGGTGAGTCCATCCGTAATAGGTCTTCATAAAACACAAATAAATGGATCAAATTTGCACAGGCCGGCAAGGAGATCTACGTTTCGGATGTGACCAAAGCCACCCAGCGCAGCGTAAAGAAGCAGAACAACTGGGATGAATCCGCCTGCCAGAAACGAACCGTAAACAACCTCAACAAGATCCAGAGACTGCAGGAGAAGTACAAGGACTTGGGCATCGATTTCTCCAAACTGCTTGTGCAGCCAATCAAGAAATCAAAGGATGTTAAAAAGGCAGAGCCCGAGACCGAGGCCTCCACCAGCAAGGCAGTAAAATCTAACAAGGCGCAGAAGTCGCCAAAGCTAGAAGACTTGCTGGGCACCACCATCGACGAAGATTCCGACGATGAGGACTATGAGGACGCTAGCGATGATGAGTCCGAGCTGGAGGAGGACGACGACGACGAACAGGCCAGCGATGACAGCGACGAAGATGAGGAGGATCTTCCGGTGCCGACTAAAAAGGCACAAAAGAAGATCAAAGTCGCCGGTGAAAGCTTGGCGGATAAGCTGAAGCGCAAGCCCGGCACTGGCGGAATCCAGAAAAAGAAACCCGTGCCAGTTGTCGCCAAGTCAGCGAAGGTATCAACAAAGAATGTCGCCACCCACAAGCTGCAGCTGGCCGCAGCCAAGAAGCTGGCCAAACCCCTGCCCATAGGCAAGTCCAAGAAGTCGAAGAAGTAGTTAAGAATACCTTTACTATCTGTAGTTGTTAAGTAAACAAAAACATTTTGTAAGTTGAATTGTGTTAAAAATATGTCTGTGTACAAACTAGAACTGCGTCGTCTTGGTATCGACTCCTTGGAGCTCCTCCAGCTTGATGCGCTTGCACTTCATGCGACGGTTCTGAAACCACACCTTGACCTGCCGCTCCGTCAGCTCCAGGGCCACAGCGATCTCATAGCGCCTCAGTCTGGTCAGATAGTTCGAGAAGCAGAACTCTGTTTCCAGCTCCTTAAGCTGCGACTTGGTGAAGGCCGTGCGTTCCTTGCGGTTCGATGAGCTGGCCTTCGGTTTGTTTGTCGTTTGGTTGGAAAGATCCTGGCAGGTTGTGGCTGCATCATTTAGCACCCACGGATCGATGGCTTCTCTGGACCAATTAGCCTGCACTTTATTGCAGTCCATGTAAGCCCCACTCTGGTCGTATCCATAGCTGCAGTCCGTGTATCCTTCAGCTTGATTTAGCCAAGATCTGGTAATATCCACATAGTAACTGGTCTCGTACTCTGCGATGGCGTGGCTATAGTTCTTCATTTCGGTCTTTTAGCTTCTGGAGAAAAATTAATACTGAGATCTCGGACCCGCGGGAGCCGCTTTTTAAAGAAATCTTCCTCTGCGAGCGCCTCAATCTGTTTTTTCACTTAGCTGCAAATGATGTGCTGCTGATATGATAATTGTGCTGCGCGCAACATCTGGACACAACCCCTAGAAGACAGACTCCGGGAATCGTCGCGTGCCCGAGCTACGAATATGAGCAGTTATGACACCCACAGATCGGTTTGTTGTCTCAGCACCGAACTGTTGTGACAACAAACCCGAATCCGATCCCCCGTCGTCCGGTCAGTAACGGAAGTGGATGCAGGACAGACATCTATTTCCATGCGACTGCGCATGAGTCAAGTGCTTTGTGCCCACCAGCTAACTGCGGGAGCTATAAATTTTGAATAGGCAGCTAACCGTCGGCAGGTCGTAAACCGAGTCGGAGATATTTATCTAAAAGTCTCAATTGCACGCGTTCTTAAGATTATGCTACAGATTACGCTTGCGTATGGAGCGTAGATCCCTGGATTCCCCAGATGCAAAGTGGAGTTTGATTTCATAATTGGCACATAATAAACGATTCAAATAAAAGAGACTCAACATAAAAAAATATGATTTAATTTAAATTAAATTAAATTTTTTAACAAAATTGAAAACTATATTGTAGGTTTCCTAAGGGGGTTATCCCATGTGACGGCTGCTTTTTTACCTTATTTTTTATTTTTCTGAAGAGAACTTAAGACTTAGGACTTGGATTTTTTTAAAAGATTTTAAGTAAAGTACTTTCCTAGATTTTTTAAAATTATTAATTAAATTAATGTTATTTCGGTGCAAAAAGGACACCTTTTGAACATGTATTGTGACAAATTTGCTAAAGATATATTAATTCATTTGGGTAGTTGGGAAGTAGTATCAAAAATGGAAAAAATTCACAATATTCATTTAAAATAAAGTAGAAATACCCGTTTTATATTAAACAGTGGCAATTCAAGACATGTTTTTCTTGGGTATACTTTTAAACTTGGCGCCTTCCTTGTTTCGCTTGTTCCTGACCCTAATTGTTTACAATTTCGTTGTGAATGGTAAAAGTATCGCTAAACTATCTTGAAAACAAGTCAGATGCCCAACGGATGGAGGGAAGGCAGAGGGATAGCCCAATCAAAGTTATATAACAAGAGATCCAATTAAATATTAAATCACTTTCACCCAATAATGAAAAATCAAATATTTATTTAACAGAAATGTCGACATTCGATTTGTCTAATTTCAAAAATATCGTTATAAAAATATTTACTCGTACTAAAAATATCGATATATTGATATTTTGCTACATTTCGCACCTCTAATTCGGTTCGGTTTGTTCGTTTTCGTCGCGGAATAAAAGAAATTAATCAACGCGACTTGTGGCAAAATAAGAGGACGGAAATGTCGGCGACTATAGCTGGCACCCACGGGCGTCCTAGCATTAATTCTGGTTAAGCCCCCTTAATCCCGGCCCGCAAAAGGAGGCGAAAAGTGCCAGAAACAAAACCAACCGAATAGAAGCGACAGAGAGAGAGAGGTGGAAAAAATTAAACAAGTTTGCGTAGACGAAAAGAAGCGTGAAAAGAAAGAGAAATAAAAAGTGCAATAATGTTTAAACAAATTCAAGCAAAGCGTCAATTTTAGGCTGTAAACCGTGAATGCGTGTGTGCGTCTGTGCCTGCGTGTGCTGTGAGAGTCTGTAGTGTGAGTGTGCGGCAGCGAGTGTCTGAGTGTAAATGAAGTGGAGCTGAGTGTTGGCCAAGCCCAAAACGAGAATTAATTAAAAAAAAAGTGAAGCGCAACTGCGAAAAGTGCCACACGCAATAGGGACGGACCGACGCCGATCCCTGGAACAAGGAGCCGCAGGAGCGCCAGAAAGAAGGAACATCAACATGACCGAGGAGCTGAAGGTGGTGTTGCGCCGCAGCGAGCAGCATTCCGGCTTCGGGTTTTCGCTGCTCGGCACCACCGGACCGCCACATGTCATCTACGACATTGTTGAGAATTCGCCGGCAGCCGATTGCGGAGCGGTGAGTAGCCCAAAAACCTCCTTCTCCTACCCTCCTGCCTGCCTTTGTCTCGGTCTCAGTCTCCGTCTCGGTGTGTCATTCCCGTCTGGGCCGGGTGGTGGCCCCCGCCCACTGACCCCCACCCAACCATGACTTCATCAACCACCGGGCAGCAAACAGCAGCAGCAACAGCTCCCTGCTGGCTTCACTTTTGGGACTGCAACATTTTCGTTTCACAGGCCAAACTGTAGAAGTCGCAACTCCCCAAGGAACCCTTAGTTAACCCGACCAAAATGTCAAGGATATCCTTGCAAATATTGCCCCACATCTTTGGTTAACTACCTAAACTAGGAACAGATGAATTCTATAAAGTATACACTCCAAATTATAAGTCATAAATTCTTAAAATAAATATACAAATAAATTTCTTAGGAATCAAATATATTATTTTCCCTGTCAACATCTATCAATTCTAAGAAAAGGCTTAAATATCTTGGAATGCGTGTAGCAGTTTATAGTCTGAACCAAATCTAGTGGAATTTCTTCTAAGGTTGTTTGCATTCCTCAAATGTCTTTACAACAAATGAGTTCTTGGTACGAAATATGGCAGCTTCTGGGAGTATTATGAACAGTATACAATTTTGTAAACATTTTAAACTGCCATAAATCACATTTCCCAACAACATTAAATATTTAACATTAAAAAAAATATATATAAATATATCATCTTATCTTAAAATCATTATTTATTGGCTTATGAAATATTGGATGAAAACTTTCATCAAAACCAAAGCTTATAAGAATTTAATTAAAAAGCTACAAAATCCCAGGAATTTAGTTAATTAACAAATGTGTTTTTACCCTGGAATATAACTTTTCTTAAATGTAATGTTTTTTCTCTGAAATTGTTAGAAAAGTTGAACCGAGCGCTTTTACAAGCGACCCGCCCCTTCATCGTTGATAAGAATATTTTCCACTTTTCCAGCTTTTTATGGTGATGACCATGATGGCTGTTGTCTGGCGGCGAACTCGTGTATGTGAAAGCATTTCAATTTGCACAACCCACAAAAAAGAAAAATAATAAAAAGGCGAAAAAGCTATGCGAAATGAAACGAGAGAGTCCTCCTTTGACGTGTCATCATTGTTTGCCGTAGCCCGTGATGTCATCGTCGCTTTAATTGATGGGAGCAGCGTCTGTGGCGGGGGGGACTAGGTGGCAGTGGGTGGACAGAACACACAAAAGACACTCTGTATCAATTTTCTGGCTTGTTTTGCTTTCATTTACTATTTACTGTCGTCGCATCATCACTCAACTCAACTCAACTGAAATGTTTAGAGCCGAGTGCAAAATAAAAACAACACAAGGCAAGCGCAAATATTGAAAAGGAAAAGTAAATGAAATGACAATTTATTGGTTTTACGATTGTTTTTGCCCATGTAAAGATCAATTTAATGTCAATTTAATGGAATAGTAAATATAAAAAGAACAATAATGATTTATAAAGTTGGGTACGTAGTTGAGACAAACTTCCATTTGTTAGGATTTAATTCGTTTTTGCATAAGGATCAATGTTTATCCAACTTTTTAAAGTGCGTCTGCTTCTAGTTAAATGTAGGAGGCCCACAGTTTCTGTATCTTATCTGTACAAAAGATATTGTATCTCGCTTAAATAGTAAACATTTAATTGGAAACGCTTCTATAGTTGTTGTCTTTTTGGTGACTATTACGAAATGGGTGGCTTCCAGGAAAACTCGAACCAGCGAACAGCGGATATTGGCTAAGAATGGGCCCTACGTGGGCCACATTTCAATTGCGATCAATGGGTGCGTTTGTGTGTGTGTTGGCGCAACTCTAATTCGAAATTCAAAAGAAAAGTGCAGAAGAGAGGAAAACTTAACGAATCATCGACAAAATGCAAATGCAGCGCTATAAAAAGCAATTCGAAGACAACAATTTATAAATAAACTTTAACTCGCACACAGACAAAGTCACCAGAGTCGCGGCACACAGGCAGACTCACTTTATAATTATCGGACGTGGCAACAATAAACACGATTACACGAAACAACAACACCAGAATTCTGCTCCAGGTTTTGGCTTTTAAATTTATGCGCACGACCAAAGAAACATTGAGGCAAACACAACAAAAGCCGAAATGCGTGAAAGCAGAGTGCAAAAAACGCGTTGGGAATTTCGAATATCGAATTGGTTAAATTATTAAGTAATTCCCCTCAACAAAACGAGAGACGAAAAAACCAAACAAAAAGCCAGGTACAAGGCGGCATTCGGCGGTTGCCTTCAGGCAACGAACTGCATCTTGCATGTGTGTGTGTATCTGTGTATCCATAAAATACAAACTCGCATTGCGCACACAGATACTGCGGCACGCACTTTTTCAATTTCTTATCGCTTTCGCTTGCAACTTGTTGTTATTGTTGTCGTTGCTGCCCGGCTTGTTTTGTGGCTGTCGTCTTGTCTCGCCTGTCTTCTATCTGTCTATCCATCGCCGGTTTTGTTTTTGTTTGGTTTTATTATGCTTGAAAAAAGGGGTGGACGAATGGGAAGGGAGGTGTTGCTTCGCACTTAAGAAATCACTATTTTCCCCAAAAAAATGTCAAAACTGCTTGATTAATGCAGCTTGACGATCCAAACTGGATATTGTGGTTATAGTGTTGCTTTGTTGATTATAAAAATATGTTAATTGTAGCAATTAGTTATTGATTTTAAAGGTAAAAAATAGGCAAACAAATTGGAATTTCTTCTTCTATAAATAATAATCAATTATTAATTATTATATTATATTATTATAATTTCTGTAAATATTCAACAAAATTACTTGAACTGCATCGCTTAATTTTAAAACTTAATGGGAATTAATCGTGTCGGAACTTTGGTGACAATTATTTGTACATTTTATATGCCGTCATTCTTGTTGCGGTACATTTTTATTTTTCAATGAATGCACAAGCATACACACACTCGACTGGGTGTGTACAAACTGTGTGTGTGTGTGTGTGTGCGTCTACATCTGTTTGTCCACGCTGTCATCGGTTGTCGCCTTCGCCTTCGCTTTTCCTTTTCCTTCTCAGTTTCTGCCTCCGCCCCCTGCCTTTGCGCTGGCATCTCTGCCCCTTTGCTGCAGTTGCTGCACTCTGTTTCTGTTTGTTGTTGTTTCCCCCTGCATTTGTTTCGCGTTTGTTTATTTTCCGACCTCTCCTTCACTTTACTTTACATTACATTACTTTGATATGAGAGATGATACTCGCCCGACGACAAAAGAGCGTGACTCTCGAGTGGCTGAGTGGCAAATTGTGCATTAATTGCACAAGAAACACAATGTAACTCACTCTTGATGCTTTTCCAATGCTTAGAAAGACTTTGAAATTGAAATAAACAATGTTTTAAGGGAAGTTTTATTAAAGCATAACTTTTCAAAACTATTTTTGGGTTTTACTTTGGTAATCAATGGCCCTAAAAGCCGCAAATGCCACAAATAAAAATTCATTGAGGTTTGCAAACCATCCCTCGTACAAAACCAGGACATTATAGGGTTAAGGTTCACCCCAAACACACATCCACAGATGATCAACTATAAGGAATATTTCTATATGTTTAGTCATTAATCTTCTTCACTGGCCAGTAGATTGCTTCTCTTTTCCTTTCCTTTCAAGCAAATGTCTTTAGTTTTTACCCATCTGCTCGCGAAAAGAAACATAATATTCCCATATTTTTAGGGCAAACTAAAACTGAAATAAAAACCAAAAGAATAACGGCCAGAAACCTTTTAAACATCACATAAATGCTCATAAGAGTGTAGTGTGTGTATGCCTCGCCAGACTTTTTCGCTGTCATTTTCACTGCCTCCTTTTGAAACCGAAGCTTGGAGCTGGAGCTTCTTTTGTTCTCTGTGGCGTTGTTGCAAAATTCTAACGCTATGCTTAATTACTCGTTAACTGGAAATGACAAACGACTTTTCGCCATTGCCGCTTTTGTTGTTAATGCTTCGGCCGGCTATTGTTGTTGCCAGCCGCGATGCTCCGCCCTCTGGTAGTAACAAATTAATTGCCACCGACGACGAGTCGCGCAGACAACAAAAAAAAAAGGAAGGAAGAAAAGATAGAACGCTAAAAAAAATAGAAGAAGCTCTGAGCTATTTATTGATTTTGTACCCCTTTTGGAGAAGTGGTTACACTTGGCCACATGTGATCCCGATCAACGCTCTCATTTCCGCTGGCAAATTGTCGGTAATGACAATTGACACGTTTAAGAAGTTCACAACAAGACCAGGCTGAAGTATATATATAGAGATATATACAGCACATAGAAGGCTCGGCCACACACAACTACTTCAAGCTCTGAAAAGCACGGCCAAGCAACAACAATCACATTCACTCGATTACAATTGCGATAGAAGTAAATGTCAAGAGATGGGAATCCGCTTTAGCTTCTGCTGTTTCATGCCCTTACCAAAGGGTCTCTGGAATCCCTTTTACAAAGCCAACACAAGAAAAGAACTTGTGTATCTTTGAACAAGTAACTGGAGGATAGTTAGATACCTTAGTCTAAAAGATTTATTTGTTTATCTCATGCAACCTAAAGGCTTTTTTACAGTAAAATTACGGAAATATAATATTTAATATGTTAATTAGGAAATATTCAGATAACGTTATGTATACATTACCATTATGGACTTTATGCATGAAGTATTTGTGGTCAATTCATATCAGTTCCGAGTTATCTTAAATGCAAGTTGAATTCCAAGTCCTTAAACAAATCAGTCTTTGCATATCAATAAAATTATATTTTCTTGAAAATTAACAGAAATGCTAAAAAAAGAGTTATCGTTATCATTAACATTTTAATACAATTACAGTACAAGGTACTCCTTTCAACTCAATTTTCAACTATTAAAGATGATATCGGTAATAAATTATGCACATTTCGTATTATAATAACTAAAATAACAGACCCCTTTGACAGAGTATTCAAACTTTACGCTCGCCCAGTTCACTTGAAGTCAAAAGTGCAAAAAAAAAGTAGAGTAAACTCGCTTTAATTGAATTACAAAAGTAGAAAAATTGCGCACGCGTTTATTAAGTTGGTTTTCTTGGTGTTTTTTTTGCCCAGCCCAGTTCCATTCGACCCGGCTTTTCTTGAGGTTGAGCTGGGCTTTGGGGGTGGTGCGCTGCCGCTTTGGCTTAGCTGGAAGGGAGTAAGATGGAGGCCGAGGTGGTACCCTACTCAGCGTTCCATCGCTGCGGTTCGTTGCACGCCACGGCACAGCGAGCACTGCTCTGGCGGTGGCAGTAGCAACACCGTCAGCAGCAGAAGGCACACACTACAACAATCAGAGAAATAATAAGAACAATAAGTGCATAAGCCACTCAAGCTGGCCTACCCTTCCAGTGCTGCCAGCTATAAATTATAAATTATAAATTATGCTTTTTTATTTTTGTTATAGATAAATAAGCCAAACGAAATGTGTAACTATAGGGTATAATTCATTATAATTCAAGTCATATAATTCATGACTTGGGGGGTTCCCTGAAGAATTGGCTAATTAAATGTCATTCTTTTCTGTAAAATAAAATTTAAAAAAGAAAAAGATGTCTTGGTTTGGCTATAAAATAGCCTCTTTGCTGCTGACTCAGGTTCCGACTCAGGCATGCAAAAAGTCTTGTAGAAAGCTGGGCGGCGAGCGGTGGCAGTAAACTTTGCGCTAAATCTCGAGCATTTATATTTGGCGTTGTTTGTGCTCGCCGGCTTGCTCGCTCGCTCACTCACTCACCTCACTCCCTTGGGTGTGCATCCAAGCATTGCAAAAGATGCATGAGGAGGAGCAACAACAGTTGCTGGCCGGCGTAATGCATCCGACAATGCTGCCACTTGGCGGTTGTCTGCCTGCAAATTGAGTGGCAGCACTTCTTGTCCCCAGCCTCTCGGCGTCATCCAGGTCCTCGTCCTTCATCCGCATCTGAATTCACCTTGCCTCCTTGTGTTTCCTTTTCTGGCTTTGTTTGGAATGCTCAATTAGCCGGCTTTATTGGCCCTCTCCATCTCCATCCTCTAACACATTGTGTTAGGAATTTGTGCGCCCTTCCCTGGGCATTTAATAGCAAATGCTGGCCCACATTTGGCATTTTTGCAGCAACTGCAGCGGCAACCAAGGCGAATGCAAATCAATAACAAAAATAAACCCTGCCTGGCCATAGGCACACTGTTTAAAATAAAGTCCAAAAAATGCAAACTAGCTATAGGTACACAGGGAAAAGAATATAGCATTTGAGTCCAAAACATAAACTAAGTTTTAGGATCAAGAAAATACTCTAACTAACCCTCAAAGATATATAGATAAATACCTAAAATATATGTTAATTATTGTGGTAATTGTAGTTTTTCATTTCATTGGGATTTAATTGACAAATTGCAAAAATATAGTTTAGTTTTTACAAACCAAAATTTACAAGTTCTAAAAGTGCAGCACTCGGCTGTGTAATTTCAATTGCACAAAAATAAACCGCAATGTTTGTTACTCAGTGTAGGCATCAGAGCAAACACAGATACACGCACACAGAAATAAAAGCGAAAAGTTTTTGTTTGAAAAACATTTGTTGTTTTTAGGTGGGGGCTCTACTTTTTGTTCTTGTTGCAGAGTCATTTTTACGCGTTTTAAACAAATGCAAATCCCGCACGAGCGCCTCACTCGCACTCTCCCAATTGTTGTAAATTCCCGGCTATTTTGATTTTCCGGCGGAGTGAGAGCCTTAGAAAGTGCACACATTTTTCGGATATTTACATGGCCGAAAACATGCAGTTATGGAGCGTAATGTACATAGCTGGATGAATCATTTATTTTGTACTTTCAATACAATATAACAAGCTATGTGACGCCATCGTCCCTCAGCCTTGAAATTTAAGACGAAGCGAGTGCAATATTTAAATTAAAAAAAGTAAGAGCTTCCAGTAGAGGTTGTTAAATGTAAAATGAGTCACAAAATATAAAGTCTCAACATTTAATCTTTTTAATTCTTGTTAAAACTAAAAATATAACCTAATAAAACTTGGAAGTTGTCAACCAGTTTAACGACTTTATGCATGCTCATAATCTATAAGAGCATATTAACACCAATTTGCTGGTTTTTCTTAGAGCAAATATAGGTTAAAATATTGGGGAAATCTCTACTTAATAAGGTAGTTAGAAAATTGAGCAAGCAAATCTGCCCCAGAATTCAGAGGCATATAGAAAGAAGCCCTCTTTTAATAAGGTTTAGCAGGTGATTTCTGTATTTCTTCGACCCCAACCCACTTCCAGTGCCAGGTTGACAGGGTGTGAATCACTCAATCCTCAGGCCAGTTCACACAATATTAACATAATGGCCAGCCGTCGGAACACCTCGCATCACCGGAGTTATTTAGCTAAGCGGCGCAGCGATAATATCGCTCGCCATCCAGACCGTTCAGAGACTTCCGATTCCCGCGATTACACAACACCCACCGGAGCGTGGTAATGAAATAAACCAATTTATGCTAATTTGTATTGCTCCCCCTTTTTATTTGGTGCAAATATGAAAGGAAATCCACAATGAATGGCAATAGCTGCAAGGTCGTCGAAATAAATAAAGCAGAGCGACAAAGCGTGGGCCTGCCTGCTGCTGTCTGCCTTTATTTATTTGATCTGTTGTTGTCCCAGGGTCTGTGTATATAATTGTTTACTAATCAAATACGATAAGAGGAACCCCACAAATTGCTAACAGAATTTATTACATTTTAGGGAGTAAAAACTTCTTAGTTAAGAATAATGTTAGAAACCTATTTTCTTATCCACTTTCAACTTTTAAACATTTCAATTTCTGCATTTAATAGGCGGCATGATTGATGTCCAATGTAAACCTCACGCCTGGGGAATGACAAAGCTGGTAAACAATGGGGGCTAAGGCGAAAGCGAAACCGTGTAGAATGCAAATAGCCAAAGAAGTGGCAAAATCATTAGTCCAATAACAGGCGGTGGATTGAGCAAGCTACAAGTCCCAGTCCCAGGTGTCTGTCTCAATCTGCACCCTTACGGCCGGCCCCCCCGCTTCCCCTCCAACCACTTGTCAGTCCACGACAACGACCCTCAACATTTCCACCGTTGTGTGCGTCAGTTGCGACGCCCACGTGGGGGCTTCTACTATCTGACTGACTGCCTGCCTGCCTCAACATTGATTTTCTGGGGCTCTCCTCCTCTGCCCCGTCGAAAAGGAGGTTACTGGGTTTTCCTATTACTGCAGTCTGTCAACGACTCTGCGGCATTAGAGAATCCACATCCAAATAACGGTGAAGGTAGTGCCCGGAACGGAACCGTACTTGACTTGGGTCGTCGTCGTCGTTGCCACTAACACAATCAATCAGTCGCCTTGTTTACCGCCCACTCGGCTGTGAGGCTCGGTTGTTGCTATTGTTAATTGATATTGGTTTAGTTCGTGTCAATAAAGCGTCATTGAACCAAAATCAAAATCAAAACATACACAGGCCCACTGGCAAACTCGATTATAAATGCACGAAGGAGACCCCCGAAAAAAAAACAACACAAACAAAAAGCGAAACCCAACAAAACCATTGTTCACTTGGCATTAATTGCGGCTTCAAGTACTCGATAATTGAAAGCCGAATGTGACGTGAATGCTAAATAGTATGTTAAGTATATCTTAGTGGACACATCAGGGCAATGTAGTTCGCGCATTATCAGTCTAAATGGAATTACACGTTTGTTGGTCATTGGGAAAGGCTGATAAGGTTTTTTTTTTTTTGAGAGGCGGTGAAAATCGATCTGAAAATATTTACAGCAGATTACAAGATTACATTCTAGTTTAAGTGATGGTTTTGTGTTTCTTAATACAAAATATTAATTATATGAAAACTCTTTAGTTAGGTTTATTAATTTTGAAGGAAAACTTTATACTTACCACACAAACTAGAATAAGTTTCCCGCCTATATAAAGCCTTATATTTTGGTAAATCTAAAACCCGGAGATCTCATTTTCTGGCCCTCAACATAGATTGCTTTTTATTCCCGCCTGAAGGGGCGGCTTATCCACTTGTGCCTCGTATCTGCAACACACCCCAGTCGTAGAAGTTGGCTTTTGTTATTCTCTGGAATAGGGGCATGCCGATGACATTGCAGATAGCAGAGAAGAGTGGCTGCCAACTGAATGCAGGAAGAGTCTCCCCGACTGCCGTTGGTGTCGTTGGATGTGAAAACAAATCAATTCAGACCAATTTCAATTTGAGCAGCCAACGGTTGCACCGGCACAGCGCCGAAGAGATGAAGAGGGTCACCAGGAAAGTCGGATGGAGGGGCTTGCAACGGGCTGCAGCCGAGTGTGACTGATTGATTTAACTCTTAACTGTGCAGCCTGCTGGTTGCTGGTTGCTCGACTAGCTTGACTGCCTGCCCGGCCAAACAACTTTGGCCCCGGGGGGCACAAATATCTCAATTCCAGTATACAGTCGGACTTCCCTGAGACGAATTCCCCCCCTAACTCAAGCTTAATTGGCAGGCAGTCGTGTCTAACGACCACAACACGTTCTCCCGAAAATTTCAAGTTCAAGTATTTATGTTTTTCGATCCTGGGAGGCAAATCGGTTTCACGAGTAGGTTTCTTATGGTAATGTATCTTACGGATTTTGTTTTAAAGTTAGATATAAAGTTGGGATGTTGGAAAATTAAACAATGAACTATGGAATAGTTTTTGTGTTGACTTTATCCATGCTCCACTGTAGTCCTCTATCATTGCTATCGTTCGCTGCTCCCCTTCGGAGCGTGAAAGTGAAATGCAAAAGCAATTTTTGCATGCGTCTATGTGCGCACACCTGCTGTTGCCAGCTGTGTCTCTAGTTGTGTGTGGCTGTGTGGGCAAAGTGCCTAATCGAATCCCAGAGAGCTTCCTCCTCGCCGTTAGCCATTAATCGCGGCTTGTTATCAAAGAAGGTGAACATGTTTCCGCCAAGGGAGAGGGGAGGCCATGCTGGTACTTTTGTCGTGTTGGCTTATGCAGATGCTGCCTGCCTGCCACAGGGGAAAACATCAAATTTGCATTACGAACTTTCTTTTCGCCTAGAAATTGCAGTTCCCACACACCCCGCCTTCGGTCCCTTTGGGGGTTACGTATTACAGGCAGGCAACCATTTTTGGTGGCACAATTAATTTAAGCGCAGTTTTTAATTGAATTGCATCGCCGGCCCCAGCAGCAGCAGCTGGCGCAGCAGCAACATATATTGCATTTGGCAAGGGAGCAAGCTTGGCTCTCACTTCTTGGCTGCAAAGTTCTCTGGTCGGGTGGCTCTCTACCAGCCCCATTGCCAGCTCTCTTCGTGCAGACTGCTCTCGTGCAGCAGGAGCCATAATCATGCCCCACAAGCCTGGCATTTGTGAGAGCATGAATTAGTGCGACTTTTAGTTTTAATTGCCAGCCCGCAGTCCGCGTCAAGTGTCTCGCAAGGAGGCGCACACAACTTCCTGCAACGCATTCATAGCACAGCCAGTGCTTCCTCCTCATAACATAAATAATAAAAGCCGAGTCGGGTGGCCTGTCAAACTAATTATGCAATAAAAGTATATAAAAGTAATTTGCTCTGCTCCTTGTGCATTTTGCATGAACCCCGGAACACTGAATGACTGGCGCGTGTCGCGCTTTTGGACGGAATCCCCAGCACTAATAATGCCTAGCATATTTATTGAATAATCTATGAGCTCCTCCGCTGTCGCTGGCCGGAGGTGAAGGCTCCACGTACCACTCTCGTACCAGCCCCGGACACCGAGAGCTCTGCTCCGTCAGCTCATCCGTTGTACGTCAGCAAGTAAATAAGGCGCCAATGTCGTCCCACGGCGTGATTTCATGCTCTTCCCCGCCGTAGCCGCGTTGCCGTGTTGCCGCTTTTCCACGCGTTGCGAAGGCCCATCGAGAAGAAAATTAAAAATAGTTTACAAGTGCCGACAGCCGGGGTTTCGCCTAACATGCGAATAATAATAACAAAAGGCGCCGCGAGTCGAAGGAAAATCAATAGGCTTTTCTCGTCAATATAATATACCCTCCGATCCATCTATCCATCCATCCCATTCCATTATTTGCCCTCGTCAGTGATTAGCCCACTCAATCTCTTGGATCTTTGCAGGTTGAGGCCGGAGATGTCATCCTCAAAGTCAACGGCACGGATGTCCATCGCTATACAACGAAGGAAGGTGAGTGTGTGGAGTGAAGTGTGTGCGGATAAAGCAGTCAATATCCATTTTAAACAAACACTTTTTTTTTAATAGTTCTCAAATGCCTGCGCCTGTCGGAACAGCTGGTGACCTTGGAGCTGAAGCGAGGTAGGTGGAAATGCGTCTGCCAACTCAAGGATGCAAACCTGTTCTGCAGCAAACCCAACCAAACTGACTCAAACCGAACTGAACTGAAATAAACTCAATAACTGCTGGAGAAAGCAAATGAATGTCTTTATATAAGTTTTGGCAAGCAAAGTCTAAATTCTTTAGTAATTAAATCACTTTTAAATTCAATGTAATAGATTTGTATATTAATTTTCCAGCATCCTGGAAATTATTTACCTCAAAAAGCATTAATTTTGAATATAATTTGACTAGTTAGCAGTCTTTCCCTTAATTAATTCCCGTGCAATATCAAAGATAATTAATTAATAAAAACTATTTGCTTTTTTAAAGACCCACCAGAGCCGCATAAGATCAGCTTGCATCCCTGTCCAAGATTTACTACCATAAAACATTACTTAACTAATTCCCCACCGCACGTTTCTCCCCGCAGATCCCAAGCTCAAGGCCCGAATCAAAGAGCAGCTTGCCAATACTCAGAGTCCGCACTATGTGGACATTGAGTCGCCTAATATTTACGACTACCACAGCAGCAGCCCCCATTCCTCGCCCAACCATCGTCCCGCCGGCGGTGTCAAGGGAACGGCTACCACGCCCACGTCTACGCAGAGCGGGCTGCGCTACAAGTCGCCCACGCACTTGCCCTCGCTGCGCCAGAACTCGTCGCCATTGCTGGCGAGCGGATCCACCACCACCACGACCACCGCCTCGCATACGCTCACCCACAGCCGCAACTCCTCGGCCAGCTCCACCAAGATAAAGGTGGTGGAGACGAGCATCACCACCTCGACGTCCAGCAGCACCACGGGTATAGTCGGACCGACATCGCCCACCGGAGGGGAGGCCACCTCGCCCACCTTCCGCCCCTCACGCATTCCACAGGCGCTCAAGTGCCCCGCTCCCAAGCCCGTGCCGTTGCTTCATTCTCCCCAGAATAAGCGGCCTCGCCCCTCGCAGATTCCGACGAAGGCAGCGAACGGAAACGGTAACGGCAACGGGATCGGGCATTCCTCCCAGCTGCAGCATTCGAACAGCTACAGCGGCAGTCCGGTTACCCGGCAGCGATTCTCCACAGAAAGGGAGCAGGAACGGGAACCGGAGCCTAATTCGGCGCCACCACAGCCGGCAAAGGCGCCACGCTTTGAGGCTTACATGATGACCGGTGATCTGATCCTCAACCTGTCCCGGACACCGCAGACTAGTAATCTCCTGCCCGCCCAGGCCAAAAAGGTGAGCGAATCGACACACTTCATATAAAGTTAAGACACTCTGACACAATTTCTTGCAGGTGGACAGTCTCCGGGACTCGCCCAGTCGTCTAGTTAACCCGCGGATCAACGGCGCTCTTGCGCCGCGTGCATCCGGCGAATCCTCGCCCACGTCCTCCTCGTCAGTGGACTCGCCCACCAACACCAGCTCGGATTCGGTAAAGCGCGAGGCCAAAGTGTTGCGAAAGCAGCAACAGCAACAGCCAGAGCCGCACCAGCTGCAACAGCAGCGGGATAGCATTAACAACAGCTATAACCGCAAGGATTCGCTGACCAATGATACGCTGCTGATGTGCGAAGAGCTGGAGCGGGACGAGGAGGCGGAATACGGCCAGGACGGCCAGCGGCAACGCCAGCAGCCACAGCAGCGATATCGCCAGCCACAGAATCAGCAACGCTACGAGTACTACCAAAACGATGATGAGCTTGAGGAACAGGAGGAAGTGGAGGAGCGCGAGGAAGACCAGACGCACTACGACATCACCAACATCGAAACTTATCAGAGCGGACTGGGGCGCGGTGACGAGGACGATAGTGATCGACAGTGTCTGGTGGATGACGACGATGACGATGACGCTTACGACGATGAGGAGAATGATGCCGGCGATGAGGACTACTCCACCAATTCGCTGGGTTCCGGCTCAGCCAAGCAGAGATTACGTGCCCTCAAGCAGCGAACGGCCACCCGCCAGCAGCAGCGGCACCGAGATGCCGTCGACTGTGCCGGTCGCTCTGGATCGGGATCATCGTCGACGACGGTCAAGAGCGAGGCGGGTGGCCTGGGCCTGGACGAGACCTCTTTCTCAGTGCCAACTTCCCCCATTTCGTTGTCAACGCCGCTGATCGACAAGGAGACGGCCAACTCGGTGCCCACCAGTCCGGAGCCCAGTTCCCTGGCCGGGCAGGAATCGGGCAGTGGCGCCGGTGCCGGTGGCGGAGCGGTTGTAGTGCGCCGCCACAACGGGCATGTGGTGCGGAAGTGTGATGCCGCCGGTTTCCGCACCAGCAAGTCCGAGGACCATCTGCAGCAAATCCAACGGGAAGGCATTGCAGCCGTGATACCCATCGACATCGATGAGGATGTGAATAGTTCGCTGAACACGCTGCTGGACACGCGCCAGGACTCGGAGGACTCGCAGGTGAGACGTCGCTGTGATGCAGCAATTCTTACTCCGCAGGATAGTCCGCCTACGCTGGATAGAGCTACATAGCTAGAGCCAACGTCGAATATTCCGCCAGATCTCTCCCACAACACTTGACACCCCCTCGACTCGTAGTTAATGAGTTTCCCGCTCCCGTTGAGAAGTTTCGCTTTTGTAGAGTTTACGTTTTCGTTAACTGTTGGTTTCTGTAGTCTGTTGTCCCCACGTCCATGTTATGTGTGTATGTGAGTGTATGTTAGCCAATGCATTGTTATATAAGTCATCAGCATCATCCCCCCATCCTTCCTAGACCTGGACCTAGACCTACATCTAGATCTTGACACCGTTTTTCTTGATCACTTGTTAATTTAAACTTTCCACTTAATTACTTATACTTACTACTAAACTACTCTCTGTCTATCTTACTCTCTGGTTTCGTGTTTCTTTCTTCTTTTCATTTTCTCCGTTCTACGTTCTCTGTTCTACGTTCTCCGTTCTCCGTTCTCCATTCTCTTGTTTCCCACTTTGGCTACTCTTCTCGAATCGATTTGATATGCGCAATTTATTGTCCCCGTGAGCTTTCTAGTCGATGGCCACTGTAATTGTAAACAACTCCTCTTCCTCATCGTCATTGGCCTCCAACAACAACGAGGGTGAGCGGAACAACAATCGGAGCGACAGCAGAAGAAGCAGCAGCAGTAGCACCAGCAAGGCCGGCGACAACAACAACAGCGCCAACGAATGCAGCGAATCGCCAGCAATTCGTGCGACGGCCACTGCCCCAAGAACGATGAACTGCAGCAGCAAACTAAACTATATTTTATGCAAAAAGGTTGCCATTCGCATAGTTGGCATGCTGATTAATGTGACTTTTCATTTCGATTGCGTTCCAATTTTTGCCTATTTTGATTTGTGCCTGCGCTTGGAAAGAGTTTTGTATGTAGAAGAGAGCAAAAGAACATCGCCACTCTATAACGCTTGACACACACACTCGAACAACACCCCAAAAGCCTGTATCCAACACTCACAAGGACACAGACACAGACACCGAACGCTTCCGGCACTCGGAAAATTTGTTAGGACTCCTCCCGCCCTTGGGAGATTGGGCAGCGGCCATCCAATGGAAATTCAAGATCTGACATAAAATCCATAGAGCATACATATATATATAAACAATATCTGATCCATTTGCTATTTCTTTATTACTAATCCCTGGTTTGTTGCACATCCTAGGCTTCGGATCGCGATCGTATCGTGTGGACCTATAATGCACCACTGCAGCCGCATCAATTGGCGGCCCTACAGCGACAGCAGCAGGTCCAGGAGCAGGAGTTCCAGCAGCACCAACAGCAGCTCCAGCAGCAACACCAGCAGCATCTCCAGCAGCAGCAGCAACTCCAGCAGCAACAGCAGAAGCAGCAGACATTCTACGGTCAGCAATCGCATTCAAATTCACATTCAAGTTCCATTAGTTCGTCGCCCCAGCACTCGGCTTCGGGCAGTCCGGCCTCGCCCACATCGGTGTCGTCGTCGGTGATGTCCTCATCGGGCTCTAAGGGCGCCCTGGGCCTGGGTAGCAGTAGCAACGGTCCCACATCCGCGCAGCAACAACAGCAGCGGGAGCAGGGCGGTCAGGTCGCGCAGCCGCCCAGCGGGATGCCCGGTCTGCTTAGCTGCCCAGGCGTAAACAACGGTGGCAATGGCGGTGCTGGTGGTGGTGGTTGTGTAACTGGTGGTGGTGGCAACAACGATCAGAGCGTCTCAGAGGCCATTTCGAATATTTCTAGTCCCGACTACCAAGACGACGATAATTTATTGAGTTCTCGCGATATTCTAGGCGGCATGGTACTTAGCGATCCCAGTGACTCGGACTCCACCATTCTCGTTTCGGACGCAGCCGCGCTGCAGCGCCAGCAGCTCAAACAGCAGCTGCGTGCCCAGCAGCAGCAGCAACGCGAGAAGGAGCGGGAGAGGGATCGCGACCGGGAACAATCTGAGCACAAGGTGGTCATCCAAGTGCGCGGCCTGGACAGCAACAGCAGTAGCTGCGGCAACAACGGTCGCTCAGAGGAGGATGTGGTCACGTTGACGGATGAACCGCTCGCAACGACGGCCATCGGACTGCGGGACGGGTCGCCGCCCGTCTCTGACGATGGCAGTGATGTGGAGTCGCTCCACTCGTACCACTACTCGCCTAAGGCCGTCGACATGCCCTCGGCCATTCGTTTGGCCAAAAGACTGCACTCCCTTGACGGTTTCAAGAAGAGCGATGTGTCGCGACACCTCAGCAAAAAGTAAGTCCCCAAAAGCTATTCCCCTGATCGTTTTTTCAATCTGGACTTTTCTCTCCTCAGCAACGACTTCAGTCGGGCGGTAGCCGATGAGTATCTAAAATACTTCACCTTTGAGAAAAAATCACTGGACCAAGCTTTGCGCGAGTTCCTACAACAATTCTCCCTGTCCGGCGAGACACAGGAGCGGGAACGTGTGCTGGTGCACTTCTCCAAGCGCTTCCTCGACTGCAATCCGGGCACCTTTAACTCTCAAGACGCCGTGCACACGCTCACCTGTGCCATAATGCTGTTAAATACGGACCTGCACGGTGCCAACATCAATCGAAAGATGAGCTGTGCGGAGTTTGTTGACAACTTGGCTGATCTCAACGATGGCGAGAACTTCCCCAAGGATGTGCTCAAGTTTCTATACCAGGCCATCAAAACCAAGCCGCTGGAATGGGCGCTGTAAGTGTGAATTATCGAATATATATTGATATTTGACACTAAAGTCCGCAATATTATTTTAGGGATGAGGATGCGGCCGAACTGCAGCAACAGCAGAGATCCAACAACAGTGCTCTGGCCAATGTGGGACAGAATCCATTCCTAGATCCGCCGGAACTGGCTACTGCTGTGGAGTACAAAAAGGGCTATGTGATGCGTAAATGCTGCTACGACAGCAGCTCCAAGAAGAGTGAGTCTCGATCTACATGGAAAAGTGTGGCAATGATGATTAAGGGAATTTTATTTCGTCGTATTTGCAGCACCCTTCGGCAAGCGCTCCTGGAAGATGTTCTACTGTACGCTGCGTGATCTTGTGCTGTATCTGCACAAAGACGAGCACGGTTTTCGCAAGAGTCAAGTGAGTTGATGACAAGACAGGGGCTAAAATATTGTATATAATTTCATAAATATTCTTAACTCACAGATGTCCGACAATCTGCACAATGCAATACGCATACATCACGCACTGGCCACCAAGGCCAACGACTATACCAAGAAGCAACATGTGTTCCGTCTGCAAACGGCCGATCAGGCCGAGTATCTGTTCCAGACCAGCGACTCCAAGGAACTCCAGTCGTGGGTGGAGACGATTAATTACGTGTGCGCGGCAATTTCGGCACCACCTCTCGAAGGCGGCGTGGGCAGTCAAAAGAGGTTCCAGCGTCCGCTTCTGCCCAGCAAACAGTCCAAGCTGATGCTGGTGGGTATTAAAGAGAGAATCTTACACCAAATGTTCATCTCATGATGCGTTCGTTTAACTTACAGAAAGAACAGCTAGAATCGCATGAGCTGCAGCTCGCCCAGCTGGAGCAGGAGCTAAACGAGCACAAAAAGGGTCCGATTCCCAGCAAAGGACTCCCTCTGCAGAACTACAAGGAGAAGGAGAGCTATTTGCAGTACGAGGTAAGGCTTACTCCGTTTCCTGGGCTAACTTTCCTTTCTAACTTTTGGGTACCCTGCAGATCCGTCGCTACCGCACCTACGTGAGCATATTGAGCGCCAAAATGCTAGCGGACCAGCAGCAGCTAGAGCTGCAGGCCCAACAGCCGGCACAGGCGGCGGCGCACGACGAAGAGGCCGACACATTCCCAGTGGGCAACACCACCGTATGCCCGCCTTCTACGCCGCAAAGTATTAGCCTGCAGCAGCCGAAGGATCAGCAACAGCAGCAGCAGGCACCGCCAACGAACAGGTACAGTCACCAGCAACGCCCTAGCGGAAGCAGCAGCTCCTCGTCCTCCGGCAATGTGCAGCAGGACATTGGCTGACGCGTAATGGGAGTTTTCTCAGCTTGTGTGGTTTAAGCGATCGCTCTCCGATCGCCCCTCTGTTCTGTTCGCATCCTTTCCTTTCTTATTCTGTTGCTTGTGTTGCTATTTTGTGTTTTTTTGTGTGCTCCCCGAGACTCCCTTAACCCTGTATTGTTCGTTCCGCAGAGCTCCGCGGAATTCGGGGTCAACCAATATCTGTTGGAACTACCTGCTCCGGGACTCGCTTTCCTGCTGTATTTTGTTGTGTTGCTGGCATTATTGCACTGTTTCCACCATTATGATTTAATGTGTTTCCCCATCTCTGTGTAAATATATATTTCGTGTGCGTTGTTGTTCCTTTTGTTTCATCCCCACAGATGTACAACCTTTATTTTGAATAGTTTTAACTACAATAACTACGTTTAACAAACAATAATTGAATCCCAGACTTAAGTGTTGCGCGTAGGCAATTAAAACCACGAGGAGACGAAGACCAGATCAGACCCCTAATGTAATTAGTTCTTGTGCGAATAATGGTTTTATTTTGGAAGCAACCAACCACAACCACACCCACACACCACATGCTGTGAAAACTCAATGAACAATTCGTGAATGATAATTAGGAACTTAGTTAGAAACTAACGAAGGCATTCGGTTCAAGATTTCAATAGAACCGTAGAACTATAGACAAACTGTTTTTTGTAGCACTTGTAGCTGACCGAAGTTTTGGCGTTACAATATATACATATATATAAATATATTTATAAATTAAATTGAGCGATGAAATATATAGAAAAAAAACACGAAATGTGGTTCATTATCAGTAGTAGTCGTTTAAACCTAAGCTTTAAGCATTCTAAATATAAATAAACCAGCCACATTCTCATCTACTAAATAGCATTAAACCATTTTTACAAGTCCCAGCAGAAAATGTCATCAATTGAACTCATAAAACACCCAACCCACAGCCACACCAACACTCACCCTAACCAATGGTTGAGAGCACACAAGACTCATGCTAACCCGGCGACGGACCCTAGATGGACCCCAAACCAGTTGCTGTTACTCGTTGCCCCCGTTGCATTTCGTTTCCCCGTTCAATTGCGTTCAACTTACACCCGTTCAAAAGCAAAATCCAAATGGAAGAATTCTTCAATCTTACAGATGGCTCGATGTCTTCTGCTGCTGCTGCTGCAGCAGCCCCCTCTGGCGGCGCTTGCTCTATTCGAAAAGCCATTAGCCAGCTTAGTATCATGCCAAGAATTATGCTCCTTAGCAGCAACAGTCACAGCACAACACAGCACACGAAGCACGCAGGAGGCTAGCGTCGCTACAAGAGAGGTTCTCCCTGTAAATGCCCCGACCCGACCCGTTCATGTGTCTTGAATGTGAGCAGGCTAACGCCAAATACCCAATGTTTAACTCGCTAACTCTCCAGTGTCCAGCTTGGCTTAGTGCGAACCTATATATACTATATACAAATTCCATCCATTCGAGAATTTTGTTTTGTTTCGAATCACAAATGCTAATCCCGCTTACCTTACCGTTCGTTCTACATTTGCAGAAAAGAGAAGAAAAAGAAATAATTTCGTTTCGTTTCGCTCTTGATTTCGATCATTTCCAACTCGCAAACCACCAACCAACACACAAACACACATCCCACACATCCGCATCCTGCGCATCCTGGCCACCGGTAAGTCCAGACCCACGTTATCCTTATTAAAATTTGTCGCGGGAGTCGGTATATCGAAAAATGTGGAAATGAAATATTAAAACTTCGATATTTTAAAATTAAATAAATCAAAGTGTTGGATTTTTTTCGATATATCATATTGGACTTCCTCCTCAATACACATCCCGATCAAGCATGTAACTATCTTTTTTTGTCTTCCCTCCAGAGAAGCAGGAGCGGGCAGGCACTGCCACACGAACGAATCTGAATAGAATACTCCGAAATGCCACATGCTGCCTCCTCCGGCGGGAGCACAACAACACACTCGCATACACTCAGCACCACACACCTCCACCTCCACACACACCCTCGTACACTGTACGTACACTAAAGCGTTGCGGCTGTGCCGTGTCTGCCATTGAAGAAATTTGGAATCTGTGCACTTCAATTACTTTAACTTTAACTGTAACTGTAACCGTTAAGGAGCGAGTTAAGGAGCGATCATTTGAGATAATTAGACTACCAACAAGAAGAACATACACGATAATTAACTATAACCGAGAATTTGAAACGCCTACGAAGGAGAATCGATTTACCTTTGAAGGTCGTTCATCAGAAGATATTTGGCTGGAATATTATCCACAAATTTAAATTACATTTCGAGGACTCCAATCCGGGTCCCACGATGATATCGGTTTCATTCTGTTGTAATATGCAAAATGCTCGAATTGATTCGACTTATTTAAATCATATTTTCTTCTGCTGGATGGCTGCTGACGAAGAACGAGAATGAAAACTGCTTATACACACATAGACTTATTATTACGAGAGTTGATAAACAATACTTACATCATTACCTATGCTATCATTATAAATGATAAAAATAAAAATTATAAATTATTGAATATCTCTGCGCCAAGCAGATGGCAGCGAGGACAAGAAGGAGCATTATCATTACCCTGAGCAATTATTACCATACCACTTGATATGTTTTGCGTACGACTTGTTTATTGGCCTTTGCTATGCATTATCACATTACACTTTAACTCCAATATTATGTACGGGAAATATATTTATTTACACAAACAATTAATTATCGGTTGATTACGCGACATGTCCATGTAGCTAGAATATGAAATTGATATCGAGTATGGCCTGAAGAGAAGCAGGAGGAAGGAGGAACAATAAGTTTAAATACACTATATACATATATATTTTTGAATATATTATAATATATTATATTGTATTGTGTAATTATGTTAATGCAGATAATATAACATTGTTTATAATTATTTTTAACAACTCTACTGAAACGGCAATAAATTCGAAACAAAAACAGAAACAAACAAATTGAAGTGAAGTTAAGAAGACGTAGTAAGAGAAAATCAAGCGCCTAATTGAATGCATATTGTATATTATTTGGTAAAACCTTTTTAAGCTGGCTTTCGAGGGCAACACACTTAGTTTTAAAGCAATAAATCACCCCTCGGCAATTCATTTAAGAGAACTTAAATCCATTTATAGAGCGATGAGGAGGAGATCGTAGAAACGGTGATTTTTATGTGAACATTTATTACTAACAGATAAGCTTTGAGTACAGTTAGGAATGCCGTTATACTATGTATGCATATACACATATATATATGATCTATATAGTATATATATGAATGCTCCTGTGAGCAACCCAACAATTACAATATGACTCATTAAATACTTCCAAAAGCATAAATTCGTTTCTTATTACTGCTCCGTCTTGAAGGTAAACGACGTGTCCGTCTCCTCTAGCATGTTCTCTAGCCGCAGGCCCAATTGGCGTCGCTGCAAATCCACCTTTACCACCGATGCCACAATGCGATCTCCGATGCTTAGCTCACTGTTGTTCATATGGCTCTTATGTATCAGCCCATCGCGCTCCACACCGATGTCCACGAAGGCGCCGAACTGGGTTACATTAGTCACCGCTCCTAAATAGGCAGACAGATTGGTTAAGTTGCGTGCTTAAAGGTAATCCATTAAAGATCACTACTCACCGGTCACCACATCGCCCATGCTAAGTTCGTCCAGCCGTGTTAGACCCTGTTTGAAGAGCGGCCGCTTGTCCAGATCGGCACGATAATCTTGCAGCAATTCGCGCTGCAGAGCAATCAGCACGAATTCCAACTGCAAGATATAAATGTACATAATATTTTAATCTGGAGCTCATAGGCCTCTGGCCATGATTTCGCTCACCCTTTCCATGGGCAACTTATGTTCCTTGGCCATACGATCTAGTTTTGGTTGCGAGGCGGCAAACTCCTTGATGCGTGCTATAAAGCTGGCCTTGCCAATATCCTTCAATTTCATGTCACATTCCGCCACAATACTGAAAACATAAATTTGGTTTAGATCTTAGATTTTTCGCATATTTGAAATTTTTCATTTTCGTTATGTCGAAGCTCGGCGCGCTGAAGCGCCAATATGACGAGCGCTGGCACTATCCACCGCGGATGCCCACGGGACAGGTAACCGATATCCTTTGCGGTGCTGAGCCCGGCTTTTGCGGCGATAAAGCCATCTACGGGCACAACGAGGGCCCTGTATATAAAGCATGCTGGGACCATCCAATTGCTATGCCGCTTCAAGCGCGACTTGGCGTCTGCTGGGAGTATCCGCCGCAGCGATACAAGCGTCGCCCTCTACCGAAGCCCTGCCGCGGATCGACTATTCCTTTGCATTTGCTAGAGCCCACCTTCGAGCACTGCAAGAATCCCTACACCCGCGGTGACTGCCAGCTAGAGCAGTGCGTTCACCAGCAGATCCTTGCCATTGATGAAAAACTGGGAAATTTAACGCGACTTCTGGCAAAGGCTAAGCCCCTGCAGATCCAGAAAGTGAAGGAGATGCGGTACCACGGTGTGCGCTATCGCATCCTTGCCGTCAATACCGCATGCACCAAGTTGTATCCCGAGTATCTCAGCCGGATGGCCGAGGAGCGGGCTCTCTGCGAGTTCCAGAGGGCCTACAACGCCGTTAATAAGTCCAAGTAACATGAATTCAAAAATGGTAACCATTCATTCGCTAACTTTACACCCTTTAGCACACAGTTAATGGCAGCGTTCCTGGACATACGAGAATCCATGCCGGAGCTGGAGGTGCGTCTTTCCAGGCTAGACAGGTCCCTGAAAAGCCCCTTCCTGCTGGAACTTGGCCAGGTGATGCAGGCCATTGAAGACCTGAACACCTACTTCTTTGGTGTGATTGTCAAAATGAAGTCCTGGGCGGAGCTGATGGATCCCATGAAGGAGCACTCAGTTGAGGACTACTTGGCGCTGTTGACCAAGGAGAGCAACTTCAGGGACTTTATGAGTTCCGGCATGGAGAACTGCACTTGCAAACGGTGCGATAAGAAGGATCCCTTAAAGCCTTATCTGCCATGTTGGTGTCAGCAGTCCAATCCCTGCGAGGTTCATACTAATGCAAAGTTCGATTTTGTCTCTAAATCTAAGATTTGCGCCCAGAATCCGCGGGACAACTGTGATTTTGAGAAAGAGTCCAGCGACACATCTATGCTGGAGAAGGCGGTCGAGGAGCAGAGACAGAGACAGATGTTGTAAAGGTCCTTACTCACAATAAAGTGAGTTACCAATCGGAGTCTTACCTGTCCGCCACTTTGTAGCTTTCGGGATGAACCCAGGTGCAGTCCAAGGGGTTCTGCAAGCGCCCACCAACGCTCAGCGGCTCGATGCGCACAAATCCGGCGCATTGGACGAACGATTTCTCGCCTATAGTTCTCACTGAGAGCAGGTCTTTACGGGTCTTGAACGGTCCCTTCTGCGACCGATGCTCTATAATCTTCTCCGCCTTCTTCTCCGATAGTCCAGCAATGTGCCTGCGAGCGGTGGGTTAAATATTAAATCTCTGCCACGACTCTTGGCTAACTAACACATACTTGAGCACACTGAGACTGGCGGTGTTTAGGTCCACTCCTACATAGCTTACACATTCGGAGACCACGTCCTTTAGCGATTCCGTCAGGGTCTTTTCAGACACATCGTGCTGATACATGCCGACGCCCAGGTGACGCGGCTCTATCTTCACATACTCACTGAGCGGATCGTTCAGGCGACGTGCAATGGAAACTAAAAATATATCGGTTGAGAGGGGAGATGTTTAGGTGACTTTCGCAATATTCAAACCTGCACTCCGTTCGTTCGTATCCATATTAGGAAATTCCTTAGTGGCCACATCGCTGCAGGAGTAAACAGAAGCCCCGTTTTCGTTAACGATACTGTAGCGGATGCTTCGGCTGTCCAGAATTCCGGTATTGAACATGTCGGTCAGCCAGTGCTCGGTTTCGCGGCAGGCAGTTCCATTTCCCAAAGCAATGATTTGGCAGCTGCAAAGGCAAAGTTGGCACTTGTAACTTAACTAAGTCATTGGATCTTTCTTAGACCTACTTGTGCTCGGAGAGAAATTTAGTCAGCTTTTGCTCGGCGGCCCGCCTGTTAGCCCTGGCCCCGTGTGGATAGATCACACCCGTGTCCAACACATCTGCTGTCTCGGATATCACGGCCAGCTTGCAGCCATTGGTATAACCAGGATCGATGCCTAGAATGCGTTCCCCCTTCAAGGGAGACATCAATAGCAACTGCTTCAGATTCTTGGCAAAAACATCTATGGCTGCCTTCTGAGCCTTTTCCTTAAGATCAGCTCGAATTTGTCGGCACATCAAAGGCTGCACTGTAAGTTGCTTAAGTTATGATACGATACATAGAGTACCCCAAACTTTTCTTACACTTCTTCGAATAACACTCCTCCAAAGATTTTGTGAAGACCTCTCTTCGCAGCGGATACTGCAGACCCTCTGACATGTACTGATCCGTTATGAAGCGCATCAGATCCCGTTTTAAATAGTCGCTTGTCTCGATTTTTACCGAGAGGAACTTGTGCTTTTCGCCACGATTAATAGCCAGCATCTGATAGGATTTTATGGTTTTGATATCACCCTGAAAGTTGAAGTAGTTCTCAAACTTTGAGCTGTCTAACTTTTTGTCCACAATGCCGCTGGATCCTTTGCTGGTGCTAGCTTTGCTTGAACCTGTTTTTGATGAGGCCGACTCCTTTGTCTTGCTGCACTTGAGGAACACACGATGGACTGTTTGTCTAAAAAATTTTAGATTCGAATTACACATAAATATATTTTTAATATGTTACCGTAAAACGAAAGGCTTACAATCTTCGGATCTCCTCCAAAACATAGGTGTTTTTGCTGATGTTGTGCATTATAATGTGGCAAATTCCACTGATTACCAAGGATTCCGTTGCCAAGCCCTCCTTCGCTGGATCCACAATCGATTCGATATTTACTTTGGGAGCAGAGCCGTAGAGTAGTCGGTCGGCGTACTCCTCCAGACCCAGGGCTTTGGCCCGCTCTGCCAGGGTGCCCTTGCTGGCCGGCTTGTAGGGGGCGTAAAGGAACTCCAGTTCCTCGGTCGTCTTGGCACACATTAACTCGTCCCGAATGTCCGCATTGAGTACGTTTTCGCGCTCCAACTGACTCACAATGTTCTCGGCCTTCTTTCGCAGATCCACGATATCACTGTAGGTGTTCCGGATGTCGCGTAGGCGATCGGGGGCTATGTGGTCCACCAGGTCTCGTCGGTAGCTACAAATATAAATTAATTGGTATCTACTGATTCTAGGGCGAATACCTCAACTACCGGCATATGAAGGGAATGGTGTTTTCGTTCTCAAAGAGCTGCACAATATTCTTGGCTGCCTGCGGTTGGATATTCTCCGTCTCGGCCAACAGCTCGTGTATATTCCACACCTTGCGGCGTTCCCAAAACGAACTGCGGCCTGTGGTCGAAGGCCTGACAGCGGCACCATCGGGCTGTGTTACTGCTGGCGGAGGTGCCTCGTCCTGCGGCTCTAGATTGGTCTCGTTGGGACAGGCATTCTCGTCCTCTTTCCCTTTTTTAGCTCGTTTTTTCTTGGGAGCCGGTGCCTCTGCAGCTGCATCCTTGGAGGTGGGCCAACGCTTGCGCCTTGAGCTGTGTGTTATTGGATTAGATTAATATAACTCTAACCAAGTACATATTTTAGGGGGATTATCCCACTTACCCGCCAACCATGCCATCAGCAGCGCGATCTACCCGGCGGTTATTTGCTTCTTGTGGCCTGTACTCATCGTCTTCTTGGGACTCAACATCTGCCTCTGATTCGGAAAGTTCAATCACCAACTTTTGTCTACCGGCTGCGGCTCGTCGCGGGCGTGTAGACATTTTGAATTAATCAAAAACCAAATTAAATAACAAAGGAAGGAAATAAATAGTGATACCAAAACAAGCCGCAAAATCTTCAATGTCCGATGGCGATTAAGAAATTCTTAATAAGAATCAACGGCACTTATCGATAACTGTTGCTGCAAATCAGCTGTTTTGTATTTATTTTGCAGGCGTTTTGTATTTTCGTTAATTTATCAATGAAAATGCTTAAATATGTCTGGAAAAATGGCTTGCAACAGCGCAACAGGTGGCTCCGGCAGATGTCAGCTTACATCCCGCAGCGATGCTACAGCAGTAAAATCAGAAACATTGGCATTCTGGCACACATCGATGCAGGTGAGTTATTTGCCTTTAAATAATATTTTCTATTAAAGTTAACCGGAAAATAACCCCGTTTTAGGCAAAACGACGACCACAGAGCGCATGCTGTTCTATGCTGGCAAGACGCGATCCCTCGGCGAAGTGCATCGCGGTAATACGGTGACCGATTACCTAACCCAGGAGCGGGAGCGAGGCATAACGATATGTAGCTCGGCGGTCACGTTTCCCTGGAATGGCCACCGGTAGGGACCCATGTTTTTACTATTCTCTAGTCTTGACACTCTTAACAATCCATTTAGTATTAATCTGCTGGATACACCGGGACATATTGACTTCACCATGGAGGTGGAGCAATCTCTGTACGCCGTAGACGGTGTGGTTGTGGTTTTGGATGGAACGGCTGGTGTCGAGGCCCAGACGGTCACTGTGTGGACGCAGGCGGACAAGCACAAGCTGCCGCGTCTGATATTCGTCAATAAGATGGATCGTCCGGATGCAGACTTTGAGAAGTGTGTTAACGATCTGAAGGCGAAACTGGAAACGCAGCCTGTTTGCTTGCAGTATCCTGTTAAAAGCGAGAATGGAGTATTGGGTTTGAATTGGCCATAAACTCACTAAACAGATTAAATAATCGAACTGGATTTCCCAGCAGCAATAAATGATGTCATTACCCTAGAGCAATTGAGCTGGCAGCAAAAGGATCTGGGCCGCAGCTATAAGAAGACCAAACTGGAGCCCTCAGATGATCTGCGCGAGCTTCAGGAGAGGCGTAACGAACTTATTGATACGCTATCGGGATTGGACGATGAACTGGCTGACGTGGTTATCAGCTCAGAGAGCTTTGACAACGTTGATGGCGCTCTAATTGAAAGGGCCCTTCGACGGGCAACATGTCAGCTGAAGGTGGTTCCCGTGCTCCTGGGTTCGGCGTACAAAAACGTTGGCATTCAGCGACTAATGGATGCCGTAAATGCCTATCTGCCAGCGCCGGAAGAACGCAACCAGATCTACGATTGCTTCGGGTAATAATTATGCTTAAGGGATAATTCTTCAACTCAAAGAACGCCTTCCCATTGCAGAAATGAGGTGGCTGCCAAGGTCTTTAAAATTGTACATGACAAGCAGCGCGGACCGCTCACTCTGGTGAGGATTCTGCGCGGCGAGATAAAGCGAGGCATGCGCCTAATATCTGCTCGTGGCCAGGCGGAGGTGGTGTCTAAACTATATGAGCCTTTGGCAGACGAATATCGAGAGGTCGGTTCCCTGCAGGCCGGAGATGTGGTCATATGCGCGGGCCTGAAGGTAAGCAGTACTCAATACACACACTTAATAGTCTAGATTTTCCACTACATAGTCCACAGTGACGGGCGACCTGCTGACCTCCAGTCAGTCAGCTCTAAAAAATGCTCAGAAACGCTTGAAGCAAAGTCTAGGCACATTTTCAAGTAAGGAGGAAGAGGATGAAGACTTCGAAGAATCAGATGAGCTCTTCGCCTTGGATCCACCTATACCAGACGCTGTGTACTTCTGCTCCATTGAACCGCCCAGCATATCCTCGCAAACGGCCATGGAGCAGGCTCTTCGGCAGCTTCAGCGCGAGGATCCCAGTCTGCGGGTCAGCTACGATACGGTCACTGGACAAACGGTGCTTGGCGGAATGGGCGAACTACATATGGACATCATCAAGTCGCGCATCCTGAGCGAATACAAAATCGACGTCGACCTGGGTCCTCTACAGATTGCCTATAAGGAGACCATTGAGTCGCCCGCTATAACTACGTTGAACGTGGAGAAGGAAATCGCTGGCAGCAAGCAAAATGTCAGCATTACACTGGAGCTAGTGAGGGACCAAAGCGACTTGTTCAGGTGACCTAAAGTAGCGCTCGTCTGGAAATAGAATCTGACTTTCTCCGATCTTGCACAAAAGCTTAGATAAGTCTCCGGAAAATATGCCGAATCTCAACACATTGCGACCACGAATTCTTCAGGTCCTGAGGAAGGGTTCCATCAGCGCCTTGGAGCGTGGACCTCGCGTCGGTGGACAGGTGGTGGAGACGCAGATTCGTCTGCACAACGCCATTATTGGTCGGGGCACCGCCGACTCCTTCGTCATGGCCACGGCGGCTCAGTGCGTCCAAAAGGTAAATGAGAACAATAATTACTTTTATTGGTGTCTTCATAATGCTTAATGCTTAATGGCAGTTGCTCAGCACGAGTGGAACGCGTCTGCTAGAGCCTATTATGGCCCTGCAAATTGTGGCACCCAGTGAACGTATTTCTGGGATTATGGCAGACCTCTCACGACGGCGAGCCCTGATCAATGATGTCCTTCCGAAGGGTGATCGTAACAAAGTGAGTTTCGGTTATTTTTAAGAACCTATGAGAATTTCTAAAAATGATCCCTTCCCAGATGATTCTGGTAAATGCCCCATTGGCCGAGCTATCCGGATACTCCAGTGCTCTGCGTACTATTAGCTCGGGCACAGCCAGCATGACCATGCAACCATGCGGCTTCTCCTCCATGAACTCTGCGGATGAATCACTAGCGGAGCGGAGAGCTCAGGGTCTGGAGTAAGGGAATTAATATTGTTAACTAGTTCTATAGTCGTCGCTGACCAGCAGGCGGGTTTTCAGATGTCAGCCCTTAGCCGGGTCGGATCTGTTTGTGTTTGTAATCGTCATCCTTTTAGCAATATACATATTTTGAAGACTCAATCCATGTCGGACGTGTTTCAGTTCAAATTTAGATTGGATAAGAGTTAGCACAAAAATTGGATTCCTTTCTGGTTAAACCCTAGATTGCCCAGCCATGGCGTACTCCACACAAAGGGAGTTCTTTCACGTGCCATTTAGGAACGAGTCCTACGACTTCGAGTGCATTGAAGCATGCGTTAAATTGAAGACATATCCGTCCACAGTAGACGACAGGTCGTGGTCAGCCAACGAGGACAGAAAGTCACACTTCGTTGCTGATCTGGTGGCCTGCAACTCACCCGTAAAGTCATCAAGTGGTGGTGAAGGGGGTGGAGGGAGTGGTTCACCAAGATCGAAGGCTGCTGATGGAAGCCCGGAGGATGTGTACGGAAGTAATATGTTGGTGGGCGACAGCCTAATCAATGCCGCCGACGACACAATTGGGCGCATGCAGGACCTCATGGTTAAGAACAACATTCTAAAGAAGAAGCTTGCCGATAACAATGACAAACTAAAAACGGCCAGGGAGGAGAGTGATGATATAAAACGTATAATGGACCAGCGCTATGATCCGCAAAAGAGCAACGCCCTTAAAAAGAAGATCGAGGAGTTAGCCAAAGCAGGCAAGATCACTCCGCAGGACGAGAAGGAACTTGCCGGTTTACAGAAGGCAATCGACGACATGAACAAGGCCCACGACATCCTCGAGGCGGAGAACGGCAACCTTAAGCGGCTGATCGAGAAGCAGTCAAAGAGGTGTCGGCTGGACAGCGTCAAGATCGACCCGGAGAAAAGCAATGACATTCCCTATCTGCAAAAGAAGATCGATGATCTGGGAAAGGAGGTGATCCTGCTACGAGAGGCGGAGGACAAGAAAATGAAGGGCGGTGGCAAGGGAGGGTACTCGCCGGAAAAGGATCCAAATAACATCCAGCAGATCCTTGCGGAGCGCGATGCCCTGCGAAAGAAGTGCAAAGAGCTGGCCGAGCTCAACGATAAGGTCAACCAGCTGGAACAAAATGCCGAGAAGGCGGCACGCCACTCAGGCGACCTCGAAAACAACCTCGAAGAGCAGAACCAGTGCATGAACGATCTGCAACGCGAAATGCAGGACATGCAGAATTACTACGAGAACGAGGTGGACAAGGCTAAAGGAAACGAGGAAATACTCAAGGCAAGTCATCAAAATCTGAATTAAATAAAATGTAATGAATTTTATTTTCTCATCACAGTGTCGGTGCAAACAAATGCAGCAGGAGGTGATGGCCGCCAAGAGCGCCGCCCAGCGGGCCAAGTGCCAGCAGATGGAGATCGACGTTCTGCGCAACGAGCTGCGGAAGCGAGACATTGCTATCAACGCCTATGACTGCCAGTACAAGCAGCTTATGGTAAGTATAGCCGGTGGTTTGCTGAGACCATATACCTAAGTACCTTCTGTACCCTCCTCCAGTTAAAGGCCAAGATGTTCAAAACCGCAGGCTATCGTTTCCTCGACGATTTACCACCGAACTGCGGTGACTGTAGTGCGGATGGTGAGGAGGAGACGGATGGAGACTGATAGCTCAGGAACCAGAACTAATCATTCTTTCGTTCGAATTGTTTCCGAATTTCCAATGGCCATTTCCGAAATCTAAAGTTTACCAAATTACAAGCCATATTTTTGAAATTGTCAAATTCATATTAATAAATAAAGTTCAAATATCAAAAGTCCGTTGAGTATTTGATCCCTGCTACCTAACAATCGATTGCTATCGATGTTTCCCTCAATGAACGTCTTAAGTGTGGCCAGCTGAGGTCATTCCGAGCGTCGTCCAAAAGTTTATTATTGAGGGGTTTTTTATATAATTAATAAATTGCAATGGAGAAGATTGTGTCGGCCAAAACTTGTCTTAGACTGCTTCAGGTGAGTGTTGGGGTCCATGGGTACGCGTACATATCTCTACCAACACCGCTTTCATTGACAAATGCAGGCAATGCCCGTAGCCTCGTCTGGTAGCCTGGGCGTGTTGGCTCCTCCCGTGCAAAACATGCTTCAGATGCAGCAGGTGCGCCACCGGCAGACCAAACACTGGAAGCCGGAGTTCAAGCGTCTGCGTAAGATGAAGTTCGTCAAAATCGATCTGCCCAATCTGCGCGAGAAGCCGGAGGACATCAGTAAGGAGGAGATGCGAAGCCGGATGAAGGAGCGCGGTGTGGTGCCGCCCCGTCCCTGGATGGAGCGGCCCTTCCACATCAGCTGCACTGGCGGCATCTTCGAGGCGTATGTTCCGCCCGAAGGCGATGGTAAGAAGTCGCTCATCTCGACAACCGGCGCCAAACAGAAGCTAGAGTTCCTGGAGAAGAAATCGAAGAGCTTGATGGCCGTGCGCAAGATCCGCTCATACGAGGAGTCCTTCAGCACCGACGATTTCGGGGCCGAGGCACAGGAGATATACATCAAGGCGCACACGCACATGGCGGCCAAGGAGAAGTACAAGATTCGCGAGTTTGTCAGCGAGCGCTGCTATCCAGAAATGATGCACAACGTCAAGGACAAGACGATTCGCTGGAAGTTCCTACAGTCGTTGGAGCCACCTCGTGTAGTGCACGCCCGTTGCACCGAGGTGATCACCAAGGAGAACCAGTTCGCCCAGGTCACCGTGCGCTTCCACAGCCAGCAGATGCTGGCCATCTACGATCGTTTCGGCCGGCTGATGCACGGCAGCGAGATCCTTACCAAGGATGTGCTGGAGTACGTGGTTTTCGAGAAGCACATATCCAACGAGTACGGCAAGTGGAGGCTACACGACAAAATTATTCCCGATTGGCTACCGGCCAAGCAGCCGGCGCCCATCACCTATCGCCTGATCGAAGATGCCGAGCTGGAGGCACCCAAAGAGCTGAGTTCCGGCGAGGAGACCAAGCAAGTGGAAGCGACGAGCGAACAGCCCAAGGAGCAAGTGCAGCTGGCCACCCCGGTGGAGAGTAGGGCGAAGCCGTCTATGGCCATATGATTGTACTTTTTATGGGCCGCCTGGCGGCTCAGAAGATTGCACGTTAATGTTGTCCAATAGTTTTTGAGTCGCCATTAGTTAAAAATTATAATTTCTAAAAATTATAAATTGTTTTTATTATTTTGTGATATTTTTTTGTTTATAGGTTAATTTTCTGACACTGAGGGTTTTTATACATATATGTTTCATTATACACCAGAAAATCTGGAGGAAATTTCCACTTACGTTTTAATATGATTGAAAAAAGTTTGGTCTACAAGTGTGATTTTAATTGTTTATTATTTTTACTTACTTTTCTGTTGGTTAAGAGTTTGACACAATAGTGTGTTCTAATGTAACGTAAGAAGGTTGGCTTTTCATCCCTCTTATATATATTCCTGTTAGGTAATCCTTAGAACAAGCTATTTTATATAGAATGCTAAATACGTCGCCTTTAATAGAGCATTAAATAATTATGTAAATATTTAGAGTCGAATACTACATCAAACTCAATATTCAGTACCTTTTAAAGAAGCAAACAATTAAGCAGTAATACACGCTAGAGTTGATATATGTTTGTTTATATATTTATACACAAAGTAGTAAAGCTAATGCTTATGGTTGATAGTTATAAATACAGGCGAAGGCGTTCACTCAGTAAATTACATACTTTCGTATCGTCATGGATTCTGTATGTGTGGACATTAGGTAGGGAATACAGTAGACAACAGACAGTGTCAATAAATAGTGCACAGATATATATACAAGAATCAGAAAAGGGAATTTAATTGCATCGGGGACGGCCGTATCACACGAAGCTACTGCTAGGCTCATCCAGGTACGCACACCGTGATCCCGCCGCCGCCTCTTCGAGAGCCTTGCGGCCCAGTTCCAGTGGAATTTTGCTCACAAACGTCGCTGTGGGCGTAGGTTTTTCTTTGGGTAATGGGGGGGAAACTTGTTTGGTGGGTGAGAACTTATTGCAATAGTTGCTCGAGGGGAGGGCTACGGCCACACCCCAGTTGGAGGGCTTTATGGGCAGCACCTTTGGCTTTGGCGGTAGCGGTGGCGGCGCTTTGGTGAATTCAGTTTGGTCCTGTGCCTCGGTAGGCGATTCAGTCTCTTGCTCCTGATCCACCTTCATGGGCGACACCGGATGGTGGCTTCGTGTGATGGATAGCCGGGGAGCCGGCTGTGGAAGCTCCGTTGGAGAGGGTGGCACTTTGCCAATAGGGCTTAGGCTGGCCCGCACCTTGCGCAGCTTGGACACGGCTGCACTGAGATTCTCCTTGTTCTTTAAGAAATCGGGTAGATCAAAGTTGATCTCGGTGCCGCGCTGATCCTCCAGCCGTGCCAGCTGTGCTCGCTTTAGGCCCTCGAGTAGTTCATCTGTAAAGGTAAAAAAGGAAATTAGTTGTCAGTTGGTCAGCGGAGGCACGGCAAGGCTACCCACCTTGGTGCTCGGCTACTCGCTCCGTCACCTGCAGCTTCACGCCCGCCTTTAGCTTGGCTATAATGGGCTTCTTGGGATCTGCGGCCGACGTCGCATGCGTCGCTGCCTCTTCGGACTGCTGACTGCTTGTTGATTTCTTCTTGAGCTTGGGCAGCTTGCTGCCGGGAATGTTGCTGCCGTCTCGCTGCTGGCGGCGCGTGCGTTCGAACAAGGCGGACGATGTCTCAGAGGGTGCTTCATTGGATTTCATGGAGCATAGGTCGCTAGGGCGCTGCTTTTCACTGCCAGCTGCCGCCGCTGCATCCGCCTTGCTTGCCAGCAGCTCATTGAACACCTTGTTCGTCAGCTCATCCAGCTGGCCCTGGGGTAGCGGCTTCATCGGTTTGCTTTGCTTCGGCGGCACGCTACTACCGCCGCCTGCCTGAAAATCCGAGTGAAGCAGCACAATGCGCAGTCGCTGGCCATCGGCCATAGTCACCGGCTGATTTAGGTCCAGAGGCGCTTGGGTATCCCTTAGGATCACCTGGACCTGCTCCATCTTGTAGTTGTACTTGTTGAGAATGGGCCGGATCACCTCATGCAGTTGCTTTTTGGGCTTGCTCTTCACCGATATCACCTTGGGATCGGGCAGGTCCAACTTGAAAGCCACGCGTCGCTCGATAACCACCTCCTTGCCGGCCAGCAGTTGCGATGGCTGCTGCACATCAATGGACTTGGTGCTACCCTGGAACACGATGTCATAGTAGGGATAAACCAGGTTCCTCTTCTCTAGCAGCCGCTCCACCAGCTGTCCCACCGTTTCGCCGGCCCGTGTCTGCACAATTGTGGTGGCTCCATCGGTCAGGATTACCCGGCACAGCGAACACACGCTCTCCGCGCTGGCTCCCTGGCCGCCGGTTGTGGTGGCTGCGTCGAAGGAGGACAGCGACGAGCGAGAACTGTGCAGGTCGCTTTGTGAGTTCTGTCCGGAGACGAGCTTAAGGGAGGCACTGGTAAGCAGGCCGGGTGGTGGTAATGGTGGCGCCGGCATTAATGTACTCTGCAGGTCGGCCATTATTTCGGTACGATCGCGGGACTTACTCCGCGTCTTCCGATGCCAGGGAAGAAGGCTTTTGCGCCGCCGATCCTCTGCATTGCTGGCCGATTTTTTGAGCTGGCGAAACCAGATAGAAAATGTAAATGAAAATTGATCGCTATGAGATCATTCGGAAACTCACCTTAGAGGAGGCGGCCATGTGAAAATTCGTCTTGAGCAGCTCGTCCAGATCGGATCCATTGTAGGGCAGTGCTTGGCCCTTCTGCTCTGCCTCCACGCAGCTCTTGTAAAGATCGGAGCGGATGAAGCGTTGATAGCTGTCAAACTTCATCAGGTTAAAGATCTGCTTCTGGGCCGGCGCAAAGATATCGGGAGCGGCTCCGGCGAGCTTCTCCTCAGTGAGGCTGCGTGCCTGCGAGTCCACGTTGACGGGATCGCAGCTGCTATTGGCCAAGTACTTGCCAAAGATCTCGCGGGCCAGAGACGCTCGCTCCACCCCCGATTCGAGCAGTCGGTAGCGCTCGCAGGCTGTCCAGAAGTAGATATTCTCCGCGGAGAACTCCTTTTTCAAGAACTCGGAGAAGGTTTGCATACCAGCAGCGTCCTGCAGCATCCGCTCGAAGGAGCCACCCCAGCTGCTGGGACCACCATGGTCCTGCGCTGAATCCGCGTTATTTACGGACACTGAGATGGCTGATGGCGGGGCGGGTGTGGTGAGGATCTTGGGCACCTGCAGCAGACTCAGCTGTTGTTGGCTGCGTGTCGGCTTTAGATCCGGATCGAGCATCAGTGTCTTGATGTACACATCGTTGTCGGAGGCGTTCATTGATGCAGTACGTCTCACCAGGGGCGAAGAGTGGCCCTGTTGCTGCTGCTCTTGCTTGGCCACCTTGTCGGAGCGTGGCGTACGGAAGGAAGACTGTCCCCAGGCTCGGCGGAAGGGCGAGGCATTGGCGGGCAGAGCGCGGTTCTGGAAATATAGAAAAGAGTTGTGGTTATTAAAAATATTCAATTTTTGGAAAAAGGGTTTAGAACAATAAAGTAAAGTTATTTTTTACAGACATGATTAATGAGATACAATACAAAAAAATGCATTAAGACAAAAAAAATCGTTGGAATCTTTTTATTAAAGACATATTGTTATTATTCATAAATAAAATATTATAGATTTTTGTATATTAAAAGATACGTAAAAATCTTAACGATTTTAAGGAAAGCAACCATATATGTATATTTGAAATGCATAGAGAATTCTTTTACGATCTCTCCACTTCTTCTTGTTTCAATTAAGACCAAGTCATTCCAAGTGCAAGTGCCCAATGAGATGGAGGATAAAGAAGATGTCGATTCATGGACAATTTACAACTACAAATTGCGGGCACCCAGAGTCCGGCATGTCATTATCATGGTCAGAAGACGGGCACGATAAACTTTTGAACTTCTCGAGTTTGCTTATAAATTTGTTTGTATGACGCACATGGTGGCTCCCCCTCCAGAACTTTCCTATTCCCCATTGGGAGTTGAATCCCTTGTGCTTATGATGATGATGATGATAATGGAATAATGATGGTGGTGGTTCTCCAAGCTGCCAGCTATTCCCTTCGGTTTAGTGCACTTGTTGGAGCCACGATAATCGGTGCTCAAACAGACGGAGAGCCTCTCTCTATTCCCAGAGTGATCATTGTGTATTTGTGCATTTCCCACCGACTGTTCGTTTAACGACAGCTTTTGTCCGCCATCCCCCTGTTTGCGGGAGATTAATGAATTCCAGTCCCAAACTCTGCTAGACCCATCATTCTATTCAGATCTCGGGTTTCGCAGAAACCATAACTCACTCACTACCCGCCCCGGCTCAAACACACAAAAAAGCATTCGTTTTGTCGGCTGCCGATGATCGTTATAGATAAAAGAGAAATTTTAAACATTTCCGGTCGGTTTTAGCTTACTCTCTATGTGTCTGTCTCCATGAACCTTTAGAGGGGGAAAAGCAATTTTCAGTCATTTCTGTCCATTAATAGAAATCAATTTGTATCGAGAGCTGGGCTCGAGTTCGTTTATAAAAAGCTTCTCCAACGCACGCTGCCAATTGAGCGGATTGAAAATTGTTGTAAAGGCATTTACGTCAATCCACAAATGAATAAGTCCTTACAAGCCATAAATGGCCATTTCATCATCTCAAGAAATTTCCACAAAACCCGTGACGCCATAAGTGAACAAAAATATAGGGAAATATAAATATATGCATCGGACTGAGATAAGCCCTCGGAATGGACTTTTTATCATTCTGTGAAAAAGCAAATTAAATATGTGGGTCAAAAGGCATAAAATATTCGAAAACTACTTAAGCTGCACTCGAGTTTTTCTCCCAAGGGGGCCACAATTATTGTCAAAATTCTCTCTTCAAAAGAAAAATATAAAAAAAAGACCTAAGCGCGACAAACAGTCTGACAAACACTCATCGAAATTAACGAGTAAGAGCTGCGGGGCGAACATAAATCAACGCTGATTGCCAAACAATGGCCGGGTGCAAGGGGTATCCAGTCATAAGTAGGAAGTGAGCAATTTGCCAAAGAAAATAATTAAAATAAATAAACGCTGGCTAATTCGCAGATTGTTGACTCCCAGAGACCGAAAGTCAACTGTGTATTAGAGGCTATCCAAGGCTATACGAAGTGAACTGCGTCAGAATGGACTCCCATTTAAATTCAGCCACTAAAAAATCACACAGCCGAAGAAAATACATTGAAAAGAGAAGCTGCACTCCACTTCGTTCCATTCACTGGACAGATGTTTAGTTAGGGGAGTGGAGAGCATATTTCTTCGCTTCAGTGGGCACTGACTTGGACATTTTCCGGTGCCTCAGCTGGTGGGTACGTTCACATCCATATCTGCACCACCATTTACATGACCGCCGTGGATAGCACTCTCTTTGCTTCGCTTAAAAATAAACTCATCACTATACACCGAGGAATTAAGGATTATAATATGAATTTACTAGAATTTCATCCTCGATTGTGATCCATCATTAAAAATTTAAGCTATAGATCCTATTAAAAAGACACTATAATGAATAAACTTTTTGTTTCCCTTTTCCTAGCCGTGGTGTCTTGTAACATTTGCTCCCTGTGTAGCCAACTCTCTCTCTCTAGCCGAGTGCCAAGTCATTGGGCTGAGTTTGCACTTTGCGGCGGCGGAGAGCTGAAACCTCACAGGGTCCCACGACTAAATTATCCGCCGTGGCTTTCGGCTCGGGTTACCACTCTGCCAAGTTTATCCACATTACAATTTCTCCGCTGGCACTGCCCGATCGGCAACCTGTCGCCATCTGGGGTGGCACCTAATTAGCAGGGCTCCGGTAATTGGAGTCTGGAGCCGATAAAGCCGGGGGAACCGCAACAGGCAAATATTTGACGGTCCGCTGAACTTGATGGAAAGTCAAGTTCCATTGAAGGGTTTCGCTAGGGGAGTTCGCTTCACCAGAAGCGCCATCATATCGAACGGCGATCCATTCGAGAATATCACGTAGTCTCGTTTGGAAGCGAAACCCACCCATAATCCATATATGGGTTCGAGCAAATATCACGCATATCTGTTTCTTGGGAAATGCATTTGGGGCGATAAACAAAGTCTACACATTGAGTAAAGTCAGGGCGAGCAAGATATAAAAAATATGACGAATATGTTTTCGGGGGAGTCGCCATTCAGAGACTCTAAATATCGGTCGCTGCCTAGAAGTTCTTCCCTGAAGTGTGCCAGAAATTCTGGGAATGGCTGATAAATTATAAACTGCCCCTATATGTGTAAGCATTTTTCTGTATCTATGCAGCTGGTTCAAATTACCAGAAAGATATTATTTTAGAAAAGATATTATTATATAGGCTTTCTTGTCCTTTTTAAGTATTTCACAATTTGATAATATTATTATGATCTCCACTGTATGTGGGTAGAAGTTTACTGCACACTCGACTCCATATATATGCCATATTCATGAAATTCCAACAATGAAATCGAATCTTATCTAAGGAAAGGCCTCCCTCCAGCTATGGAGTATTCTTGATTATGGATTGGGAATAAGAATTGAAAAATGGGCGGTTTGGGGTTGGATCATGCAAGGGGGAATCAGGGAGTGATATAAAAGATTTAACACGTTAGGAATGCAAATGATAAACTAACCATAACCGTGATTTAGCCAGAACCTACCCGGCTTGAACGCTGCGAATTCAACTTTTTATATTTTTTGAACCAAAGTTTTATATATTATTTTTTTTTGCGTCTTTTGACAAAGGTGTGTGTGTATTGCGTGGGCTTTGCAATGGCAGAAAGCGAAAACGTGCCGCTTTTGTCAACTCGCTTTGGCGCTTACTTCAATTTTCTCTGGCTTTATTCGCACTCCGAATTCACTGCTGCTCTGCACTCCGCACTTCGCTCTTTGCCCCGGGGCTTTATGTAATTGCTTTATTTCACTAGCCAGCGAGCAATAGTAATAACTCTGCGTTTCACGGAAAAAGAAAACCCCCGAGAGTCGCGTACCAGCCGCTTCAACGCGAAAAGTATCTTTGGGATGCGAGTTTAAATCTTTACATTATCGTTAGCTCGAGCGTCAGATACAAAGCAAAGAGAGCGAAAGAGCAGCAGAGAGAGTGCATTCGAAACTGAGCGATCTACACTGAGACAAAAGTGTGTGGACAATAATAAATGATGGAATTTAAGAATAAATATTTACTAAACAATTATGTTTTTAAAATAATGTGATTTGGAATGCTGATATACAATTTGAAAGGTTAAGTTTGAGTTTTTCATTTTCTTGAACAAAATTGAAGGATTTCAGATAAGATTGATCAATAGGTTTTATTTTATTTAATTTTTATTTGAATGCATTTTAACAATAATTTCCCAAATGGACTCCACTGTTCGATCGTGGCCCCCAACAGCTGGCTCAACGTTTGGGGGAGGCAACCGACTATAGGCGCTCTCGCTCTTGGTGGCTCTCCGGTTTTCGAAATTCGAACTCGACTTAGTTTTGTGTGTGTGTTTGCTTACTCATTCTCAATGAGAATGCCTTTTGTTCGTACATCGCTCTTTGTTGTTGTTATTATTATTGCTATTGTTGTTGTTTTTGCCTTTGCCTATTTGCCTGACACCGGCTGTTGCCTGGCATTTGCTTTTGTTGTTTGCATTGCTGCTTATGAATGAACCGCACACACACACACACATTTAAACGCGTGTGTGCACAGCATGTTGTGGGAGGGTTGCCTCACCTCTCCATCACTCTCACTCTCCCCATCTCTCTGTTTTTGCGAGTGACGCATTGTGTTTGCTTGTTAATTAAATGCCATTTTGGTTTTGGCCAATTAATTAAGCTGCTTGGCGCATTTTTGCACATGCAACACAAATGCCCATTTAAGTAGGCAATGGCAAAACGGCTTAATGAGCCACAAAGTTGGGTGCGCAAAAAAAGTGCCGCCGAGTAAATAAATTGCTCTATTTTTAGCCAAAAAGGCTGGCAAATAAATTAAGCGATCTCCCTACGCGAGCGATGTAAACAAAGAGAGCCAGACAATTGGAATAATTAAAATGCCAAGCAAAGGCAAACTGGAATGCGGGCGGCGGCAGCTGCTTTGTTGTTGTTCTCATTGCGATTCCGCTGCCACTGCATTTGCTATTTCCCCACTGCTGCTTTTACTGCCTTTGCTACGCATTTGGTTGATAAATTAAGCAATTTGCAGATATCCAAAGGCAGGGGGAGGCGATGGGCGTTTGGAAACGTAAAGAACGCGTGGATACGGATACCCCCAACTGTGGCCACTCTCCAGATCATGTGAGCGCCATGGAAACCCCTCCAATTTTTTTGCACCGCTTGTGCGTTTTTGTCTATAATTTCCCAGTTATTTATGATTTGTTTAGTTAAAATGGATAGCAAAAAAAAAAAGGGAACGATAATTTTCCACATTTTACGCACTTTGCTCTGGCTTTTCTCTGGCTTTGTGCGTGAGCTACAGTAGATACATATATGTATGTATGGGCATAATTTCGAATAATCGGATCTGTTCCGTTCCCAAAACTCACGAAATGCAAAAACAACCGAGCATTTTACATTTTAGTACAGTGGAACACCACTATGTTAAATTTATAAAATTTATAGTAATAATTGTCTGAAATTATACAGATTTTAGGTAAGTTTTCAAATTATGCTTTGAATATTTAAAAAAAAATTTATTTGTGGGTTGAAATTGAAATTTGAAATATTGAAATATTTAATTTTATAAAAAATATATACAAAAATATTTTCTAAAGATTAAAAATCATACAGATTTCCCTGATTCTTGAATATGAGACGTTGTGACCTTAATAGATTCTCTATTGCATTATAATTCAGGTTTCTTGTAATATTTAATAATATTAATATTGTTCGATAGATTATTTTTTTATTATTTCATAATTTTCATTAAAAACGAACTCTTGTTGTAGAATTGAAAAAATTCCTAATGGAGTTTGACTGTATTGTAGTATTTTTTGAGCAATTGCGGCTGGCTGTGAATTAAATTAAATATCCGGCATGCTGCTTGTTTTTCTTGGTTCTTTTCGTTTTTCGTTAATTTTATGGGAGCTAATGCGGGTCATATGCGTTCTGAATGCTCTCCAGGCGGAAGATATATGTACAGGAATCCTACGGATGTGTGTAGCTTGACTTTTTACAATGCCCACAATCATTTTGCGACCAACCATGTGGGCAACCCGAAAGGAATATTTACTTAATTTCTTTATTGATGAATGAAGATGGTAAATAGCGTAAGCAGCGTGGGCTATTTCCCCACTTGGCAACCGAAAATCGCTGGGCAATAAAGGCGAAGAGGGAGACTGAGACGAAGGCCAGGGGTTCGCCAATGGATCGCCAATGGGGCTCATTGAAAAGTGAAATGCGCCACGCGCCGCCCATGCAAATGCGACAATTAGAAAGACATTATGGCGGGCAAGTGGTGTCCCGATTAGGAATTAGACGCGACGACATCTTCACCTAGCACTTTGCATACCAAAGGTAATGGCTAAAGTGAATCATATATTTATCCATAAGGTACTCTTTCTATTTCAAAGAATTCTTATCTTGCATCAAAAGTAATCTTCCTCAATTAGTGACTTGATCCTGCACAGATTCAGAAGCCCAGAAGAAATCAATGATTGATTTGTAGCATTACAAACAAACGCATTTTATTGGACTATAAACTATAATATAATCTAGACCTAGGATGCATCGAGCGATGGCAAGATAAACATCATGAGGTCGACGAGTTCGAAGATCACTGGGGTTTCTCTAGGGGATTCATCGGAAGCCAGGTGCCGCCATACGGAACCCTCGACGAATTGCACCGATTCGTATTAATGGGAATTGATTGACGACGACTCGGGCATAAATAAACAGCTTCCAGCGAAAAAATATGAAGAGTTGGCGTAAACAAATTTGGGAATGAGGGGAGCACAGATCAGGGAATGAATCTTTGGGGCGAATTACCTTGGCACCAGCTGGGCAGGAGCACTCGGCTAATTATATTGGCTTGAGGCGCTAGAAATGGATAATTATTTCACGGAAAATCACCTAAGACGGGCCATCATAAGACTGTGTTTAAGTATTTTATAACAGCTAAAAATTTTAGGGAATCTCAGAATCATGAAAGATATTATCTAAAAATTACCCCGCAAACAAAAAAGAAAAGAATTCCATTAGTAAACGCTTTTGTTTTTATTTTCAGTGTTTATAATTTGCTGTTTTAAAATAAGTACTAAACAAAATTACTATACGAAAATTGCATTTATTAGTTTAAATGAATTTTAGGAAACTATAAACAATGGAATCTAAATCAAAACCTAAAGAATGTAGTATTAGAAACCCACATTTGCCAGATTTCAATTAGTTTTAAGCCATAAAAAACAGTCTTAATGAGTGCCTTCTAGCTGAAATTCGTAAACATTATCCACCACTAAGCCGTAGCTCCATCAACTGGTTTACTATTCGTTCTCTTTGGGACACGAGGGGGGCTGGAATCTAAAAGTGACTCACGCGCATGACATTGGTGGCATCGCGAAGCGGCGGCGGCTTGCTAAAATCCATCTGCTGCATGGCATCTGGATCGCTGAGGGATCGTCGCAGTGTGGTGACCGAGGCACGCTTGGCGTGAAAGGATCCTCGCAGGAAGCGTGCAAACTCGCAGGCTGCATTCCGTCCAGCACGGCAGACAGCCCGCGGCGGCGTCACCTTGAAGCTGGGCAGCAGGGGGGCATGCATCTCGAAGGAGGAGTCCGGAGAGAGGTTGCGGCTGTTGGAGCTGCCCGACTGGGAGGTCAGATTGGAGCTGGCCGAGCTGATGCCGTCGTCGTGCTCCTCCTCGTCATCTTCAGAGCTTGTAGCTGCTTCTCCCGCAGCACCCATGGCCAGTGGCCGGCAGCCTAGCTGCTCCGGATCCTGGCAACTGGTCACGCGGATTAATACAGGTGAATCGGCTCGCATCTCCTCCGGCTCCGGCTCACTGAGCTTCCGACTGTCACTGCGCCGCTTGGTGGCCGAACTCAAGAACTGCAGCACCCGGGAGGCACTGCGGCAGCTGCGTCGCTCCGCCTGGACGCGAGCCATGGCCAAGGGTGGCGGCATCAGGTCCTCAGCCTCGGCACATCGCCGGGGAAGCAAATTGTCTGACTTCTCCTCCTCCTTGACGGTCTCTGGGCGAACACTGATCTGCGGCGAGGCACTGCGTCGGCCACTGGCACTCTGGTAAAACTCCCTGGCCTTGCGGCAGATATACGGGGAACTCATCTTGCACTTGGCCTTGGGCGTGCTAGCCTGCCGCTCCTCAAACTCTCGCACGAACCGCGCCAGGTTCTCGCGGTCCAACTCGGTGAGGCAGCGGTGGCGCACGTGCTTGGGCGTAGATCCCGCCGAGGATCCTGGCTGGATGCGCTTGATCTCGAAGCTGCTGTCGAAGGTGCCGGAGTCGTTCAGCTGGCTCAGCGACTGGACGAAGCGCTCCACCATGTTGGCGATGCTGTCACCGCTCTGGGAACTCGGGATCTGCTGCTGATGATGATGATGCTGCTGCTTGGTGACGGGTATTCTGGAGCCACTGCCTTTGCTGGTGGAATTGTTCATGACGCGCACTTGCCTAAATGGGTTTGATTTGGTTATTACAATTAGCACTTTGCTAGGCACACAAACAAACACACAGACTGTGCAATCGAAACGCAAAGTTCTGGCGAAGATCGTGTCTATATCTCCGCAATGTGTTTTAGCCACGTTCGCGCCGCTCGACTGTTCGCGTTCAACTGAATTTTCCGGGCCAAATTGCTGAGCTAAGGTAAACTTTTCACGCACTCACACCAGCAGCATGGAAATGCGAAGGGGGAAAAGCTATGCAAATGGAAGAGAACACATCACTGGGACGCCTGCGCACTCGAGACTCAGACGGCAGACAGCAGACCTCGATGTTGAGTAAGCACTTTGCCATTTCCCTGCGGATAACTGCTTTCTTCGGAGCCGACTGGCAGACGTGTGATTCGCATACGAAATAACTAAAGACTGGAGAGACACTACTGACGGAAATTGTCACTTCGGTGATGCGTCACTTAATGGGGCTCTGGGCTCCCTCCTCCATAAGGAGGTGCCAGCAGCTCGTTTACGCAATCGCAGTGAGTGGGATCAAAAGGCAACTCAAGAGCACCAAAAATGTAGATGAAGAAACCTTATAATCCAAACAAAAGGAGAGGGAGACAGAAATAAATGTTAAAATTATGTTTACGGGCATAATATATAGAACACAACTAATGGGGCGCCAATAAAAAGAGCTCTTTACTCGCTTCCCCCGCTATCTGGCATCTGGCATTATATTCATACCGCGTCTAAAGTCAACAACAAACTCTCTTATCAATATTTGAGTATCAAAAATAGCTTAAAGTTGCCGTGTAAACATCAGAAAGAAAAGTGTGACTGCGCAATATGAGCCAAGAACTTAATAGTTTTGACCCAAATGGGGGAAAAAAATGTATCGGGGTAACCAGAAGACACCCGAGAATCGTGACCACTCATGGCTGCCTTATCGCTTTGAGGGGTCTTAAGGGTAAAGTGAATTCCACGTCTATAGATGCCACCAGCGTCATTGAGAATCGCTCACTTGGGTTGGGTTTCTACAGAGTCACGTTAGAATGATGTCTCTGAGATCTAAATGTAGTGAAGAAAGAATAATGAATACTAAGTTCAGAGCCACTCATAATATATATTTAAATAATATTATAATAAATCATGGGTTTAGCTACGGCTCATGTATGAATTTTATTCGAATTCCCATATTGTGATTATAAAATCGTTTTAAATTTTGTTCCCTGTACTTTAATGTGTGACTAATTCTTAATACAAATCGAATGAATTCCGAAGGCTTCCATGACGACAACCGATAGATCAAAGTGATTTCCCATATTGCGCGTCTCATTGTTTTCACCACGAACTGCGTGTGACATCATTAGGAGAATATAAACAGATCGAACGAGATGAGAATATATATCCGCAAGGAAAGTGATTAAATTGGCATTATGTTTTTTGAAATTCGGGGAAATTCCACAGAAATCACAGCAAGTGTAATAAATCTGGAGAGCTGTCTGGGGCTATTCCGTTGAATAGGTCAAAATCGGAATATTTGTTCCCCCTTCCGACTATTTTTGGCATTTAAGTGGAAGTAGCCACCGGCGGGGATTTGTTGAATTTTTTTCTTCTGGTCGATTTTTAAGTGGAATCATTTTCTGGGGGGCGGCAAAGGCAAAGGCAATCACTGGGCTCGTTTACACCAAAACCAAATAAATAAGACACTTGTGGGCCGATTTTTTAAAGGGTATTCTCAGGGAACTGTCGAACAGCGCGGCAGGCGTTTAATTCCATATAAAACTTTGCGTTTTTATTGCACAGTTTGCTATTTGGATGGTAATTTCATTTCGTATGACTCGCTCTCTCGCTCGCAGCTATTGAAGAGTTTTTGGGAAAAGTTTACAAAAACATTCAGGCACGCCCACACGAACTTATCAATCAAATTAGTCCGCTGGGGAAATACCGCAGCAGCAGAAAGGCAATTGGAATCACTTCTTGGCCATTATCATTTTTGGTATTTGCAGTCGCTAGCGTTTCGCAGGCGATTCGTGGGCGATTTTATGCTGTGCGCTATCGCGTTTTACGCGTTTTTAGCAATGACGTCGATGGGGGATTTCATTTGTTTGATTATTTTGCATATCAAGGCAATGGAATTGGAAATGGAATGTGGTTGTGCAGTGGAATTCGCACACAGCCTATGAGTCGGAGAAAACATTTCCATGTTTTGCCCATATCTTTCTTTTTTTCCAGCATCGGTGTTTGTATATTATTTAGCACGTTCTATTTTTGGTGGCCGCCAAAAGTTCAATTGACTGCTGTTTTTATTATTTCCCCAGCCAATATTTGATGCTCTTGTTCGCTGCGAGCGATGAGATGAGTGCGAGATTTCTCGTTTCGGGGGGGCGTTGATGGATCGCCTCTGGACGTACACAATAATTTGGTTCTAGGTCCGGGTAATTAACCCGGTTAAAGGTGTTTCACGGAGTTTACGTTCTGTTTATTTGTCTTTTGCTAATTTTGCCTTTTAACTTGCGAGTTTTTCAGAGATCTCAGGTGTTTTAAATATACGTTGTGATCGGAATGAACTGCGCTCGATGACTGACTCACTCACGGGTTTCGAGCGACGTTCGCAGCTCCGATCGCTGTTAACCTGGCTCAAATCGAAGGTAAAACAACAACAATTACAACACGTTACCAATGGCAGCAGAAAACAACACCGAGCAGCTGGAAACGGCGGCGGCCACAACGCAGCTGTTGAGGGAGCGAGCAAAGGAGAGCGCATGCGCGCGGTTTACAAGCGGTTTCCCCGCTTTCCCTGTTCTTGTTACAGTGCAGCCTCGGGTTACAAGGAAACCATTTAGTTTTTGAAATTATCTATCTACTTGTATATAAATTAAAGTCTTTTGTAACCTATTTACTTTTGTAAATTTAAAAAAAAAACTGGGTACAATTATTTCAATTTTTCCAATATTCAAAGATTAATGTATTCCTATTTTATTGGTGAATTGGATTTAATTTGAGTTTGGGAAATATTTCGGTTTATGGCCTTCAGATACCAATAAGAAAATCTAAAATATGGTAATTCTTTCGGGTTTAAAAGGATTTTTAAAGATTTTTGTATGAAAATCAGAATTAAAAATTTAATTAAGCCAAAAATGCCATAATTTAAATTTGAAAAGCATTTCTGTTTCTGAACTTCATGGAAAATCAAATTAAATCCAATAAAATAGGATCGAAAACGATTCCCATATAATAATACCTTGGGCAAGGCTATAAAAGTGGAGTGAATGGAAATCTCACTAAGCAGTGATCACTGTAACTTTGCTTGTTGTTTTTGGTCAGTTAGTCATTTAGTAAGCACTAAAACCTGAGCATATCAGCCCGAAGACAGGGTGGAAAATGAACAGTCGAGTCAGGTGTTTTCCAAGCACTTGCTGAATGCATAAATTTGAAACTGCAGTTAATTTTTTTTATAATGTTTCTATACCCTATAATGTGGGGCTTTAAGGCATTGAGTCACAGGCGTGGCCTATCCTAAAAATCGTATACAATTAGATAGAGTTCCTAAAGTTATAATAGTTCTAATTAAAGAACTAAATCATTAAGTGCTGGAAGCGAAAAACTGGAAGTTTTTGTACGATTTGGTTATTTTCCATCTTTAAAATGCATTAAATTTTTATGTGCACATTAAAGGTTATTGATTTACGCATAAATAAAAGTACATCAGAATTTATAACAAGCTTGTTATGGACATGATTGTCATTTAAACTTAATCTCTAAGATATTGCCCAATAAATGAAATTTCCTTGGTAATATTTGCAAAGATTGTTTGAAAAGAAATGTATTTTTTAATTGCTTTACTCTCCAATTCATTTTAAATTCCACTTAAGACCCTATTGACTTTAATAACTGCATGGGAAAAGCCTGCACACAGTCATCCGCAGGGTATCATGTGATCCGCCAAGGGCCCCTTTTGGCCTGATCTTTCTTTGCCGTCTGCCGCTGGGTTTTTCAGACAACTGCTTTTGGCTATATCAATTGGCAGGTTACGTGCCTGGAGCGCAAGGTGTTTATTATTAGCAGCGTTTCTGACGTACTTCGTACTCCGGCAGCCCCCATTCACTGCTCTTATTCGCTCATTTTTTTGCTCGCTGCTATCAAAACATGGGGCCCGAAGCCCAAAAACAAACAAAAGCAATCACCCTGACGGTTATGTTGAGCCAGCTAAATATAATGCATTTTAAAAATAAATATTTTGCTTTAGCTTTTGGCTTTTGGCACAGGGAATTGGGCGACGGAGAGCCACTGATAAGCGGCTGCTGATAATTGCAGCTATGCGACTTTAGACTATCTGACAGATACATTAGCTTAGCCATATGTAGCTCTAAGGTTTTTCCATTCCCACGTGCGTCATACGGCAAATACGTTACAAATTCCTAGGCCTTGGTAACAAAAGTCACAGACAGGGGCCGCTCCGTGGCTAACTGCTCCACAAAACAAAAAATAATAATAATAACAACTTGAATTACCCAAACCGCTGCCAAAGTCAAACGTTCTCTAGCCGAGCCCATTTCCCATGACGATCCGCTTGGCCAAAAGGGAAGCCGAGTAACGTTCGCTTGGCAGGTTATCCTCCCTCTTCACTTCCTTAATTTCCTTCATTGTCGACTGCAGGCAGGAGGGTTGTTTCCCTTTGCACCTGTGACGGCATGTGCCACTCCACCTTGGCGCAAGGGAAACCGCGCAGGTTGCCGCCAAAATGCCGTCAGACCGGAGTCAACCTGTTGGAACAGCCGGCCAACTATGTTCCGGATTGCGTGCCAGCAGAGACTAGAAATAAGTCAAGTCACCGCGGAGCGGTATGGGGTCAAAAGGGCACCTGACACTGTCTCCTCACCCATTAGTCAATTGCTTGTTATCGTGGTGGAAATCTTAAAAACTAAACACGCTACGAGCGAATTCATGCAGTTTGCTCGTTTTAATGAAATTTTGTTAATTTAATTTACCCATAAATGGCTCTGGCATATGCCACATGCAGGTGTTTTTCAGATAAAGCTATGATTGATGGACTTATTAATGCAATGTTGCTATGCTTGATATTGATACATGTTAATTAATTAACTTGACATTAACAAAATATAAATATTGGTTTGGTCAAAGTATATTTGCTCATTTTCTACAACGAAATAGGAAGCAAGTTATTTCTGCTCTAACAATTATTTTAAGAAGTCTTCTAACTAACGGCCTGTTCTATCTTTAGGTTGGTGTAATCAGGATTGTTTAATTAACACTTGTGCAGGTGTCACCATATAATAAGATTGTGGACAAAGGAGCCATTGTTTGCTGATTACAGCCAATGGGAAGGCAACTAGTGCATGCTATCAAAGGTGTAAGAACGTGCCGAAAGAAAGCCTACGAACATTCAACAGAGATTACTAATTCCAAATACCTTTCAATTTCTTCCCCCGAAACATTGTCGGAAAGTACAGAAATTGTAGAATAAGAAGGCCCTGCGATAAATGAATGAATCGCTTGCAAGTCAGCCAAGCATAGAGCTAAGCTAATAGCAACTGACACAATGAGTAACATATTCCAAAAACGGAGCTTGAAAACCACTCTAATTTCAGGTTGCAGCCCAAAAGGTCAATTTCGCCTGACAAGTTCATCCGGGGGGGGAGAGGGATCCGGCATCATCGATCAGCGGGAAAACAATGATAAGTGCGAGACATATCCACATATGTTGTCAGCTTACCGGGCTCTCCTCGGAGTACAGGCCACAAACGAGTTCTCGAAATGACATTTTTGCATTGAGCTGGCTGTTGCTTGCCAGTTTGTTTGGTTTTTTGTTGTTAAATTTATTTTTCTCACAATTGAACCTGCAATTTGCACAGCACACGTTTTCTCTGTCGGACTTTGTTCCTTCTTTTTCTTGTTTTATCGTAACGAGAATTTATATATTTTTATTTCAGTCCCAACTGCTGAGTGAGCTCCTTGAACTGGCGATGAACCTTTTATGGAGCAGCTTTGCGCGACGTTAATTTTATTTATTTGTAATTTCCACAAGCGAAGTAAACAATACGGCGAAAGTGAAACCCCAACGGGTGACCAAATCGTACAGAATCGCGTGTTTGTCAAAATCGAAAATCAAACTAAATTACGAAGAACCGACGAAAACATTGGGGATTCGGATTCGGATCGGGAACGGGAATTCAAATCGGCAGAGGATGGGGGACCGGCAGCAGCAGCCGCGAAAAGGTCAGCAGACGTCGACGCCATTAATTGCTTTAGATTGAATTAAGCTCGCTGGCCCAGGAGACGTCGACGCAGCTGTTCTGATGCGGCTCCAACGCTCGGCTTCAGTCGTCGTCGTGACCTACGCCTATGACGTCATTGGAGCAAAGCACTTTATTTTTAGCCGGCGATTTCCGCTCTTATCACATATGACGCGCTCCCCAGATAATACCGATCGGAGCGACTGTAGCAGCGGAGGAGGAGGAGTGGAGGAGCTCCCAATTGTAATGGCTGTATAAATCGTAAGTGAACCGAAATAGCGGATAGCGCGACGAGCGTAACTATGGCCCAACTAATGCCAAAGCGTCAATGTTGCTACTAAAACTCCGGAGTCCGGACGAAGCAAGCCCCGGCAAACGAATGACAAAGGAAACGCCGATATATGGCCACAGGGACTCGGTGAGCGTGCGAGAGTTTTGGCCGCTTATCTTGGCGGGCCGAAGAGGGGAAAGGAGCGGAGGAGGGCGATAAGCTTCGAGAACCCAGATAACTTGGAGCGGCGTCCAGGTAAACAGATTTTTGCCTGCGCACAGGAACGGTTCAATAGGTAGAGGGCTTGAAAATAACATAAGATAATAGCCATAAATATTATGAATTAATTAATTAATTATAAAATAACCCTACAACTTTTTTACAAGCCTTTTAAAGTCACTTTTTCTATTATTAATATTTCAAATTTCCAATAAACTGTGATTTTAATGGGAATTAACCGCTTAAATTCATGAAAATAATTTAAAAAACCCCCCTGACCATATTTCAAGTAATTGTTTGCCTCCCTAGAAACCCCAGACAGAGCCCAAGTAATGATTCAATTTCAAAATATTTTAAAGAGTGCAATAAAAAAAACCATAAAGAAAATTTCCAAAGAATATCACTCACCCCCAGATCCGGTTCACTGTTGGTAGCTTCTAAAAGGCAATGCCTAGACGAGGATGCTGAAAGGCTGGCTTCCTTCCTGTGAGATTTGTGCAGGTTCTGCAGACTGGCCCACGTATCCATGGTCTGATCAATGCAGTTCACACTGGCGGACGACGACGGCACATTGTCTATTGCTTCGAATCCCAGCGAATGACGCGAACCAGGTTGCCCAAAGACCTGGGCACTCAGCTTGTGCGGTGTTGAGGGAGCCTCCAAGATCAAGGATCTGCGTATCTTCCGGGGCACACAAGCTGGATGCGCAAAGGTATGCGCCTCATCCAGAGACGGTGCGGCCGAGTGCAGGGAGATGTCGTCCATGGAGGCCACAGCGCCCAATGCACGCGGCGAGTCGTCCACAAACAGGTTCAACACATCATCACAAGACCGGGTGGAGGTGAGATTCGTGGCTGGACTCTTAATGAGATTAAAGCTGGCCAGGAGATTGGGCCGACGCAGCGATAAGCTTCCTGGTGGGGACTTTGGATGGCCAGATGGATCCGGCATGGCCCGCACAGTCAGTCGGTTGTCCGGGATCCCCACAATGCCCAATGGGCGCGCTGGTGCCGGATGGGCTGGCGGCCCGGCATGTGCTGCTCCTGCTTCGGCTCCCAGGAAATCCACGACCAGAATACGATCCGAAATATTGGTGCAATCGTTGTTGAAGCCAATGCCCGAGTCGGAGTTTGAGGTGGTGGTGGATATCTCGCTATGGTTCGAGGGCTGTGGTGAATGAGCAGCGGCTCCGGCGACTCCAGCTGCTCCAGCCTCATATTCAGCCTGATGACTACGACTGGCCGGCGGCAAGATCCTCATTGTGTACATACTGCGGACCAGGTTCACCACATACTCCGAGTTGTTGGGAAACTCAAGGCACAAATTGGAGATGGGGTCCCGGGTGCACTGCAAACGGAACTCGTGCGCCCGCTGCATATGCTGGGCATGCTCAATCAGCTTTGTATCGATGACGAAAACGTGGCAGCTGTGCGAGATGCTGATGTGGCCAGAAGCAGCTACTCCGCTGCCAGCACTCGGCTCGTACTCCTCCTCGATCTGAGTGTTGTGCACGGCGCTGGTCACCAAGCCGAAGAACCGATTCTCGCTCTCCGACGAGGAGCTAACGAAGTTGAGTCTTGCCGAAGAATACGTGGCCAGGACTCCGCCGCCGGCGCTCTGCAGGCTCAGGCTGTCTGGGGTAATGCACATAAGCACGATGGTGGGTTGGCGCTTCTCCTGGCGCAGCTTGCGGATGCATGAGCGCACCGTCTGCAGCTTGGAGCTGTGCGAAATCTGCTTGGGCATCTCGATGGTGCCCAAATAGCCCACGATAACGCGATACTCCAAGGCAGCACTGCCCACCGCCCGAACCATGGCGCTGACATTAGCCACATCCGCCGCCTTGGACAAACTAGGCACCAGCGGAGCATCTTCCAGCACTGGCCTGAGTGCCTGATGATCAGAGGATGGTTTCGGACTTGGCTCAACGGCCTCCGGCAGAGGCAGCTTCTTCTGCGGCGAGTTGCGCAGCCTGTGCAGCTTGGCCTTGTGATGCAGAAAGCGCGGTTTGTGCCTCAAGCTAGCGGCTAGCAGTTGTCCCCTTAGCGTGGCATTGGCGTTTTCCTCATCCGAGCTGTCCGAGTAATAGTTCTCGGCGATCTGCATCCGGATGCTGCCAAAGGAATTCCCAATCAGCTGCACCACAGTTTCGTGCGGCAGCTTGGAGACGTTGAGGCCGTTCACGGAGATGAGAAAGTCCCCAGAACGTAGGCCCGCCTGCTCCGCGGGCGAGTTGCTGATGATGCAGGACAGCCGGCAGGGCTGCTGTCCGGAGATGGTAAAGCCGAAGCCGTTGTAGCCCCTGCGAACCTCGACGGTGCGGATACCATTATAGTTGTAGTTGGGCCGCTTCTTCCGCCGTCGTTGCTGTTGCTGGGTGTTTGAATTTGACGCTGTGGCTGGCGGGCCCGTCGGTCCGGGGGCAGCTGCTGGCGAGGAGTCCATTGCTGCACCACCTCCTGTGGCGGCAGCCGCCGAAGAAACGACATTAACGCCGCCAGTTATAGGCAACGGCGGATGATGGTGATGCATGGCGCTCACTGGGACGGTGGAAAAGGAAACTAGAAGCAGATCGTGGCACACATCTGGCGATACGCACCTTTCTCATGGAGCCAGGCTGCTTTCGGGGAATGGAATGCAGTTTCTGTCGCTGCCCCTTTTTCGGATGTGGATGCTGCACGTCTGCCCTCTCGCTCGCACCTGCGGATCGGCTATGCCAACTATGTAATCAATGGCAGGCACACACACAATCACGCGCGCCTAGAGTGGCAGGCGTATTTTGTTACAGTTTTCTAGGCCGTCAGATATCCTTGTACCAGGTTGTTCTAGGCTACCGGTTCATGTTCACACTGTTAAGAAGTCTGCACTGATATTCTGAGCGACTTTGTATCCATTAATTTGAATAAATAAACAATTGAAAGATGTCTACAATGCGCAAGCGTAACTATGGTGTGACCGCAGGTGCAACGCCTGGCCGAGCCTAAAAATGCCAGAAAAATATAGAAAGGTCATACTATTCTTTTGAAAACAAAATGTTTACTTTGTTAATTTTTTAGAAATTCATAGCTTTACAGAAATAACCAAGAATAATGCGAGTCAAGTCCACAAATGCATTTGATCGGAAAAGTTAATCATTATTTAAAGCTGGAAATGACTAAGTTGATGACTCGTCGGTGGATTCATCCTGGGCCTCGGCTGTAGCTTCGTCTTTCTCTTCTTCGCCTTGGCCACCAGATTCAGCCTCGTTGGCTTCATTGCTATTACTATTACTAGCACTCGAACTGCTGCCATTGCTCTCATCCTGCTCGTCCTGGCCAAATCCATTCGTGTGCTCCGGAGTAGGAGCCGTGTCGTTTGCAGTAGCTGGCGGAGCAAGGCTCTCCAACTTCTGTCGGGCGGCATGGACGAGCTTCTCCAGCTCCGCGGACTCTGTTTCAATCTCGTAGTTCTTGGACACCAGCAACACCCAGTGCGCCTCCAGGGAGCGCAGTCTTTCGCCAGCCTGTGTTTGCGCCTGCTTACGCTGCCAGTTGACGTCCTGGATGTCCTTCTTAAGCTGCTGCAGCTGCAGCTGCGCCTTTGCCTGCATGGCGGTAAATACCTCGAGGTACGACTTCCACGCCTCCGTGCCGTAGTCGAGCATCAGCTCCAGGTTGAGGGAGCGTACCCACTGGTGCTCAAGCTGGGCCATGGAGTTTTCAATGGCCTCCTGCCAAGCGGACACTTCGGACAGCTTGCCGGACGGAGGCGGAGGCAGCTCATAGCGCTTCATGGAGAGTGTTTCCATGGGCAAGCGGTTTTGGATGCGCTCGAACTCGTTGACCATCAGTGGGGTCTCAAATGGCGAGGAGGCCGGCAGCGGCAGGTGGTCCAGGTAGTTCTTTGTAGGGCGATATCGCCTGCATTCCTCCTCCACCATGGCGAGGGCCTTAAAGAGACGAAAACAGCCATAAATCCAAAAGACTAACCCCTAGCTTCGTCCACTTACCGACTCTCTGACTCCCACATCGTCGTAGCCGTGATCAATATAGGGTAAGGCGTCCACAATAACTTCGCCGGCCATAATTTGTGTTATTATTATTATTTTGTTTGTACTTTTTCAAGCAGTGAGACCGTTGAACTATAATACCAAAATGCTTTCCGGCTTTGTGCTTTACATAAACAATGTTAAGCAACGCACAAAAAAACTCGCACCGAGCGCCTTTGACAGCACTGTTCCACCATTTCCGGCTAGTGATGCAAGTTCAAGATGTCCGTCGATGTTTTCAAAATAGACGATCGATTTCTGATATCGTAGGATTCTAGTGGCAGTTAGGATGCATAATACAAACCAAAGAAGACTCGGCAGATTCTTAGTGATGATGAAAACATCGATGCATACATCGATATCAACAAAAATATCGCTAAAAACATCGATGCATCGATGTTTCCCGCAGCACCATTTCCGGCAGCCCTCTTTCTTTCTTTTTCGTTCTTCTAATAAAAAGAGGACGGTATCTGCGTTTGCAGAAATTAAACACCATTCATTGGACTTGAAACTCAACGAAAATGGTGAGAATTCGCCCGGGACAGGCGCCGCGACCGCCAGGGACGCCAGCACAGTGGGTTTAACACACGAAACGAGCTGAAAATAGTGCGAAAGTGTCGACCTAACCTCCACGTGTTTGGAATGTGTGGCGGTGGCGAAACGCTGTGTTGTGTTTGTGATGCCGACTTCCAACTAAACTCGAATTCGCTACTGCTTTCAGAGCTTAGGCAACGCTAGGCCTCTGGTCTCCGTGTACACGGAAAAGAACGAGGCTGCTAAGGACAAGAACATCTGCCTGCCGGCCGTGTTCAAGGCTCCCATCCGCCCGGATGTGGTCAACGAGGTGCACCAGCTGCTGCGCCGTAACAACCGTCAGCCCTATGCCGTGAGCGAGCTGGCCGGTAAGTGGAACGCAATTGAAAGATATGTACCAGCCTGGACTAACACGGATTAATTCATTTACACAGGTCACCAGACCTCTGCCGAGTCCTGGGGCACTGGACGTGCCGTGGCCCGTATTCCCCGTGTCCGCGGCGGCGGCACCCACCGTTCCGGCCAGGGAGCCTTCGGCAACATGTGCCGTGGTGGACGCATGTTCGCCCCCACCAAGACCTACCGTCGCTGGCACCGCAAGGTGAATGTCAACCAGCGCCGCTACGCCCTAGTGTCGGCCATCGCCGCCTCCGGTGTGCCCGCTCTGGTCCAGTCCAAGGGCCATGTCATTGATGGAGTGTCTGAGATCCCCCTGGTCGTCTCCGATGACGTGCAGAAGGTTCAGAAGACCAAGCAGGCTGTCATCTTCCTGCGTCGCCTGAAGGTCTGGGCTGACATCCAGAAGGTGCGTATTTAAGTGGAATGGTTAATCTAAAGAATCTAGTTTAGTGGCGTTCGTAAACACATATTAATTGTATTAACATTTTGTGTTGACCTTGAATTTAATTAATTGTTTGCCTCTGAAATATTACTCCATAACATTCCCACCTTTCGGTTTTTTTTTCGATGCCGCAAGACAGGATTGATCTAAATTTAAAATACTTAATATTTTTGATTATTTATACACTTTTAATGTGGCAGCGTGTAAACAACTGGCCTACTCCATGGTGGTCAGATGTTTGCGAGGATTCCTGCGTTGTCAGATTAACTGCTCTTCTAGGCGTTACGTTTGAAACCTGATCAAAAGTTTCCAGCGTGGTAACGGAAGAGCTACAGCTCAATGCATGCGAAATATTTGATTTGAAAATATTTTCAGAGCTCACTAGACGCATCTTAAATACCAGCAGAAGCCGAAAAATATCAAAATTTACTTTATAACTAGCATAAAATCATTCCAATACTTTTGCTTGGTTTTTGTCTGACGCTAATGCTTAATTTCCATTCTATTCTATTCCTTCAACAGGTGTACAAGTCGCAGCGCTTCCGTGCTGGCCGTGGTACCATGCGCGACCGTCGCCGCATCGCCCGTCGTGGTCCCCTGGTGGTCTACCACAAGGACGAGGGTCTGCGCAAGGCCTTCCGCAACATCCCCGGAATCGAGACCATCAGCGTTGACAAGCTTAACCTGTTGAAGCTCGCTCCCGGCGGCCATGTCGGTCGCTTTGTCATCTGGACCGAGTCTGCTTTCTCGCGCCTGAACGATCTGTTCGGCACCTGGAAGAAGCCAGCTACCTTGAAGAAGGGCTACAACCTGCCCCAGCCCAAGATGGCCAACACCGATCTGTCGCGTCTGCTCAAGTCTGAGGAGATCCGCAAGGTGCTGCGCGATCCCCGCAAGCGCGTGTTCCGCAGCAAGCGCCGCCTCAACCCCCTGAGCAATGTGCGCCAGCTGGTCAAGCTGAACCCCTACGCCGAGGTCCTGAAGCGTCGTGCCGCCCTCGCCGCCGAGAAGCGTACCGTGGCCAAGCTGCTGGCCAAGGCCAAGAAGCAGAATGTGGAGCTGGCCAAGTCGCACTTCGCCAACGTGGCCACCAAGGCCGCGGCCAACCGCGCCAAGCTCCTGGCTGCCCGCAAGAAGAAGGTCGCCGCCAAGAAGCCAGCGAAGAAGTAACTTACTTTCCCCGTATAGAGCTGACACACTTTTATATTATAATAAACCACAAAAGCTGTATGAATTTTATTCATAATACAGAGCGAAAGTAATACATATTAAACTCTTAGTCTTAGGCACATTAAGTACCGCTCTCTTTTTGCTCCGCCTCGAGATTCTCTCGCTGCTCGAGTGATCTATTATCACTCGTTCTCCACTGATAACGGTGGCTGTGTGGCTGTAGCTTTGTTATCTTCGTGCTGCGCCGATCTCGTTCTTCGTGCACGTTCGCTCGCCACGGCGACCGTACATATTTATTGTCACACGTTAATTGGCATTTAATTAAGCGTCGAGCGTCGCCGCCGACGTTATTCCACGGTGAACGCTCGAGCTGCGCGGTCGAACGTCGCGCATCAACAACTAAAAGTAAATCGCAATCCCATTCCCTCCCGGCTCCCGGTCCGAATAAAAACAACAAAGGCATCGAAAGAATAAAGGACGACGACAAGCACTTGATTCAATTAACCGTCGCTGTAATTTCGAGCAATAACCAACCAGCTAGCTAGCTAGCCGTTGGACCGGTTTCGGAAATAAGCTTGGTTTTTGTTCACTGCATCGGATGCTGGCCAAAAAATAGATGCTATCGGGCGGTAATCTCGGACCCAAGCCAAGCCACGGATCATACGATCTTTTCATGCGCGGGTCGCAACCAATGTCTGGTTATATTGAGTAGAACGCAATAATATAGCCAACCACCACCGATCGGAGCACAGCGAGAGCAACAGCAGCTGTCGTCTGTTGGAGAGCGTAGAGCGAGCAGAGAGCTCTGGATGCGCGCCGTTTTTCTGCGTCTCCATATTTTTTCGCACTAGTCGCAGACACTAAAGGGTCGCCGCTGGTCGCTGGTTTAATCGCCAGGGTCAGACCGCATCGGAAATCGGAGAGTACTTCCGATCACTTGGTCGCCGGCTGATACTTGGAAGGGAGTCCAGCATAGCACAGCACATACATAACCATGTTGACGACCGTCCTGAACTTTGCCCAGCGCGTCGCCGAGATTTCTTTGCTCGGCGGCATCGAGATTGCATCAGTTGCCCTTATTGTCTACTACATATTCGCCAAGACGAGGTGAGTGTTCATGGGCTGCAGTGCCAATGGAAGCCAAATAAATCTCGCCTTGCGGGCACCTATTAACCGACCATTCCGCCCACCCCTGCTCCTCCTACTCATAGTAGTTTTAGTAACTCGGCTGAGGAAGAAGCGCCGTTATTTTTAGACGAGCACTCTCAGGTTATCCAATGCATGCAAAATGATCCACAGTAAGACTTGGCTAAGCCACAATTTTGGGTTAATTAAGGAAACACAGGGCAGGCTATAAAATATATAATTTTTTGAATATTAAATGCTCATTTTTTATAAATTCATCCATCAGAGATTATATTGATTAGAACTCTATCCTATCCTTTTATTTTTAATTACATTACTATTTCAAAAGCTACAATTAATAGTAGTAATAATTTGCAATTTTAAAATTTTCAAAAATGATTGCAGTTCATTTTTATGAGAATTTAATAAGAAAAGGATTCTTCTTTAAATAAATATTTACTTTTATTTGATTTAATCAACATCAAGATTAAACAATTAGAACATATAGATTTTACAATGACATTGTCTTATCTCTTAATCAGTAAAAATAATTCCAAAAAAAAAGAAACCAAAGGTTCAAAGTTTTTATTTGATAAGTTAAGTTTAATTTAGTGAGTTGCGACTGTGGATATGCTTTGTTTTGTTTGTTGGTCCCACAGGTGGTTGCTCCAATGGCCATGACTCACGGCCCTTTGTCTACTTACGCATGTGTTTGGGCCTCCATAGTGTATGTAATTTTCCGCCTATCGTGCACGTGTTAATGGGGTGGATTCACACTAGGGGGAGGCTGACACCTAGGGTCATCTGTTCGGTGATGTCAATAGTGTTTTTGTTTACCCCAGCACTAATACTTCCTACCGAGCGCCCAGCTCCCACACCATCCCTTTCTTCCACCCACCCAGCGGTCTCTGCGAGGCGCAATTGCCGATGTTGCACTCGAAGAGATAACAACTAGCCCCCCACACCCATTCGACTTGGCCCGCAAATCATTCTTGGCAACAATTATCGGTGCGATTGCCGCTGTTAAATTTGCACCCAATTATCTGATTAAGATTTAACAATAGCTATTTCCGTAATCTCACTGGATTTCGACCAGCTTCGGGCCACAAAGAAAGTGGGGGCCGCATCTCGTATCGGCCATAAAATTCCTACTTGGCCTAGACCCCTAAACAACACGGCGTGTTAATTGTCAAAGAAGCAGGCGGACCCCCGAGAAGACTAAAATATATTCAAGTGGCTTAGTCCGCTGAAATTTTCCACAGCTTGAGATGATCGTTGAGAGTACTCTGAGATTACTACTTAGATTGCCAGTATGATGGTGTGATTAAGTCCGTGTTCAGTTTATGATTTTGAGAGCAAAGATTTACTAGCTTCTCTTAAGGTATTATTTATGATATATATGTACATATTTTTCTGAGTAGACAAGATATTTAAAGAAAGTCTTATTACTATTGGTAAGTAAGTTTAAAGTTAATAACATAAATGTTTAACTCCAGATGAATCTTCAGAGATCAAAACTAATATGATAGGTAATATCTAAAATTATTTTGTTAACATCAAGAATGAATATTAACTAACTAAAGATTAGACTTAATTGAGAGTAAAATCCGAGTCCTCCGAGGTAGTCATTGAACGATTGTTATTACGATTAAGCTTCTTTGGCTCTAAATTCATGTCCTCATCCAGACGGAAACTAGCAACAAGCGAATCGTCCATCGTTGTGCCATCCGAAGAATTGAAACAGGGAGTGCGTGGGCGATGACCCTTATGGGCTTTCTTAAATTCCTTTAAGTCGTCCATGCTGCGACGTCGCATTGCCTGCTCCTTTTGCTCATAATATGATATGTAGTTGCGCATTTCCGCAAGGCGCATCCTCTCTAAGTTGATCTGCTGGTTAAGCTGCGCCTCCATTTTCGCAAAGCCCTCGAGCTGTAACTCCATGGCCGGATACTCCTGCATCTGGCGTGTGAATCCCAAATTGTCCGACGCCCGCTGATCGCACTGAAACTTGCTGATCTTGCGATAGAGTTGCAGAAACTTATTGGGGTCCTCGAAATAGTGGGCCATGTCGCTGGGCATGTTTTCGCCGATGCATATTGTTTGCAGCGTAAGCTTGCAAAGGGGACACTTCTGGTCCTTTGAGGCGTCATTCAAGCAGGTGGCGCAGAGAACGTGATGGCATCGAGAAAAGTGGAAGGTCAAGGCCGGCTCAAGGTTGCGGTTGCTATAGCACTTGTTGCAATGCAGCCGAAACATAATTAAAGCTCTTTTTTGCGATGCAAAATCAATTGTCTATATTAAAACAGAAATCTAACGGATCGTCTGGGCGATGAAGAAAAATCAATGGAAACATCGATCAATCGATGTTTTGGTACATTTTAGCAACATCAATTTATTATGGGGACTATCGATGTTTTGAAATTTGAATTTTGAATTAATTTGAATATTGATTTTAAAAAATTTACAATAGTTTTAATATTTAGAATTTTTTAATTCAGTATTCAAATTTATAATAAGAACTGACGCAAAATAAGCCGAATTAGTAGAATTATAATGACAATGAATAATTATGCAATGGTTTGGGTTGTGCCTGCAAATAAGTGTTTTTTTTTATAAAAATATAAAGCAAAAACTAAATAATGTAGCGTTCAGAAAGTGATATCTGCAGGAAGTACGTGCTTTTTAATAATACTTAAAAGTCAATACCCACGGAAATGGGTTTCAACGGTCTTTGCAAAGAAAGCTTAACATTATTATTCGAATTAAAATAAATACTCATATTTGGCCTAGAAATAATATTTACAACAAACTTCTGGGTCAGCTAATGATTAATAAAATGAAAACATATAAAAAAAATCTTAATGTTTACATGTAAATATTTTAATTTACTCTGGGCAAAACCAAACCCAGGGCACGCCTAGTCTCCGCCCAACATCAGCTGATTTTCGAGTGATGATTCCGCCGTACAAAGCAGGCTCAAAGTTCAGTTCTGTGCCATATTTTATGAGCAACTACCCACTTATCAGTAGCAGGCACTACTTAAAAACTGGTGTACGATTCCATATAAAAATACACTCCCTTGTCCAGCGGGTATTGAACTCTTGCAGAGTTGGACTGTAGACCGCTGAAGTGGTCGAATTTTAATGAAGAGAGGTGCCGTATATTTAATTGCGTGCTCCTGATTTTAGCACCACCCACGACGATTATATTGCAACGTATTGATTGATTGTGCGCTTCTCCGATTACAGGGCACCCGTTATCATCGCTGGCCTGTTTCCCAACCTGAATCTGAGCTACCGCTCGTCCCTGGGCAAGATCAACACCATACGCAGCGACCTCCTGGTCACGCTGCGCTCATCCAATGTAAGTTTCCCCATCTATCAGCCACCAATCGCTACCCATTAACCCCACAGGCATATAGTATTATGACGCAGCAGCACGGTCGTAGCTATAGTCTCGTAAGAGGAGGTACATATATTTTATAATTGCTCAAAAATATAAAGGGTTTCTTAAAGTTACCATTACGGGCAATAGAATATCAATTTCCTTTTTTTATGTTTTATTATTTTTATATACCTGTGATTAAGATAACTAAATTGTGTTTCCAGCCAGCTTAAGTGGTCTTAAATTTGAACAACGTTAAGTTAATAAAAAAGACAGACTTTAAAAACCTTTAAAAACGAATTTAAAAAGTCAATTAAGTAATTTAGTAATGTGGGCTAACCTTTCGTTCCACCACAACATCGAGTAACGGAGATAAGGAAATATTTCCACTCAATGAATTTTAAATAGCTGTTTTTCAATTTCAAAACACGCGCTGCGTTTCTGCCTCATCGTGGCAATCGATAACAGTCCTTAAAGCTAAGCAGGACCTATCGCCCTATCGACCATTTCCTGTTCCATTTTGACTTTGAAATTCCCAAAACTTAAAGTAAAAACCACAAAAGAATTCCGTGTTAATAATGGTTGTGGAGGAGTTTCACGCTCGCGGCTGGTTCGAGGTATTGGCATTTCACTCGCCCCACATCTTATATATACGTGCGCCGGTTGCATCACAGCATCTCGTTTTGATCGTTTCTTTGCAGGAGCCCAAAGTGCAGAACTCGGTGGCACATGGCATCGGAACCCAGAACATGTTGGAGCTTACCCCGCAGTCGGGCCAGAAGCCGTTCAAGAGGCTGTTCGACTGGGGCGTCGTCTTTCCCTATGTGGCACAGGTAGTGCGTAGCGAGAAGTTTGAGTACCGACAGGTGAGCTTTTTCATTAGACGCCACGGAGCGTGCGCGTTAACCTTGATCTGTCCCGGTCTCCTAGGTCACCGAAATCGTTCACAATGATGTCGTGCTGAAGCACGCCATCAAACAGGCGGCCGAGCAGACGCTGCGAGAGCAGAGGTACGCCAAAAACGGGCATCGACTGCTTACCCGCAGCGCCAGCGGTGATCAGTCGGCGGCGGCGGAGGAGGAGGACGAGAAGCAGGGCATTTCATACCAGGCCATTCTACGCAAGCAAGAGCAGCGCGCCATCAGTATCCTGAAGGACATGGGCTCCACTCTAAACAATGGTCTGCTGGCCTTGACATCCTGGATCCTGTATAAGCTGCTGCCGTGCTTCCTATCTGGCGTGGTAACGAACACCAAGCAGATAGAAATGCTGAAGACTGCCACGGAGAAGTCACCGGGCACTCCTTTGATTTTCGTGCCGCTGCATCGCAGCCATCTGGACTACATAATGGTTACCTGGATACTCACCAACAATGACATACGCAGTCCGCTGGTAGCCGCCGGCAATAATTTGCAAATCCCTGTCTTTGGGGGATTGCTGCGAGGACTGGGCGCCTTCTTTATCAAGCGAAAGATCGACCCAGTTGAGGGAAAGAAGGACGTTCTGTATCGGGCCGCCCTGCATCTGTATCTTACTCATGCTCTGAAGCAGGGTCATAACGTCGAGTTCTTCATCGAGGGCGGACGGACGCGCACCGGGAAGCCTTGCATGCCAAAGGGCGGCATCCTATCTGTGATCGTGAACGCCTTCATGGACGGCAGCATACCTGACGCCCTGCTGGTGCCCGTGTCAGTGAACTACGAAAGACTGGTGGACGGAAATTTCGTGCGGGAGCAGAAGGGCGAAAAGAAAATTCCCGAGTCCTTCAGCAAGGCCATTTCAGGCATATGGAAGGCTCTTCGATCAAACTACGGCCTAATGCGCATCGACTTTAACGAGCCGTACTCGATACGCGAGCTGGTCAACTCGTACAACAAGATCGCTCGGGAGGATGGCAACTTGGCCAAGGTATACAAGCCAGCGGCCAGGTAGGAACATCATTATAAAAACAGCTTGTCATGTTCGAGTATCATATTTTATCTTATTTCTAGAACACTTCAGCACAATCAGTCGACCTCCTCGCTGTATGGCACTGATGTGGTGTGCGAGGAGCACCGCAATCTCATCGAAAGCATATCGCGCCAGGTGGTCTTCGACTGTGCAGCAGCCACCTCGGTGATGTCGACCAATGCGCTCGCCTTCCTGCTGCTCACCCGCTACCGAAACGGCGCCGAGGAGCAAATTCTGGCCGCAGCCTTGGACGACCTGCGAAATTCTTTATACGGCTGTAAAGACATTGGTTTTTCCGGTGAATCCGCCCAGATCCTGGCATACGCCTGTGATCTGCTTGGCTCAGGTAGCTAATGCACTGCGTACATGTTTGTTTAACAACTCGGTTAATTTACTTTTAATTGTAGGTCTAGTCACTCGCTTTCGAGATGAGAATGGTCGTCTAGTCATTAGGGCTGTGAATTCCGTGGAAAGCTTTATCGAACTGGCCTACTACTCAAACATGCTAACCCCACACTTTGCCCTCAGTTCCATACTGCTGACCACGTTCCACGCACTGGTCCCCGAGACGGGGAACGGAAAAGAAGCAAAGGTGTCGCGCAAGAAGCTGATTGACACTGCCCTAGAGAACTGCCAGATATATCGCTATGAGTTCATATTAAACAAGCCCACACAAGTCCTAGAAAGCATGCTTTACAAGCACTTGGACGACCTCTTGATTAGTGGATGCATCCGTGCAGAGCAGGTAACGTAATCCTTGTAGATTTAGTTGAATTTAGCATTGATAGTTTAATAATATTATTATTAGTTGCAAGAAGACTTCAATAACGCTGGGAAATCTAAGCGATTGGCTCGCAGCCTGGCCGCTGACAGTCTCGACGACGACAATGAGGATGACTATCTGCATGTTGCCAACGGTGATGATGACGGTGATGTAACACAGTTGCTATTCGCAAGCGAAACCCTACAGCAGCAGCGTTACATTTGCGAGGTGCTGGCGCCCTTTGCATGGACATATGTGACTGTAGCACACTCCCTGCAAATACTCCACCGGAACTCCATGCTGGAATCCGAGTTCATTAGCTTTGTGATCAATGATTTGACCGGCAAGGTCAAGCGTGGCAGTTGTATCTATGGTAAGGGACTTAGTAATACTATTGCCGAGTATTATTTAACTTTAAATTCATATTCTAGCTGAGAGCATATCGACGGACTCGGTGCGCAACTGCCTGAAACTGCTGGAGAAATGGTCCGTGATCGAGGTGTGCAACCAGCAGGGCCTGCGTCTGATCTCACTCAACACGCTCTACGAGATGTCTCGGGAGTCACTCAATACGATCGTCAAGAAGATTGACGCCATTGTGCCAAAATTTAATTCTGGCTACTTTGCTGATGCAACGCCCTAACCGACGCTAACGTCCTTGCTGGGCCTTGCTTTATTTTTGGAACTCGACTTTTTTTTGTACTCCTTGTATAGTGCATATCATCCACTTAAGATTAAAGTGCATACTCCTAGATCTTAGCCTTGGATATGTCTAGTTTTATAGTCATATACGAGTTTATATATGCCAAAGTGCTAGCTTTACTATAACTAAAACCGAAAACCGTGAAATATGAACAAATGTTTTCCATGTATGAAATGAAAACCAAAACAATATATCATCCAAACGGAACTGATTGATTAAACTACACCATTTTATATAAATATAGACAAATAGACGCTTAAAAATGAATCTTGATTTATTTAAATAACTTTAAGCTGGTGAACAAACTGTGAACCAATTGGTCTACTAAACGTAAGTAACTGTAACTGTGTAGGAAATAAATACATGTGGCGTAGCAGAGGCTTGGCTCCGCAATACAAAAACAATGCCAGGTTAAAAAAATAGTGTTTATCTTAAGCCAACGTCATTTAAAAGCCTTCGTTACATATATTGGCGTTCGCGTGTCCTTTAGCTAGGTAGGCTTCTTCATTTTCTTGACATGAATGCGAAAGGCAGGGACACCTTTTCCGCGACGCATCTGCTTAAGTTTATCGGCGGTTTTCCCTTTGTTTGCCTCCTAGAGAGAAAATGTAGCTTGTTAGTTGAATTCATTTATCCGGAACCTTACTCTTACCTTAGCTGCGACATTCTTGAGCTTGCCACCAATTTCCCCGGAACAGCGTGTTGCTCCGCAGAAGCAGGCCTTCTTGCTGTTGTTCATTAGGTCAGCCCACAGATAGTTGAAGGTAAGCTCGGTGTTCTGCTCAGGAAAATAAGAAAAATTACTTATACATTCTTTGAATTTTTTGGTGATTTGATACGTACAGCTGGAATGTCTTTGATGGCAAACAGACCCACGCGATGGATGCTGTTAACGGTCCATTTCTGGGTCTCGCAGTTAGGCTCGCACGAATGATTCATGAACCGGGCCAGATTGCCCTTCGGTCCGGCATCGATTATAAAGTCCTTCTCCACGCCTAGAAAGTAGTAGTTCTCGTCCCGATCCCGCTGCTTCTGTAACATGCGCTGCTGGAACTCGGCGTGGTTTATCACCTCGCCAACATATTCGATCACGAAATCACCCTGCGCAATGGGCTCCCTGCACACAAGTCCGAATCCTCGCTCGTTCATGTAGACCACCTCCATAAGGGGCGTTTTGCGCATCTCAAACATTTGGTTTTCGCAGCGCTGCCCGGCGCCGCAGATTTCAGGATTGCACTCGTTGAACAGCAAGCGGTTAATGCACCCAGAGTCGGGGCCGCAGGGATGCTCAGCGTCGGACGGGCAGCCGCAGGCACTTATATCCTCCATATTCGGGGTGAATCGCAACGGCGGTACCGCCTTGTTGACCTTGATTCTCACGTAGGGCGGCGGATGCAGCTTACTGGCACTCTGCCGACCAATTGCCTGTTGTTTCCGCCGTTCCTTGACAATCTGCAGGAAGCGAGTCGCCTCCTCCACGCCCGTGTTGTAGCTTCGGTGCAACAGTGTCTTTGTCCTTTGAGAATCTCCTGCAAGTTTGTCGCCCTCAATGTAAAGGTAAACGCGACGCCGCGATATCCAACCGTGGTCGTGGGTGCCGAAGAATCGCACAACAAAGTCATTATCCCCGTGGGTCTTGTTCAATATGTTCCTGGGTACTTCAGTGGGCGGCAGGATGATTGCCGGCCACCAGCGGAAATTGTTAAACTTGGCCCACACTATCTCGCCATACAGCGGCATTCTCCCGCTCTCGCACTCCTCGCAGATGTACTTCTCGCTCTTCTCGATGGGAATATTGCGACAGTGGGCGTGAACAGCGATTGGGCAGGTTTCGCAGCAGAGAAGTTCGCCGCCCTTGACGCAGATGCAGCACCATATTACGTTGAGGTGCGCGTCCGATTTGGGTATGCTGTGTCGCGGACAGATGATTTGAGTGGCAGTGAGAATCCTGGTGCCGGCTGGAATACAGTGCGAGTCCTGGTGATAGGTGGCCGGGCATTGGATACACCTGGCCAGTTTGGAGTTTCCCACCTGCTGGAACTTGCCGCTGGGATCAAGACACACACAGGTGTGGCATACGTGCCGCGGGCAACGCGGCAATTGCTTGCTTGTGTTGGCTTGGGGCCAGTACTTGCAGCAGTCCGGGTGGAAGCGCTTTCCACACATGGGCTGGCTGCACGTGAGAAGATTATTCTCGGTCGCTGCTTGGGGCTGCTGGGGTTCTTCCTCCTTAGCTGGCGAGCCTTGTGCCGATTTAGATGGCGGTTCAACCTGGTGACAAATAATACAACCTTCAACTTCGCCAGATTCGCATTCCTGGCAGACCAATGGAGCACTGCTTGATGTGTACATCGCGCTAGCGGATAGCACGGCATCGGCTGTTATGTGTTCTGAATCGGTAGGACTGGGCGACTTGGAGGTGGACGGTTGTAGAGACAACGCCATTTTTCGACTGCCTGCCTTGGGCATTTTCTGTCCAGACTTCTTACGTTCCAAGCAGTCGGCATGCAGCCAACTATTACAGCCGCTTGAACATCGTTGAGTATCGTGACCCGACTCGTAACAGTATTTGCACACCGGCTCGCGGCTGAGTCCGCGAAAGAGATATTTGCTGTCCAGCTGTAAAATGTCCTGGACCACCTCGTCAATGGGCCGGTTAAGAGACTTCTTAGCCTTTGGCACCTCTGCGGGACGGCGTTCCGCCGATAGCTCCGTGAGCGTAGGACTGGGAGCCACTACAGGGGTCATACTGCGTCGTACCATCAGAGTTTTCAATCGATTCGATAGCCGTTTAATGGTGCCAACTCCCCGGCCACGCTCTACTACGGAAGAGCCCAGCTGCTGATCCATTTCGCCGCTGGCTATGTCCCGCTCTAGCTCTCGCATCTGGATGTATCTTAGCGACCAGATGTTGCTAACCACGCCGAGCAGAACCTTCTCCACCCTTTCCTCCGACCGGTGTACCATCACGTACTCCTTGACGGCATCGAACAGTTGACCGAATTCGGGATTCTCATAGAGACTGGCATCCGGTGTGAGGATCTTATCTGTAGTACTTCCAGTCTGGGCCTGGCCTGGTAATGGGGTGACGGTAAGGGAATTCGAGGTGCCAGTTTCAGCCTCGTTGCCATCGCTCAGCTTACGCCGTTTGGCCCGCATCTCGTTCCTGGCCTTAACGGGCGAGAAGGCGGGACTAAAGGGAGACTCAGAACGCTCCCGCTTTAAGTCAAGCATCGATGGCTTGTTGTGCAGGTTGTCATTCGAGTCGTAAAGACTGCTTCCCACATCCGAGGTGTCCTGCAACATGGAATTGGTTCGTTTGCGCCGTTGCTTATTAATTGTGCTGGAAATAGCAAAATGGAAGAGTTGTTACAGAACGCGATTACTCATTGAAGTTCAGTCCCCGGTTTTTACAAAAAAAAAACAACAAACGTAAAAAACATGCAAACTTACACAACGCTCTCGTAGATCTCGAAGAATTTCTCAAGACGATCCGCGTAAGGGAGCTGGGCAACGATTTGTGCTTCATCAATGGCCTGCCTCCAGATGGCAACCTTTGTCCGCTTGGGTACCATTTGCCGATACTTGGCGCTCTTCGGACCATGCCTGGCAAGTACGTCCTCACGCTGCTCCTCGAACGCCTTGAGACCGGCGAAGGGCAGTAGATTTTCGGGCTTTATCCAGTTACGCCTCCCGTTGTCCGCAAAGAAGCGCACATGCACCTGAATGGGCATTGAAGTGTTGTCCACGGATGTACGCTGTGGATGACTCTGCATGTTGCCAACGATCTGATCATACGGATCCGGACACACCATGCACGGCCAATAGCAGTACGTAAAGATCTTGCCCCAGAACAGATCACCAACTTGATAAGTGGGCCAACCGGGATCGGTGACAATAGACATGCCCTTGGCGCTGTCTATACTCACGGAAGAAGGCGACTTCAGCATGGCATTTACCTCAAACGCAGTGGAACTCAGGTCAGGTGGTGGTGACTTTACATCCACCTCTGTGGAGGCGGCCATAGGCAAAGCAAATATCAGTCCCTTTGACTCATCACTGATTGCAGCTTCAGTTTCAGCTAACTCGCTAGTTTGCATATCAACATCTTCAGATCTGGAGCTTGAACTATTCTTTGGACTAACATCCAGCTTCACGGCAGACACAGCTTCAGTCTCAGTCTTTGTCTCCGTTTTAATAATGAGTGCATTTTCGCTATTTCCGTTCGTGGCCTCTTCATTTGAATGGCCTTCGCTGTCGAGTGACTCTCTCTTCGCTTCAATCTCTTTAAGGGCCCCGGGCACGGGCTCGCCCTCGGTATTTATATCCAAAGTCGCTTTCGATTTAGTCATTCGCTTCATTTTGCGCTTTATCTGCTTTCGAACGTGCGGCCTTCCCTGGTCTTCGGCATCCGCCTCAAATCCTGTGCTGTTAGGCGAACTGGCACCGTTCTTGATCAACAGTTTCTCAATGGGGCTCAAGTAGCTGTGGCTCTCGCCGCGATCGAGGAAATGCACGCTTTCGCCGCTTACGGCGTCACTTTCCCTGGTGGTATTCGGTGATGCATTGTCCTGAACAAGCGTCTCGCAGGTACTACTACTGTTGAGGGCCGCCGCCGCTTGATTGGCGCGGCGGCGAGTTGAGCGAACCGTGTCGTCAGAGTCGGATAGCGGCGTGGGTGAATTGGCGTTGGCAAAGCCAATGTATTTGGGGCTCAGGTTCGACTGTAAATTGATTAGATCGCGCCTCCCTGAAACGACAAACATAGGCGTACATCACACACGCACACAGACACATTAGCATATGGTGGGCATAAGGCGGGAACACTCTATTGTTGTACTCACTGATCGCAGCGGAGCGCCTTGGCTGGTGTTTGCCTGTAGGCGTCTGGGTGTCCACGTCTGCATCGGGCCCCGCCTGTTCCGCCACCTCAGCATCGGCAGCTGAATTTCGACCCGAAGGCGCTTTTGGTTGATGTTTCGTGGGCTGTTCAGCGTCCGCGATTTCAGATGCCACCGATTCGGCGTTGCCTGCAGCTCCTTCGTCGGTGTCCATATCGGCCGCGGAATGTAGCAGTACATTGCTTTTGGCTCCATCACCCTCTATTTCGGAGTGTGAACCCGCTGATAGTTTCATTCTGTAGATTAATTATAATTATAATATAATTATGTAGATTAAACTATAAAACTCAAGAAAACTAATTCCAAATAACAAGCGCTTCGCGTGCGCCAAAAATGCGGTAGTGTGACCGTTCCGTGCGTCGGTGTGAACACTTCGAAACGCCAAAGAAAATTGTAATCGGTTTTTGTATGACCAGCTGCCGCGGACTCGCAAATCCGTCCACTGTTATGTTGAAACATATATGTGCGTCAAAATAGCGTCGGTGAGTTAGCGTCGAAACGGAACCCTTTTTTATATTTTATTTATTTTGTAAATAAGGCACTAATTTTAAAAAAATAAACTTCCAGCATGTTGAGAATTAAATTTACTAATAGTTTCTCTTGAGTTTGGGAAGAGTTCAGAACCGCAAGTACCTTGAATGACCATTTGAAAAATCAAGGCTCCACCTTTTTGTGGATTGCTCCCCCTAATGAGGTCGTGCGCAAATGCACGGTAAGCCAGGTTTTGGAGCACTTATTCAAGTATTATCCCAGCAAGTTTCATTAAAATCCCCACTACAGTTTTTGAGAAAATTGCTCAACAGTGCTCAAACCTCTGGATGCGCTCCATACGAAAACGGGGAGCAAATATTAAAGTTCCAAGAGCTGTACTCTAAGAGATCGTGCGAATATGCACGGATTATGGGCATAGTGGGGATCGAATAGAGATCATTTGGTGAAGTTTTTAATAAAATCCTAAGGACAGATTTTAAGAAAATCGAATTACACTTT
>VNJN01002224.1:0-68758 GCA_008042485.1 Drosophila mayri | reverse complement strand
GTCGTCACTGTGTGATAGGAGGTACATAGCGTCTATTTTGTTTGTCTTTGATTTGATTTCTGGTAAAATTGATTGTCCTGTCCTGTTGAGTCGTATAAACTTTTGTGTCCCCGGTAGGTGTCTAAGGTACCATGAGCTCTTTGCTGTTCCTACCTGCAGAACGAACTACGCTCTAAATGAGCCTATACTAAGAACTCTCATTCTCATAAATATGATTAACTCCAGCATGCCCTTGGACCCCACCTCCAATAGGATTAATATTAAGAAGATGCTGAAGTTATATTTTGAATCATTGAGTAGTACTTAAGTTTAACCCTAAGATTGTAGTAGCCAGTTAAGGTAATCCGTTGGCGAATAAATAAATAAATAAATAAATATTCTTATTTAAATTATATTAGAATGATCTAAATGTAGATAAACTTCCAGTTGATTTTATGAATCACCGATTGACCAAAATCCTTCCTTTTCCCGATGGCGATTATCTTTTTGAGTTCCTGTGGATTCGTTCTAGATCTGTAATTGGAAGCGCTAAGATATATTGCACCGTTTCATGAATATTAGATAACATTTTTTATATTTAATTTTAGTTTATTTCAACACAAAACCCCCTAATAAATGTTTTACAACAAATAACAAAAAACTTAGGCAACAAACTCGGCAGCAGAACCAATCACTCGTCGTAAGAACGAAAACGCCATCTTTCGGCCACAACTGCAACTATAGCTTGATGGCGAGGGAAAAGGAGAGGGAAATAGGGCGATGGATTTGCTAGTTCTACGCCCACAATCTATAATTCCAACTGTGGCCGCTTGATGGCGCTTTCGTTCTTCTTCAAGCTACATATCTGAATTGTCAATTAAAAATGCATCTACAACTGGTAATTAGCTTCTCTGTGTTAAGCTATTCTAAATTTTGCTTTCTGATTAATTATATGTATTTTTGAGCAAAATGTTGTTAATATTCATTCAGGAATAATTTTAGTAGTCCAGTATCGTTCGAACAAGATGTTCTTTAGTGCAACTGCTACTACACTGGTATCAGTTTTGATTGTTTTCTATTTTGCGATTGAAGTAAGTTTTACCGTATTTCATCTAAATAATAAATTAATATAAATAAAAATATATATATATTTTTTTTAACTCAAGGCCAATAGTCGCTTTGAATTTACAAACGTAAACTGCACTTCCTATGACAAGGACATTATTGAGTTTGAGTATTGCTACCTTAAATCGATAAATCGCACATACAAGTATTTATCTGGTAAAATTAAGTTAAATGAAATTCCCTTTGAAAAACTGATGGTATGTAAAGAAATAATATAAAATTAATTAAGCTATTTAATTAAACATTATAATTATTGTTTATAGGTAAACTTGATAATGTGGAAACGCTTTAATGGATATAGGCCTTTCCTTTACAATATAACAGTGAATGGTTGCAAGTTTTTGAACAACACAAAGTCAAACCTTGTTGCGAAATTTATTTATGACTCGTACACGCCGTATAGCAACCTTAACCATTCTTGTCCCTTTATGGTAATTATACTGTTTTAGTTACAAATTATATAGGTATTATATTAATCGTATTCGTTTAAGAACGATCTTATTTTGGAAAAGTTACCCATCGAATTTCTGAATCACCGAGTGACTAAAATTCTTCCATTGCCCGAAGGAGATTACCTCTTTGAGTTCCGATGGATTCGATTAAGAAATGTTTTTGCTAACATTAAAATTTATTTTAACCTTTCCTGAATGTTTGGAAATGAGATAAACTATTTAAATGTAAACTAAAAGGTTATGGTAACATTAAAGGGTAATATTTATAATTCTTCTTTTATATTCACAGCATTTTTTGTATAAATTTTAAACACAGCAAAAGTAAGCAATTATTATAATTAAAAAGCAATAATATGCTTAGTCATATAAATCCTGTTACATCCCTAGGGACAAGCCTTTGGTTACTTTTCAATTTTATAGACTTGCATTGACCCCCCGAGATAAAGTTAAACACAAAATGGGACCCCAGGAAGGAACTGGGACTGAGTCTGAGACTGAGGAAAATTGTATAAATGAAAACTAAATATTTATTTTGGGCCCTTGTTATTGCTGCCCACTGACAGCAAGAAAACAAAGAAAATTGGGGAAAAAGGTTTCACAAGACAACGCTTATCTATGAGCGTTGAGCGCCTAAATAAGTAAGTCAATAAATCAATTCAATAAAAATTTGTGCTGCCTTTTTATATTTGAAGTTTCTGCTTTGGTTTTTCCTCTCGTTTTTTTGGGCACTTCTGTTTTTGGCAAATCCCAAGCAAACAAATGTGAACAGCAAAGAAAAAAAAGAAGAGAAAACTTTTCGCTTGGCAAATGTTTGGCAGGCAGCCGGGAAAACAATGATGAAAACGAGGGCTAAGCGGGCGGGAAGGGGCAAGAGAGAGGGCCAAAAGGTTAAAAGGGGATGAAGGCTTGGGCCGGAAAGATACATAAACAATGATAACTGCAAAGTTTATCAATTTGTAAAATGGCAGCCGCAGACATGAAGAGTTTTAATGGAAGACAATGCACTCACAAGAAAAATGAAATCGTAAAAACTACATAATTCTTTTGAATTCAATTTAGTAAAAATTTATATGTGTTAGAAACTAAAATGTTTGAGACAAAATAATATGGCGCTAAATTTATTAAGTTTGCTTTGACTATAAGGAAAAATATTTCTAAATTCTTCTTTGATTTAAATAGTTTTATGGAAATAATAAGATAATTGCAGGATTAAATTAATCAAATGAAAAGGTACTCAGAAATGATTTAATTTAAAAATATATATATTTTTTATTTTAGCAAAGTAATAACTTAATCGCATAAACCCATTTTCATTAAGTTTTTTTATTCTAAACATTTTAGAAAATAAAGTTACACTTTTCCCTAGGAAGACAATATGAAAAGCTTTTTTGGGTGGCTGAACTCGCTAAACTTTCTTCCTCCCACAGCTTGACTTTCCCGCTTTCTTCGTTCGAAATAAATTTATAATAAAAATAAATTTAATTAAGTTATGCCTGAGGAAGTGAAGTTATAATTATTTCATTTTACTGGCCACTGAATAACCCACAAATCGGCCATCATTCACACATAACCGCACAGCCACTGTGGTCACATAATTCAAATGAATTGTTTATACAGCATCCGTGAAAAGAACGAAAACTAAATAACAACAAATAGGATGAGCCAAAAACAGGAAAAAAGCGAAAAGAAAAAAGTTCAAACAATGAATGAAATGTTTGCGTTACGTGTCAATATTATCTTTTTATTTCAGTGGCGTTTTGTTTATGTGGCAAAAAAAGAGAGGAAGCAAGCAATTGAGTTTGCGTGCGAGCATTAAAAACATTGCTTTAAAAATACTTGACCGGCGGCTGGCTCGTTTTTTTTTTATTTGGGATATTTTTGTGTTTTTGGCCATTGCGGTTATTTTGGCATTCTGCTATTTTCAAAAATATACATATGTGAAGACATTGTGACATGCCAACATGACGAACCGGGTGTTCAAAGTGTCAGGCGCTGAAATGCGAACAACTTGACTCAACTTGACTGGCAAATTATTCAAGCAAATCTCCTAACAAATGCCACACACCAGACCCAATCCTCTGACTTAAATGGTACGATCTTGCTAGTTTATAATTTAAAGGTAAATCAATTGCGAGTGTCGTCCACTTAATCTCGACCAGAAGACTGCAGCAATTCCCTGGCTGCTGATTTTGGGACGCCTCTTAATTGCGTTTAAAATATGCTGCCAAAGATATTTTTGGCCATAAAAACAAGCAGATATCGGAATATATATAGAAAAATGTATAAAAAGCATGAGACGAGTGTGTACCTGGTAGTAAAAATTAGAATAAATATTTCTTTACTTTAAGATATGTTTGTCAAAAATAAATTTTTGTACATTTACCTTTTGTGATGCACTTTTGAAATTTTTGTAGTATTATTTATATATTCTAGTAAGGTCTTAAATTTCTTTAAAATATAAAACTATTATCCAGATTTTTTTAATGCTACTCAATTAAGTTTTAGTAAGTTTTGGGACATTTTTAATGATTTTCTTAAGGATTATTCACATTCTTTTAGCACAAAAAAACCATTTAAGATTTTTAAGAAATCCCAGGTGATTTTCATAATATATTTCCTACAAAATCAGATCATATTTATTCAAAAACATCTTATATATATTCAAAAGTTTAATACACCCCCTAGGAGCAGCGATTATATTAATATACTCGCCGAAGGACAGGGGGCTGGACTGGGTCGGGCTGTCAGCGCATTTGCCAAAATGTCGCGACGAGAATGCAATGCTCTCATCGCCCAACCTAGGCCACCCCTTGCCAGCCCCTTACAGAGCACTTACCTGCCCCTTGAGGCCCCCAAATACCCAAAACACCCACAATTCCACCCACTGGTTAGCACCGGAAAGTATTTCTTTCTAGTCTGCGGCGGTCGTGTGACTCGACTTGCTTTTGTCTCACTCTCTCGTTGTGATTTCGGCGCTGCGGGGGCGTCCAAGTAAAATCGTCTCAGATCCTTGCCAAAAAATCGAAAATCCGCAATCCAAATGCTGCGACAGCCATCGATGCGCATTTCAGCAGCTGTGAGTGCATTGGCATTGCTCGGCAATTGCAATTGCAGACCCAATTCCACCAGAGAGAGCATCCTTCCGAGCAAAGATACAATATTATGGAGCTATCGGGGGATATAGCATTTCACCCGCCATACATATCAATTGACCATCACGACAAAACAACATTGACAAGACAAACACACAAGTTGTGAATTGGTTGTGTGTGCTGGTGTATCTACACAGATTGTTTTTAAAATATTGCCACGCTTCGCATAAAAGTTGCATGAAATTGGTTCCACTAGAAGAATGCTTTAAAGATATTGAAGAAGGTTTATATACACTACAAAAATTATATTTACTGGGATAATTATAATAAATCTAAGATTTCCATGGTAATAGGATATTAATTAATTTTTAATCCAACTTAAATAATATTTAAAATTTTTTTTTTCGAGCAATACATAAAATAAAATGTATCTCAAAGATGCAACCTTTTTAATCTTACAAATATACCCTCTTAAATATAGTACGCATATATTTTTGCACGAGGCGCGCACAAAGTCAAGACTATAATTATAGCGACACCCACCTATTGGCGCCCAATTTCTGGCAAACACACACATATAGAACCAGAGGCTGGCACACTCGTACGCACACACTCAATATCACGGGCAAGCGGACAACGAAGATGCGTCTCACGGTCAAGTTGAAAAGCATTGAGAGCGGATGTGGATGTGGCATGAGTTATAGAATGGGGAACGGGGGAGACATAGCGCAGATGTGTAAATGTCTGCGAAGGTCGGCCAATCGACGATCGGCCGAAGGGCATTCTGAGGGGGGAAGTGGGAAGCATTGGACGAGCCGGAGAGCCAGTGGGTGAGCAAAGTGCGTGTGTGACATTAACCCAATAAAATAAATAAATAGATCGTTAGACCAGAGACAGGAACCCTACGGGAGAGGGGTAATGTTTGTGCACAGAAAAAAACAAATAATGAATTGAGTTTTCCACCATTTTCTTTGGAATTGGATGTTATTTAATTATTAAACGGATTTCAATAAGTTTGAAACTCATTGCTTGATCTTCTAAATGCAAAAATATGAATTTAGGTTTTAAATAATAAAAAACTGGAAAATGAAGTCCTTAAAAAATAGTCAATAGAAAAAATGTAAATTTTATTTACCTAAAACTTCTGTATTACAAATAAAAAGCTTACATATTTCCTCCTCTTAACAAAAATAAAATACTATTGCAAAATATCAATAAAAATGTATATAAAAAATCTTTAAAAACGGGTTTATTTATTGTAAAATTATTTAATAAAATCCTGACAAACTATAGTTTCCCGTGCATTTTTATCTGAGAGTACGAGTCAAGGGCGCAGCCTGAGAGATCCGTCGAGAGATCCGCCGATCTGTACCGATCTTCTTCGGGCTTTCGATTTGAATCTTGGATGCCATACGCTGCGGATCGTTTGGCACACAAATTTTTTCGCTCAGTTTCGAGGAAAATCGCGACGCGCCAACTTGGGAAATGCGTTGTGTCGTGTTCCACGAAGAAAATCATCGAGACTAAGGCACGAAAAGCCCGCAAGGATTAGCCTGAAGATCAGCATGAAAATAATAATAATTGCAGACAAAGTGTGGCCAATGTGATATATGTGTGCCTGTCGCTAGCGAACGATCACTCAGATTCAGATTCTATTTCTATATCCGTTTGCTATTTTAGTTCGCGCTTGTTTTTGTGGGTAATTAGCACAAAGTGTCGAGCAATTTTCCGACTCAATTAAAGTGTGCCCTTTGCCAAGATATATATGTGCATATGTGAAAAACAATGTGATGACTTAATGAAAAGTTAATACGTCTCTAAATAATTGCACCAAATTGAAATATTAATTGTTCGGCATTTATTTTGTGTGTGTCCGAGCAAAGCGAATGGTTGGCAAAAATATAGTAAAGAAAATAATAAATAAAAGTTGTCTCTATCTCGCTATTGGCATTGCCTGGCTAAAAATACAAGAAAGTCCACAGCTATACAATATAACAACAAATTTTATTTATTGCCTAAATATATTTGTATATTTTCATGTGTCCCGCAGTGAGTGTGTTTGTGTGTGTGTGTGTGTGTGTGTATGAGTGTCCATAAAGACGCTAGGCAAAGGCATATAATTTTCTAAATTCTTGTGCTAGTAACACTTTCAGCACCAGCCAAAAATCAAGCCATTAAAAAATATATATCAAGCTGAGGAATCGCAACAAGATCAACAAAAAATAAAAAACACATTAAAAATCATAAAAATTCAAAACAAAAGCCGAATAAATAATCCAACAATATGTCGGCCTCCACGCGAAGTTCGGTGACGAGAAAATCATCGCTATCCAAGAGTGCCAGCGCAGATAAATCCACAAAGTCCTCGACGAGTTCAGCAAAAAACCCACCCACAACAGCCACTGGAAACAAACAGAAAATGCAGTACACAAAAACCAAGGAGCGCATGGTTGATGGTAAATTTTAAATTATAATCTAAGCCGATTTGTGCAGACCCCATTCAAGCATTAGCCCAAACACGAAAACCCTCTGGGGGATTGTATCTTTAATGATATTGGATCATGCATCAATGGATTTCAGACTGCCTGCCTTAGAGTCAAAAGAAGTATTTTTTTTAAATACATATTTCTTTGAAAAAATAGGAATAGAAAGGAAAAGCTTTGAAAATATGTTTTTTTTTTATATAAAAGAAAAAAGAATGCTTAAAGTATTTTGTATACATTTTTCCATTTTTGCAGCTACTAAACTTTTTATTTCATTTAATGTCATCTTAAATAAATGAGATTTTTCTGTTTAGTTTGTTTCAAAATATTTTGAAAATATATAAACAAAGATGCTACTGTAAAAATTTCATTTATTCTGTGAAGACCTCAAAATACCAATAAATATTTAATTCCTTAATAATATTTTCCAAAACACACATAACATTTTTACTGTGGTACTAAAATGAAATTGTAGTTTTAATTATTTCGTTGACATCTTTTCCAAAAAAACCTTTAAATTCCAAAAGCGGTTTTTGCTTTTGTTCTGGGTTTATTGGGACAATAAAAATAAATTTAATTATCTTTAAGCACCCATAACAAAACAAAACAACAACTGCAACTCATTGACATTTTATTGGTTGTAGCGTTAAATTTTCAACATTTTCCCAAATTATGACAATTAAAAATGGCGTTCGGCTTGTGTGTGTGATTACGTTGTTTGTTTTTGTGTGTGCCAATCAATTTTCGACTTTTATATTCACTCAGTCAAATTTTGTAATTAGCGTATGAAACTCATGTGGCTGCATCTGGCGGAATTTTTGGGTTTTTCTTTATTGGCGGGCCAAGAAAAGCGGCCAAACCGAATATTGGCGCTAAGTTGCAGCAGCTCGTTAACCCACATCGCGATCAGACAGCATTGTTTATTATAATTCTATCAATGCACCCCAAATACACAAGAAAGAATTTCTTGTCGGTATGTAAAACCAATATTTGGTTTTAAATTTTTAGATTTTTTGTTGATTTTTCTGTCTATTGAGAGGTTTATTGATTGTTGTCTCTATACAGGTTCGGCTTCCCAAAGAAGTTTATTATTATGATCTCAAAATACTTGTAAAAAAAGTAATAATTTAGTTTTTTCCGTTACTTTCTCTTATTTCTTAAAGCTTTTCTTAAATTTTTAAATATTATTAATTTTTTTCAATTTATTTATCCAAATACCAAGCTTTGTAAGTTCTTTTAAGTATAAGTTCATGAAGTACTTGTTTAATATACTGACTAAATATTTTTCGGTGCTCCCACGTAGATGTGCCTCTGCCACCCACCCACAAATTAACCATGTCGGAGGTCTACGATGATCCCAAAACAGGAAAGCCCAACTTCGATGCCTTGCGTCAGCACTTTTTGTTGGAGGGACGTGTCGAGGAGGCGGTGGCCCTGAGAATCATCACCGAGGGTGCCGCCTTGCTGCGCGAGGAGAAGAACATGATCGATGTGGAGGCACCTATAACCGTCTGCGGTGATATTCATGGACAGTTCTTTGACCTGGTTAAGCTTTTCGAAGTGGGTGGGCCACCTGCCACTACCAGATACCTTTTCCTGGGCGACTATGTGGATAGAGGTTACTTCAGCATAGAGGTGAGTTTGTTACAATTCTTCGGTAATTATTTTCCTATAATTTAACATTATTTAAGTTTGAAACCTGGTATGTTTTATTTAAATATATAGTAAATACTTGTTACTTTCAGTGCGTTTTATATCTGTGGTCTTTGAAAATAACCTACCCCACCACACTGTCCCTCCTGCGAGGAAATCACGAATGCAGACACCTGACAGAGTACTTTACCTTCAAACAGGAGTGTAAGTTAAAAAAATACACTAAATAAAATGTTAAAAATCAGTAAATGCCATAAAAAATGAATGAATTAAACATTAACCCTGTTTTATACTTAATAAATTACATTTTGTAAGACTCTTGAGCTTTAATTTCTGAAAAATCCATTTGTAAATTCTCGTATCTATTAACCATTTTTAATATTCTTTTAATAATTCTACCAGAAAATTCCAATTAACATTTAAGGGCTCCTATTGATCTTCGAGAAATATTAAAATCAAACCGCTTCTTCCATTTAATGGTTGTTGTCAAAGGCGTTTAATGGGTTTTAAAAAGCGGCCGCATGCTATAAATCTCTCCTATGACTGCTCATTCTCCTCCATTCATTAATTCCGCCATTACATCTCTCTCTCTCTGTGCTTGAAGGCATCATCAAATATTCGGAAAGTATTTACGACGCCTGCATGGAGGCGTTCGACTGCCTGCCCCTTGCCGCCCTGCTCAACCAGCAGTTCCTCTGCATCCATGGCGGCCTGTCGCCCGAGATATTTACACTCGACGACATCAAGACGGTAATAAATTTGGCCAACAATTGCCATGTTGAAATGTTTACGGTTTCCCAAAATGCACCTACATATAAACCTATGTTTTTTCCCTCAGCTAAATCGCTTTAGGGAACCACCGGCCTATGGCCCCATGTGCGATCTCCTTTGGTCCGATCCTCTGGAGGACTTTGGCAATGAGAAGACCAATGAGTTCTTCTCCCACAACTCGGTGCGAGGATGCTCCTACTTCTTCAGCTACTCGGCCTGCTGTGAGTTCCTGCAGAAGAACAACCTGCTGTCGATAGTCAGGGCCCATGAGGCTCAGGATGCGGGGTGCGTATTGTTAAAAAAACCAAACGATAACTTAAAAATTACCATAACTACTACTATATTTTAATATATACATTAGATACCGCATGTATCGGAAGAACCAGGTGACTGGCTTCCCCTCACTGATCACTATCTTTTCCGCCCCCAACTATTTGGATGTTTACAATAACAAGGTATGATATCCCTTCTTCTCTCTCTATATATCTATGGTTCTCTGTCCCGGTCTGGGTTGTTTATTTATTTTGCTGTTGTTGTTCTTTCCTTTTGCTGCTATTTTTAAATAACGAAATCTTTTTTGGCTGCATTGCGAGCTGGTGCGAGTTTAATTCGTGCTGCGTTCGTAATATCTTTGCCCTATTTCTCTCTCGATCTACCGATCTACCGATCTCATCCTCCGGCACTTGCTCATTTGTCAACCAATATTAACGCATTTGACAAAAGGCAGCTGTGCTCAAGTACGAGAACAACGTGATGAACATCCGCCAATTCAATTGCTCACCGCATCCCTACTGGCTGCCTAACTTCATGGACGTCTTTACATGGTCGCTGCCCTTTGTGGGCGAGAAGGTGTGTTGGATAACGAGGATATCAGATAAACCATATTAAGTATTTATTTAAATATTTTTCTTGTTATCCTTCAGGTTACCGAGATGTTGGTCAACATCCTAAACATTTGCTCAGACGACGAACTGGTGGCTGGACCCGATGATGAGCTGGAAGAAGGTAAGTTTGGGTCTCGGGGCTGGGCATATAATCCTACTAGATCCGTGTGTAAATGTCGTAGTGCTTTGGTTGTTGTGGGCAAATACGGACACACTTGAATTACAAACTAATCTTCTATTAAAAATATTTTTCAAAACAAAATCCAAAATACAACAACGCAATCTACTACTACCACCACCCAATAATAATAAATGTACCAACACACCAAAAACAACTTTCCAAAACACAACAAATAAACAAACCAAAAACCCAACAAAAGAGCTACGTAAGAAAATTGTGCTCGTGCCGGCGAACGTGAATAATAACAATAACAATAATACGCCCAGTAAGCCAGGTAAGCCACGTGTTAAGCGCAGGCCCAAGCCAAAAGCAATGTCAATGCAAATGCAAACGCCAACGCCACCGTCAACGCCGCCGCCGCCAAATATAAACCCAATGCCAATGGCATTGTCACAAAAAAAGAAAAACACCTGAGCCATCGCCAATGCCAACGCTGAAATATATAGAAAAGCTTAGTGATAGCTTTGCGCAGCTTTGATCGGCTTTCCAGCGACTTTTCCGGCTGCTTTCCATTACATTTCCCCCGCATGTGATCCAGCGAGATTCCGTCTAATCGAGCCCTCAATTCGCAGCTTCAATGTCGGCGCTGCGCAAAGAGATAATACGGAATAAGATACGGGCCATTGGCAAGATGTCGCGCGTCTTCTCCATACTCAGGTGCATTATCCACACTTTTTGCAAATTTCTTATAAGAATTTAGCTGAATAATCAAAATATTTATCAGGGAGGAGTCGGAGAGCGTGCTCCAGCTGAAGGGCCTGACGCCCACGGGCGCCTTGCCAGTGGGTGCTCTGTCCGGTGGAAGGGATTCCCTCAAGGAGGGTAAGTTCATTTGTATTTACAAACTAATATATATAGAAAATAAATAAATTAATAATGAACAATAAATGTGCATTCATATTTTTACATAATTTGTTAGAGTTTAAAATACATTTTTGTATTTGCCTTTGCATTTTTATGCATTTACAAGTACAATTATTCAAATTTATGACAGTAATATTTTTTATATCATTTTAAGCTTTAAATTTCCACCTTTAAGTACTTAATAAAAAATAAAAAGTTTAAGAAAGGGTGCCATAAAATTTAACCACCGCCCGATCAACATTGTAGGCAATCCAATGGGACTCAAAAAGGTAATCTCCCTCCGGGAAAGGTAAATCCTTCGTTAACTGATGGTTGACAAAACTTGCTGGTAGCTTTTCCAAAATGAGGGGATGCTAAATGAAGAAATATATCCATTTATAAGTTAATAATAATATAAAACATATATGTACAAACTCACATCAAAAGGACACGTATGATTTACATTCGAGTAGAATTTCAAGAACTCATAAAAGAAATTTGCGATTGGATTGGCTTCTGTATTCCTTAAAAATCTGCAGGCGTCTATAGACATATTGTACATAAAAGGTCTGTAGCCATTAAATCGCTTGAAAAGTACTCCAGTAACCTAGGAAAATTAATTCCAAATTAAAAAGTTCGAAATAAGTAATATTATATGAACACATTTACTTACTTTAATTTTCGTTATTGGTGTTTTAAATAAATTCACTCTTATAGATACATATTTGTAGCTTCGATTTACAGACTTTAAATAGCAATATTCAAACTTATCAAATGTTGTATCCAAAGACGTGCACTTTATATTAGTAAATTCGAATTTTGAGGAAATCTGAAAGTATATATAAAGTATGAAATATATTTGATTTTATTATATATTTATATTAAATGTAAATACCTCTCTGGACATAAAAATAAATACAAATATTATAAATAGTTGTCTGCTAAAATTTGTGTTCATCTTGAACAGGTTAAGCAACAAAGAGAACTAAGGTCATTTTTAGTTTGGGGGATTTGCTAGCCAAAATCAATTTAAAATGTATTAGCAATACATATTATTATAGGGGAATGTAATTAAATATACATTTGGCTTGTTTAGTAGGACAAATTCTATTGTTATGTGGTTTTCAAAATAGTCAAGAGATTGATGATTCATGATACCACCAATTACCCCTTTCAGAAAACTCAACAAGTAATTTGGGGATACATACAAAATATATATGATAAATTTTTTAAATGGGTTTTAAAGCTTAACAGTTTAATAACTGATTTCCCAAATTGTGTAATAGCATATTCAACATTTAGGTTAGAGTACCATAAACTTTAACGACCGCTCGATCAATATCATAGGCAATCCAATGAGTTTCCAACATGTAAGCGCCTTCTGGGAAAGGCAGAACATTTGTAATTTGATGATTGACTGTAGCAATGCTCAGTTTATCCACGATAATGTCATCCTATATGTAAATAAATTATTATTAAATCAAAAACCAAATTTTTATTAAAAACTACTCACCTTAAAGGGACACGAATGGTTAATATTAGAGTTTAGTTGTAAAAACTCAAAGAAAAATCCAGCCACTGGGTTTGTTTTTTTATTATCAAAAAATCTGCAGGCGTCTACAGTGACGTTGTACATGAATGGCTTGTAACCATTAAAACGTTTAAAAAGCGCACCGTTGACCTGTGAATTAAAAATATTATGTTTAGAAAATATTGATATTATTTTTCCATTTTTTAACCTTCAGCTTTTTAATTGGCTTTTTGAATGTGTTGACTTTCAGCGATAGATATTTATAGCTCCGGTTTACAGATTTAATATAGCAATATTCAAAGTCCAAGAATTCTTTATCCAGCGATGTACACTCGACATTGGTATATTCATATTTTGAGAAAATCTGGGAACGTTTTTTAATATTATTCATTTTACATATTTCAAAGTCGCTTACCTCTAAAATCGAACATAAAATCGGAAGGAGAAATATAAAAAACGTGTAATTGCCACACATCTTGCATCAATGTTTTACAGCTTTTGTTTGATGCAGTTGGTTTTTAGGTTTCAAAAAAATATAAATATAAACAATTAAAGCCTCATTAGAAGTCTCCTATTTCAATGCATGGTTTAACAATTTAAGCATTTGCATTAAACTACAAAGACAACTGTGAAAAAATATTTAATATTGATACATTAATGAGTCTAAATTATTGGTAGAGCACATTATAAAAAAAATCATTAGCTAATATTTAGTATTTTTTATGACGTAACTTGTATTTATTTTTCACAGTTTGTGATGATGGAATTAGAAATAAAAGATATTGTTGAATGAATTTATAAAATACATACAAAAATATTTTCTGTTAAATCCATTCATTATTATTAATCGATCAAGTTAGAGTGCCAAACACTTTAACCGCCGCTCTTTCGACTTCGTAGGCAAGCCAATGGGTTTCAAAACAGTAATCGCCCGTTGGGAAAGGTAGAACATTTGTCAGGTGATTATTTACAAAGCTGGAAGATAGTTTATCCACGATGACATCTTCCTGTTTAAAATTGATTAATAATTAATTATTGAAATTAACCATAGTTTAAGCAGTAGTTCAATCTACTTACGGAAAAGGGACACGATTGGTTAAGATTCGAAAAGGTTTTGAAGAGCTCATACATGTAATTGGCGATGGGGTTTACGTCAGGTTTTTGCATAAATCTGCACAAATCCACAGTGACATTATACATAAAAGGTCGGTATCCATTGTATCGTTTTAGTAGCAGCATATTAAGCTAAAACAAATAAAATCCATAATTATGCGAAATTCGTACTCCACAGTTGCACACCTTAAATTTTTTGATGGGTTTTTTGTAAACATTCACTTTGAGTGACATGTATTTGTAGCTCCGGTTAACCGACTTAAGATAGCAATACTCAAAATCAGCAAAAGAGGGATCCGCCGATTTGCACTCGATATTAGTGAACTCAAATTTGGAGGAAACCTAAAAGGAAGCTCATTGGAAGTATGAATATTAATTAATAATAATTATTATTATAAAAACCTTTATAACCACATAGAGGAGCACAAAAAAATGAAGAGCCAGAATATTATTAGACATCTTGCAACAAAGGCGGAACAATTAGGACTGAGCTTGTTTTGCGAACCATAATTATTTAATACAAATTCTATAATTTAGAAATATTCAAATTATTTTGGTCATTTAACAATTGATAAGGGAAAAGTACATAGTTGTATTTTTCAATTGCATTGCTTTTTTTTGCGTTTCAATCTGATTTTAATTTTTAAATAACTGCTAGCTTTCTATTTAGTATCAAATTATACTGTTGGATTGAATAATTAGCTGGAGTTAGGCTAATTAGTTTTTTCTTTCTATACAAAATTACTGTATTGTTTGGAGCTCAAAAAGGGTAAATAAGTAATTAGGTGGGAGCGTTCGCTTGCCTTAAATATATTATATAAATTTTCAAACAAATTCATTTGCAGTTATTTAGTAGCTGAAAATTGTAATATTAGATCAGGACAGAGTGCCATATACTTTAACCACAGCACGATCGATGTCATAGGCCATCCAATGAGTTTCCAGCATGTAGGCTCCCTCTGGGAAAGGTAAAACCTTTGTGACTCGATGATTTATAAAGCCTACAGATATTTTATCTACTATTAAATCATGCTGTAAATAAAGAAATAGGTTTAAAATTGTAGTTATAGTTAATCTAAAAGATACACTCACGTCAAAGGGACAGGTATGATTCATATTTGAGTATGGTTTCAAGAACTCCAAGAAGTAACTAGCCAATGGGTTGGACTTTGTATTGTTTAAGAATCTGCAGGCATCCACTGTGACATTGAACATGAAGGGCCTGTAGCCACTGACCCTCTTGAACAGAGCTCCATTAACCTGAAATATATAAATCATATAAATATGTACATTTATTTATTAATGAGTATTTGCATACCTTTACTTTTGTGATTGGCGTTTTAAATAAGTTCACTTTGAGCGATAAGTATTTGTAGGTCCGATTGATCGACTTAAGAAAGCAATATTCAAAGTCAGCTAATGTTTTATCCAAGGAAATGCATTCGACGTTGGTAAATTCAAATTTTGAGGAGATCTTTAAGTAAAATTATAAATATAAGTTATTGTTTCTTTAATATTTATATATAGTTTTAACCTTTATAACTAAATGTAGGAGCGACACAAGAAAAACTAGCCTGTTTAGTTGGGTACACATCTTTCATCATCGACTACCCACGCGTAGTCTTTGAAGCTACATTACCATTATTTTGTGGCTATAGACTAAGCTTACATGACATTAAATTGAAATTTGGAAGGGCAATTAATAACTCATTATATACAAATGGAGTATTAATACACATAGATAGGTGGGTTCATCATGGAAAATTATTTTAAATTGGATCTGATCATTTTTTAATTCAAGAACATTTAATGTTTATGGGAAACAGGCCGAATATTACATAAATGCTATTTTAAATCCATACAAATTTAATTAAAAGTTATTTGTTTGTTATAAAAACAGAATAGATTGTTATACTGCTTGCCTCTAAATAAAACTTGAAATCACTTTGAAATTCTTAAATATGAGAGATGCCATTAATATTAATTTTATTCCTTTAAGAGATACATTTCAACCTCCTGGCCAAGACAGTGTTATTGATGTTTATTAATTAAACTTTGGCCATCCTTTGCTACCCCCTCTTTTTGCAGCTCTTCAAGGACTGACCGCAGCCACGCAAATCCACTCGTTTGCCGAGGCCAAGGGCATGGATGCGGTCAACGAACGGATGCCACCGCGCCGTCCGCTGCTGATGAGTGCCAGCAGCAGCAGCATCACCACGTTGGCCAATAGCAGCAGCAGTACCAACAACAACAACACGACGACAAAGAACAGCAACAGCAGCAACAGTAGCAGCAGCAGCAAAAACAGCAGCAGTAATGACACCACAACCGTGACCAAGACGAGCAGGACGACTGTGAAATCGGCCACCACCAGCAATGTGCGGGCAGGATTCACCTCCAAGAAGTTCTCATAGTTGAAGGACTGTTCGCCCTGCTCAATACTATTACTTATCATTTTCGTTTCGACTTTCTGTTACCCATTTAGTTGTACTTCTTGTTAAGATAAGGTCAGGCACATATAAATATTTATGACAAATGTCTGTCATTTTCAAAATTTTTTAAAACTTCACAAAACTAAAAATTAATCAAATTGAATAGGGAACAAAATATTTTAATGTATCTGACCTTAACTTTAGTTAAAATTTTATACCAGAAAAGTTCTCTTATGCTAGTCAAAACCAAAAAAAAAAGGAAAATATGTGAGCCTTAATTGTACAGCTTTTGATTGTAGGCACACACATATGTAGAGTCTCTCCGCGAAAACCCTAAGACGAAAAACACACTCATACTCAACAGAAATATTAGCAAAAATTTATACATGACATGAAAAACAGTTCAATAAAAAGTGGCAGCAAATAGCACAATAAATAAATATTGTTTACCTTTAGAAATGGCAAAAAAACGGGTTTAAAACAAGCTTTTTAAAAGGCAAAGAAGTTATTGTTAAATAACAATACCTTTAAAGGTAAGAGAAATATATACAAAATAATATAATTAAAATTTAATTTAAAAGTCCAAATTTTTTCACATTATAATTTATTAAATGCAAGCTAATAATATTATTAAAAAGTCTCATCATTTTGTAACATTTTAATATATAAAATGCCAGCTTCAAATAATATCAAATAATGCATCTATAATTATCTATAACTCTAATTCTTTGCCTGCATCAGGTGCTTGTCAAGTCAAGCGTAAAAAATCAACATGGATTGATGTAATAATAATTCACAAAATGCAAACACTGAGATACCGAATGAGACCGAAAAGAGGCTCAGTTGCAGTGGAAGTTTCCCCATTATTTTATTTCGATTTATCTTTTATTTAAAAACGTGCGCCTAGAGACAACGACTCTTTGAGATAATCAACAGATAAAACAGATAAAGATTTACAATACGATGAAGCCAAGTGTCGACAATCTATCATCACCCGACCAAATGGAGTCAACTGTCAAGATTAATATTGACATTGAACTCACCTCTCATCTTGGGCCAAACATAAACACTAATGAAAGTACGTAAAGATCATAACTTGTTTTCTTAGTGTTCCTTGAAAATGTTTACAAATATTTATGATTATTTAAGATTATAACGAACTTAAGTCAGCCTTCATCATAATAATGTCACAATATTAAACACTAAAACCTAAACATGTTTATTAAAAAAAAAAACCTTATCAAAAATACAAACAGGTAATTTTTAATAAATCCTTAAGTTATGTTATGGCAAAACTTTTAATTTTTAGCCAATATATAAAAGTTGTTTGAAGGAAAATAATTACTTGGAAAAATTCTAGGTACCTTTTTAATATATGTAGGTTATCACATATCATTGTCAATCGGTCACTAGACTTAGCCGTGATTATCATACACATATATCTCGGGCAGACAGATCAACTAGAGCACCCAAATGCTAGACGTATTCTATGACAATAGACCTTCCCTTCTATTCCAGAGTAAAAGCTATGACTCGTTTTCTATTGTACATATAATGAAGAGACCTAGCTCTATATAAAGATCCCATTAAATGGAATATAAGTGGCATTGAGGGGTCGCAACGGAAAATAAACTCTTTTCAATGTTTGCCAGCTCGGTGCAAATAACACGCATACGCAATGTGTGCCGCTGAAGGTACCCTTCTTGGTTTGTTTTTATCAATTTTCAGGGGAAGACAAACAACGGCATCATCATCTGCAGACATCATCGGTAGAGATACAGATAAGAGACTGAAATCGGAGAGAATCGTGCAATCAGCCGACCAGCAGCCGACTATGACAGTCGCTTCACGTGCAAGTTCCGCCGTAAATCAGCTCATCGACATGAGTTAACCGGGAGACAGACGCAAGATTCCGAGCAAACAAATGATCGTTAAAGTGTTTATGGTGTAGAGCCCTTAATACGCAAGAGCTTTGCACGTTTTTATGGATATATCTACCCGGAACGGTGTTTTCCTTAATTGAGACAAACGTTTTGCCAGTGCAAACGATCAGCGGTGATCTTAATTGTTACGAGTGGCTTTTATGGACTATAAGGTAACCGTAGTTCATTTTTTAGGATACATACATTTATATATTTTTTTTATTTATATTTTAAAATATAAAATTCTTTTATTCTTTCTATTATTTATATCACAAATATAATAATATTATATCTTCAAAAAATCAATGAGTAAATTCAAAACAAAAACAAGACTACAAACTGAAAACAAAACAAAATTAAAAACCAAAGAAATTAGTAGGTATGTAGGCCTTATTTTTATCGTAAAATTAATATAAACTAGATATTACCTCGATGTATCTTTTCCCTGTCCCACAGACCCATGCGCCTATACAATAAGTACAGATACTAGATATAATCCCCGAATACTGGAGCTACTTTGTTCGTTGGTATATGTGCCAGAGCTTCGTGTCTGGCCGATCGGATTCTCGGATGGATCGCCATATAACTGGGCTTGAGGCCGACTGAGGCGTTAGTCGCTAATTGAGATCCACTGGGGACACGAGAGTTTTTTTAGAGAACCCCCGAGACTAAATCGTTCCGCGCCTTCCGAATCAAATTTGATGGCCTGCTGACCGAATCTGTGCCTCAAACCAAGCTGTGATATAAATAGAAATCTCCGCAGAATCTCTGCGAATTCATCGCATCTTCGAGAGAAATGCATTCCCTGACATTATTCGGCCTTTTGTGTGGTGGCCTGATGACAGTTAGCTGGGCAGCCACCACGCAACCCCCGCCACTGATCCGGACACTGAGTGCTGGAGGCGATATTGGGCCTCAGTTTAAATTGGAAAATCATAAACCCAGCAAAAAGGAAGGTAAGTCTATGGCTTAAATTACGATGTATCTAAAAAAGATACAAGTCAAACGTGTGAAATACGAAGCAAAGCGTAACGTTTAGTACGTGCAATAATTTAAATTTAACTTGAACGGTTTAATAGTTCAATTATGCGACGAGAAAAATTAGTTAAATTGGGTGTATCAAGCTTAAAAAATTGTAAGTAAATAAACTTACAAATGATTAAGATTTAGAGTTAAATGAGAAGAGAAGAGGTCGCTCTTTAAGGCCATATTTACAACAATTTTTTCTAATTAGAAGCAATTTTAAATTGAAATTTAAATTATCGCTTTTTACATGAATTATATAATTTTTTTTAAGTTGACCCACCTAGTTTATTTTTTTGTTTATGTTTAGAATCACTATCAACAAAGAATCTGTAAGTAAATGTAACTTTTCTTGTGGCGGCACCAACTGACTTTGCGGTTAAGAACGCAAATGATTAAAAACCACAATTGTTCAGCTTCCACTAATTGTTTAACTTAATCATGATTCTGCATAACAATTATCCCACTAAAAACAGTTAAAAAGAACTGTTTTTGCTCCCTAACTCAGCTGAGAAAATAATTGATTAATCATAGACTTTTAGTTTCATTGAAAACCCGAAATTAGCAGTCAAGCAGTGAATCTTAACTGTAAGCTGTCTCAGTGTCGTGGCCGTTGGGCGGTGATCGGCGCTGGGTGGTGTGTGGTGTGTGGTAGTGGGTGGTGGAGACCCCATACTTAAGCCACCTCAATTGAATATTAATTACTTATCAACAGATTGATAATCAAGTGAATCAGGCAGTGCACGTTCCAAATTTTAGAAAGGAAATGCAAATTAAATAAGATTACCTAAAATAATTGCACTTCAACTTGAATTTCATATTATTAAATCAAAATTAAATATGTGCAATTTTTTTTGGCAAAAGATTATTATGTTAATAAGCTGATTACACATATAAATTCAACGAATATTATATATTATTAAAGAAGCACTCGCCTAAAACAAAGCTGAATAATTTATGACCCGAAACTAAAGTATAATTATAGTGCATAAATTAGGGAAAATTTTGTTTTCAGTTGTAAAGGCGAAAACTATATTGTTTAAAACGCTTGTTCCCCATGAAAATAAATCGCAATAACTAGACGGCTACTTAAAAGTCGAACTAAAAACGATTCGAGTGCCAACTGGATCTCACTGGAGACGAGTAATTAATACGTGACAGACGACAGGCTGTGACTTACCCAACGAATTCCATTCCGATTTAATTTTAATTTATATATTTCATTTTCCACTTCAGATGCGGAATTCTGGCACAAGGTGGCACTGAGGCAGTTGGAGAAAACGATCAAGCAGGTGGAGAAAGCTGGCGAAAAGTCCTACAGGAAGAAGGCCAAAAACATCATAATTTTCATTGGCGATGGCATGGGTGTGTCCACGATCAGTGCTGGTCGCATCTACAAGGGACAATACCTGAAGCACGGTGCTGGTGAGGAGGAGTCGCTGGTCTTCGATGACTTCCCCAACACAGGAATGGCAAAGGTCAGAAATGTTCTTGTCGACCTGAAATTTTATTAAAAAAATATTTACTAACATTTCCCAATCCTTTGTAGACTTACAATGTGGACAAACAGGTTCCTGATTCCGCTGGAACGGCCACGGCTTTGTTTACTGGAAGCAAGACGCATTATGGAGCCATTGGAGTAGATGCCACTCGCTCCAAGACAAATGCCAAATCCGGTCGCCTCCAGAGCATTATGGAGTGGGCCCAAAAGGAGGGAAAGCGCACTGGAATAGTCACCACTACCAGGATAACGCATGCCACGCCCGCTGCCACATATGCACATATTTACGACCGGGACTGGGAGTGCGACACTGAGGTTCCTGCGGAGTCCGTGGGCATACACGTGGATATAGCACGACAACTGGTGGAGAATGCACCGGGAAATCGTTTCAATGTTATCCTGGGAGGGGGAATGTCTCCAATGGGTATATTGAACGCCTCCGAAGTGCGTACTACCATATTCGAGGGTCCAACTGAAACCATTTGCGAGAGAGGCGATGGCAGAAATCTTCCTGCCGAGTGGTTGGTGCATCATGCCAACGATTCAGTGCCGCCTGCCTTGGTTCACAACAGGAGGGATTTGTTGAAGGTGAATGTCAAGGAGGTGGATCATCTGATGGGTCTGTTCCGTAACAATCACATCACCTACTCCATAGCCAGAGAGGTGGGCGAGCCGTCGCTGCAAGATATGACAGAGGTGGCCATAGCAGTCCTAGATAGAGGCGAGGATTCCGAGGGATATGTACTTCTGGTGGAAGGAGGTCGCATTGATCAGGGCCACCACATGAACTATGCCCGCGCTGCTCTCCACGAGGTCTACGAATTCGACTTGGCCATACAGGCGGCCGTTAACAACACGAATCCCAAGGAAACTCTGATCCTGGTGACGGCAGATCACTCGCATGCGGTTACCTTTAATGGATATGCCCTCCGTGGCGCAGATATCCTGGGAGCAGCCAACTCGCACGAGAAAAATGATCCCATGGTCTATGAGACCATATCGTATGCCAATGGACCCGGCTACTGGGATCACTTGGCCAATGATTCGCGGCCCCAGAATAGCTCCAACATGTGGATGCCCCTGAAGCAATTTACTGAAGAGGAGCGATCAGCTCCCACATACCGACACATGGCCACAGTTCCCCGAAAGGACGAAACCCACGGCGGTGAAGATGTGGCGGTTTTCGCCTATGGCCCTGGTTCCAGTTTAGTCCGCGGCGTCTTCGAGCAGAACTATCTGGCTTACGTGATGAGCTATGCGGGCTGCCTTGGACCAGCCAAAGATTATGACGATTCCTGCAAGGATCATGGTGATCGTGATGATTATGTAGGAAATAATGCCGCCGGATTGGTGGCCTCTTCGGTTTCCATTTTGATAGCTGCTTTTGCGGCGTTCCTTCTGTGAGGTGAAATATAATTCCTGTTGATTTAATTAGTATTACGAATTGTTTTGTCTGAGAATATAAGAGAGATTGTTGATATTTACCGAACAAATTGTCATTTAAGTGTTTTTGTTGAAGATTCCTTATTTCGAACGATTTTAGGGATATATCTTGCCGAAGCGGTGATTTTCTTAATTGAGGCAAACGTTTTGCCATTACAAATGGTGATTTTAATAGTTACGAGTGGCTTCTATGGACTTTAAGGTATCCTATAAATAATTATTTTGTTATATTTTAAAATTAATTCATTTCATATCATAAATATATACTATTCAAAAGATTTGCCTTAAATTATTCAATTTAATGATTTAAATTATAAAATACAAAGCAAGTCAATAGCCAATAATATACTACTACTACTACTACTACAATAATATACTGCTACTTTATTCGAATGTTAGTAACGAGGCTAAGATCTTGCCGATCGGATTCTTGGATGGATCGCCATATAACTGGACATGAGGGCCGACTGAGGCGTTAGTAGCTAATTGAGATCCACTTGGGACACGAGACTAAAGCGTTGTGCGCCTTGCTGACTAAATAGAAATCTCCGCAGAATCTCTGAAAATTCATTTCATTCCCTGGCAGTATTCTATATTTTGTTTGGTGGCCTGATGGCCACTAATCCGGTCGTTTAATGCTGGAGGAAATCAATGCTGGAAAATCAGCAATCCAGCAAAAAGGAACCAGAAGGTAAGTCTGTTGCGACCTATCTGAAAGAAATACAAAGAAAACGTGTGAAATGCGAAGTAAAGCGTTACGTACGTGAAATAATTTAATTTAACTTGAACGGTTTAAAAGTTCAATTATGTAACGGCGTGTTGATTAAAACCCGAAGTTTCTTAGTTACGACTAATTGCTTAACTTAACCGTGATTTTTCTTAACAACAAGAGCTAAAAATAGTGTTTATCCCACTAAAAAAAACTTTTTGTGCTCCTAACTCAACTGAGAAAATAATTTATTAATTATAGACTTTTAGATTAATTAAAAAACTCAATAAATAAAAAGTCCCGTCTCAAAATAAATTTATATCACTAAAACAAAGCTGAATATTTTATGACCCAAAACTTAAATATAATTATTATGCATAAATAATACATTGTTGAAAACGGTTTTTCCCCACGAAATCATTAGACGGCTACTTAAATAGTCGAATTAGAAAACTGGATCTCACTGGAGACGAGTAATTAATACGTGACGGACAGGTTGCGACTTACCCAACGAATTCTATTCCGATTTAATTTTAATTACTACTAATTACCAGATGCGGAATTCTGACACAAAAGTGGCAGTTGGAGAAAACGATAAAGCAGGCGGAAAAGGAAGTCTTCGGTGACTTCCCCAGCACGGGAATTGCAAAGGTCAGTAAAAGTGGACTGAATAAATTCCTATAAACCTGAAATGATATTAACAAATATTTACTTACATTTCCCAATCCTTTATAGACTTAAAATTTCGACAAACCAGTTCCACGACCACGACGTATGGTGGAGAATGCACCGCGAAATCGTTTCAATTTTATCCTGGGAGGAGGAATGTCCCCCGTAGAAATCTTGCGCTGGATCACAACAGGAGGGATATAGATCATCTGATGGGACTGTTCCGGAACAATCACATCACCTACTCCATAGCCAGAGAGGTGACCGAGCCGTGAAGATATGATATGTACTGCTGGTGGAAGGAGGTCGCATTGATCAGGGCCACCACATGAACTATCCGCGCTGCTCTCCACGAGCCATCCAGGCGACGGTAAACACACAAACATGCGGGTGAATATGCCCTCCGAGGGGCAGATAAAAATCGTATGCCAATACAATAACTTGCGTCCCCAGAATAGCTTCGTAATGTGAATGCCCCTAAAACACTTTATGGCCGAGGAGCAAACACCTCGACACATGCCACAGTGCTCCTAAAGACCGAAAGCCACGGGGATGAGGAAGTCGCGCTTTTCGCCTATGGCCCTGGTCCTGGCCTATGTAGTGAGCTATGCAGGCTGCCTTGGTCCAGCCAAAAACAATGACGACTCCTGTGTTGATCATGGTGAAAGTAATGCGGCTTCTTCGGCGACCACTTTGGTAGGTGCTTTAACCCCGTTTTTTCTGTGCTGCAACTTAATTCCTGTTGGTTTAATTTACATTACGAATGATTTGGAAGAGAGATCGTTGATATTTACCAAATAGACACACTGAAAATTATTTGCTGTTGCTTTAGTTGAAGATGAAGCTTAGTCACTGCCAAAAAGAAATATTTAAATCGGCCTTCATTCCACAAAAAACATGATTTGATTGATTCATTTAAATTAGTTTACTATCGCTCGCAATGACACTTTCCTCGCTTATGATATCGCGTCGTGTGTTCGCTCCATCACTCATTTATACAAAAACCCGTAGAAGGCCTCTAAGAACAGATCAAAAACTCAGGACAACGAACAGAAGAGTCTCTTAGCCCGCCTTGGCAACGGGAACCGCGGACTTTGAGGCCGCCTTCGGGGCCTCGGGCTCTGCATCTAGCTTTTGGACGCGATGCTGGTCAATGCACAGCCGGAACTGCGCCACCTCCTCCATGCACTTGAGCGTCTCGCCGGGATGAGCACGATAGCAGGCGAGTAGCTGAGACTTGAACTCCTGGCAGGGAGGTACCTTGTGGGCCGCTGCCGTGTTCACAAATCGCTTGTGCACATTCTCTACAGCATTGGCGTACTCCTTCTCCAGGATGGTGTTCGTCTTCTTGAGGTTCTCCTCAAGTTTAGTCATGCGCTCCTTCCACAGTTCGTCGTTCTTGACCAGCTCCTGGTTCATCTGGCGCTGCACATCAGCCGCACTGATGGTGTGTCCGCCACCCTGCACGTAAATGGGCGTGGCAGTGGGATAAGACACCTTGGGAGCGGGCGCTGGAGCGACCGGGGAGGCTGTGACAGGCTTGGCCGCTGCCTTTGGTGCCGCCTTCGGCGATGGCTTGGAATCCTCCGCAGCGATGGCATGCTCACGAGCTGAAAGGGGGTTTTAGAAATTAGCTTTTAGAAAATGCTTATACCAAAAAGTCCTCCGCAGCGAGGCTGGCCTGTAGTTGGCATAAACAAAAGCCCATTTTGACAATTGTTGCATAACACCAGGCACAGCCAATTTTCGGACCATATCACACAGATTTGTGGAAGTTATTACTGGAATACTTTACCCTGCTGGGAGATGCCCGCCTTCAGGCGCTTCACCACATCATCAGATATATCTATGACGCCGGCAGGAGTTGGATTCTCCATCGAAACGGATCGGGGCTCGCGGGATTGAGACTGTCGGGCGCCCATCTTCTGGCTTCTGGCTTTTTTCTTATAGTTCCCGCTAGCAAACCTGCAATATAATGGATTGAATAATGTGTTTCAACTCTCAGCAGACTCATGTAACACAAAATGTTGTTTATTTTGGCATTTTTATTAACCTTTTCGGCAAAATTTTGCGATAAAACCAATAAGATGTGCTCAGAGTGACCTTAAAGAAAAAGCCAAGAAATACCACAAAACAACGTCAGCTGATTAGGGAATGTTGCCAGAGTTATGAAATATCGCAATTCATTTGTAATCGTTTAATTATTAATTAATAATTTATAAATTAAGCAATTCCATTCGGAATTAAAAATCTCATGTTTATTTTATAATATTTACCTATTCTTAATCAAACTTCGTTAAGGTAAATTTGACCAAATGCAAGCTTTGATTTATAAGTCTACTAAATATAAAAAAAAATAAATTAAAACAGAATTAAAATATATTACATACTATACATACATACACATTACATACATACATATTTTTTTCTATTTTTACTTATAAAAACGCATCAGAAATTCTTTCCTACAATGTTTCCTCTCCGTCTTCAAGATTTAGGAGTAAAAATATAACAAAAATGTGCAATGTTTACTGAAATTTTTAAATAACATCGATATTTAAACGTTAAATGCGATTCTTTTGTTATTAAATATTTAGACATATTCAAAATTACATTTACAATAATTAACATATCAAAAATATCGTAAGTTTTGATATGTTAATTATTGTATATGTCATTTTTGATATGATGTTGAGAAGGATATTTTTGGAAATAAATTTCTAAAAAAAATGTAATATTTTTCCGATATTAATCCATAAGACCAAACTGGATTCGGTAAAACTCTTCTTATATAGCTGCAAATCAAACCATCTATTATCAATTGAGCCCGATTAAAGTTTTCCCCAAAAATGAGTTACGATTAAATGTGTTATATTATGGTTTAAGCTTTTTAATGCCTCGTTCGTAATTGTTATTGTGAGTGGTGTGGCTTATTTAGTGGCTGCTTTTATTCTGTTCACACATACATATTCATGTTCAGTTTGTTTTTAATTCAAAATACTTGCTAATTACATAAATGTGGCGTGCACTTATCGATATACATCTGTCGATTTCCGGATCTAACGTACTTTTCAAATTTCATGAACTCTCATCCTGATTTATTTTAATCTGTAGCTTTGTTTACTTTTATTTCCTTCCATTTTATTTTATTATTTTTGTTTATTCCATATCACTGTTGGTGGTTTGTTAATATTTTGTTTTCATATCATCGGCCATGATATACTTGATATTCCACTTTCGACTCGATCTCGATTCAAGTTCAGTAATCATTAGTTATTTATAGTTCAAAATTCTATTTTCAATATACATATACAGTTAATTATACAAAACTTTTGAATTTGTTAGTTTCTCTAGTTTTCGCTTATGCTGAATGGACTTTTCATACACACGATCGATCGTCTAGTTCTCCATTTTTAGTGGCTCATAATTATTATGAATCGATTATCGACTTTTTCGATTTCTCTTTCTCTCGATAAAATGCTAATTGTTTAGTACTTTGTATGCTAGGAGGAAAATCACACATATATTTAATTTGTTACTTCATTTAGGGATAGGTTAATTCGGATATTTCGTATGTACACTCGCTAGATTATCCAATCGTTTCTTAATTATTATTATTAATCTTCCGGATCTGAAGGTGGTGGTGGTGGTTTGGGGCTACCTATTCTAATAAACCCCCGATCTCTGTCTGTATATAGTTGTGTTTACAAAGTTGGTCGAGTTGCAAGGCGTGCGCTTGGATTACAGAAATTAACTGACAATAAAAACAAAGAAAACATAAAAACAATTTGTAAGAAATATCACGTAATGCATTTTATTTATTTAAGTTTTCTTAGTGGCTTTTGCTGCGTTCAGTGATCCGATTTTGTTGTTAGTTCCTAGACCGCGGGATTTTAAATGTTTGTTTACGTGTTCTCTCATAAGATATAGTTCGTATATTAATTTATATTGTTTTTATTTAATTTTTACCCATTTTCATCTTGGCGCTTTTAGAATTTAAGTTTTGTTCTTTTTTTCACATTTTTTTTTTTTTATTTTTCATGGTTTGGTATTACTTATAGACAAATTTCATATTATAGCTACAATTTATTAGCTAGCGTTATGCTGAAGGGGCTTTTGTATTTATATTTTGTATGTTTAAATCGAAACGTTAATGCAAATTGTGTTGTGTATTCCTAAGCGCTGTTTATACGCTCTCCTATTTTAGTTACACGATTTGTGTTACTCTTTTGCGTAAACAATAAGCTCCACTTCAGTGAATCGGGATTGAGAAACAAGTGTTTGAAAAGGTTAAAGAAATATATAATGAACACATCTAGCTAAAGCGCAGACCACAAAAGTATATATAAATGTATATATATGGGGATTTCTTGGGCGTTACATCAAGATTTAATAACATAGGAGGGGGTCTTAGAAATCAGAGCGTTGCTTATAGCTAAAAAAAGAAACGTACCCTCGGCTACTGCACTGTGTTTTATCTTATACATATATAAATCATAATCGGGATTCAACTTAGGTTACATGGGGTGTGGTGTGCTTTTCTTTATATGCTGCTTCTGAATGGATTGGTTTTGCTTACGCTATTGCCTAGTCTAGGGCTAGGGACACTCACGCATGCGGTGTCCTTTGTTTCTTTTACACAAATATTACACTTACAAACGAATTGTTATGTGATCGGGGCAGGGATTTGAAATAACGAAAAATAGAGCCAGTTCGGTTATCAAATGCAAAACAGAATAAATGCCTGCGTATCATCCTGGCTGGTATCCGTTCAAATCCCTCCAAAATCCTCAGACCGATCTCTGCTGCTCTTTCTGCTCATGCCCAAAAGGATCTCAAATCAAAATGAACAATGTTGCAGTCGTTGCAGTTTCTTGCAGCCAAGTTGCAATCGTTTTATGGTCTACGTTTATAAATTAAATTAATCATAGGCTAGTTAATTATTAATAATAAGCGCGCCCCATATCTCCGTCTCTTTATTCAGAACACCTTGGAGCAGAAACCAAAAAAAATGTCAATAAACAAAACGAAAATGTACAAAATTAAAGGAAAGAACAGATAAAAGGAAAGCGCTGCGCTTTGCTCTGCACTGCCTCTGCTCCTCTCGCTTGTTTCCCACTGCTTTATCCTTCGTTAACCTCTCCTCATATCAAATCTCGGCAGGGACCTGGTCCTCCTGCCGTTTTGGATACATTCAACATGTGTTTACCGCATATATAAAGCAAGTATCGTATATATATATTAGGTATATATAACTATATATATTCTACATGTATAGTGTTTCTGCTGCTTCTGAGTTACATCTGTCTACTGTTTCGTGTCCAGCGTTGCATTTTAAACGATAAAATATTATTTGGCGTTCCCCACGCCCCCGCCTCCTTGCATACCGCCGACGCCGACTCCACCGCCGCCGCCACCACCGCCTCCCTGGCGCATCCGTATCGATGGGCGTCGCTCCGGTGTATCATATGGCGGCCTCGATGAATTCGTGGCCGCCATAGAGTCGTCCATGTTGAGTCCGTTGCCGCCAATCAGCTGGCTGCCGTTGCCTCCTCCATTTCCTCCAAGCATGGCCAGTGTTTGGCCTCCTTGGAGTTGCTGCTGCGCTGCACTGCCTCCGCCACCACCGCCGCCACCAAGCGCAGCGTTGACCTTGTGCTGCTGCTGTTGGTGCGATGAGGCGGCGGCTGCCGCGGCCACAGCTGCTGCTGCGGCTACCGCATCGTGTCCCGTCTGGCCGTCCGTTCCATCCTGCGCCTGTTGGATGGCCTGCGGATTGCGGGGACCGCCGAACTTCAGTAGGTTCCAATCGAACACATAGTCATAGGTGAAGCCCAAGCGGTGGAACAGATTTCGGAAGAGCTTGCGCAGATGGCAGTAGTCGGGTCGCTGGTCAAAATGCATCTGGCGGCAGAAGTTCAGATAGTTGACGAACTCGCTGGGGAAGCCCTTGCAAAGCACTACGATCGAGGTGGACAGCTTCTTCTCCGAGATCCTTTCATACTTCTGTCGCTTGTTGGCCGCCTTCAGGCCCTGCCAGGGCAACGCGCCCAGATTGAAGTACATGAGTACGTAGCCGAGGGACTCCAGATCGTCGCGACGCGACTGCTCGATGCCGAGATGTGTGTTGATCGAGGCGTAGCGGGCTGTGCCCGTGAGGTTCTTGTTTTCCCGATACGGGATGTGCTTCAGCGAACGTGCATCCCGGAACTTCTTGGCGAGGCCAAAATCAATAATGTACACCAGGTTGCCCTTTTTGCCAAGGCCCATAAGAAAGTTATCTGGCTTTATGTCGCGGTGTATGAAATCCCTAGAGTGAATATAGTCGATGCGGGAGATCATCTGGTCCGCCAGCAGCAGCACCGTCTTCAGCGAAAAGCGGCGCGAACAGAAGTTGAACAGGTCTTCAAGCGAGGGTCCCAGCAGCTCCATCACCATCACATTGTAGTCGCCCTCGCTGCCGCACCATATGATGCGCGGTATGCCGATACCGCCCTGCATTGTCTTGTAAAACTTGGACTCGATGTGCAGCTGGGGATGCTTGGTGCGAATACACTCCAGCTTAATGGCCACCTCCTCGCCAGTGTTGATTGTGGTGCCCAGGTAAATGTCGCCGAAGGATCCTGAACCGATCTTGCGACCCAGTCGGTATTTGTTACCCACGCGCAGCTCCATTGCGGATGTCTGTCTGTGTGTTGTGTGCAGAGTGAGATTACCTCGGATGTGGCGAGTTCGTTCCTTTTGCTGGCGACGAAGTGCGTTGCCTTCCGCTAAACGAAAAGGAAAATATTTGTAATTAGTTACTCTAGTTTAAGTTACCAAAAATAGTTTATGATCTAGAAGAATTACATGAAGTACAATATGGGGAAAATGAAAAGGAACATAGATTTTTTTATTGACCTTTACCTATAATACCCTAAGTACCGGGTGTAGTTAGGGATTAGTTTGCAAACCTTTCAATTCAGCAAATAAATGTCTTCAATAACCGAAATAAAAATTAAGATTTTAACTTTAATACTGGGAAACCTGTGCTAATGCAAGCCCATATATGACGAGGGATACAACAGCAAAGAAAATTTTATAATGACATTTAATTTGTTCTTTTTTCACCGATAACTTTTGCAATGGGTACTACGACGATGACTGATATACAAAACAATACAAATAAATTATTTGAATAATCAACAACAAATTATGAAATACATATTTACATTTACTGTGGAGTATTTCGAAAAATTACATTATTTTGAATTCAAAATAATCCATTGAAGTATTTTAAAAGCAAATAACAATAAGGAATTTAATTTTCTTGGGGTTTTTAACTTGATATTTGCTAATATTAAATATCTATTTAAACTATAAGAGTTACAGCTGTCATGAACTGTACCGTTCTCCTCGATTTTAGGCGATTTTCTTACCTAGCGCTGTCCTTTCGTCAAAGCTTCTCTTTTTCTCCGATTTTACTTAAGGCAGTCGCTTCCGAATGTTTGTTGTTTTGATTTTCTGAAATAAAATATGATTTTTGTTATTAAAAGTTTCTATAGAACAGTTGTAAAGAATTATTTTTCTCTGATTCTCTTATTCTCTACTTTGTGGCGTACGTGATCAGAACTCCAGAGCATAAAATCTCAGTTTTTGCTGTCCCCATAATTGCAGCGTCAACGCTTTTGGAAATCGTGCTTATTCATTATTTGTTTGTTGTTTTATGCTGATAACGATTTCCGCGGAATGAAAACAAACTCATAGAAAACAATCTTTGTATATCAAACGAAGGAGGAGAGGAAATGCAGCCGCAAATTAAATTAAAAAAAAATTATAAATAAGCGAAAAAGATAAGAACCCGAACCTCGCGCAAATATAAAAGTTGAACTGGGCTATTTTTGTTTTTGAGTGGGCTTTATTGATTACGAATGGGGAAAACAAGTGATGCTGAGTAAAAGAAACACTGAACACAAAGAAATTAAGCTGTCGGATCATTACACTTAATACTTTATGAATTATTTAACTATTATATTTTACTTTTTCATTATTTTTGTCATAAGAAAATATACTGTGAAAAATAGTCAAAATTGTTAAATAAAATAAATGTTAAAAGCTTGTTTTCTAGTGTAATTTTTCAAGAAATACAAAACGTCAACGTGACGACACCAAAAACAACAATCGGCAAATGAATCAGCTCAAGAAATGTAAAGACCAAAACAACAAAACTTAACTAGGAAAACGATTAACAACAAATAGATAAAAGAAATACATACATACATATGTGTGCAAAGAGTAAACAATTGCCGACAAAGAAAAGTGAAAAACCAAATAAAACGTAGGGACAGTAAAAACGTCACTTAAATGACACTTTCTGTGGGGAAAAGCACAAACAACCACGGGATAATACGAATAGCAGAAGCCATAGGTGAAGTGACACGAAAATAAACGGTGGAGGGGGAGAAAAGAAGCAACAAGCTGAAAGTTTTCACTTGCCGGGCATAAATGACAAAATTAAGTTTAATTGTTGTTTTTGGCTCTCTCCTGGTCGCGCTCTTTCTACATCTAGCTCTCTCTATTGCTCACCATTTCTCTCCGCTTTCTTTTGCCGCTCACGCATCGATCGCTCACGCGCTCTCCTCCCTGCTTCTTGTTCTAACCTCAAAACTTGTCTGTACTTTGTTGTTCTGCCTTTGACTTTGATTTACTGTGAACGATGCTCACAGTGAATACTTGACTGCACGAAACTTAAATAGTTTAAGTTATTTTATAAATTACTTTACGACAAACTGAATCTGAAGTTAAGAAATATTTTTCACTTTAATAATTTAATTATTCCATATTAGTAAAAATAAGAATATGCCACAAATATTTCAGTGAATATATTTTATAAAGATCTACACAAATTTTAAGACAATATGAATAAATAAATAAATAACAAAAATTAAAAGTTATACATAAATGCCAAAATATTTCAATCTGTGGAGGAACAACTGTAACCGAAATCTACCGTTGTTTTTGTGGCTACTCTGTTCTACTTTTCTTATTTCGGTGTGCAAACGAGACAAACGCATTACGAAGCGAGTTATTTATGGCTTTCCAATTAGGCATAACTATTTACGTAGGGTATTTCTGGTACTGGTTAAATTACTTAAACATATTAACCGATTACAATTGCAAAACAGCTGCACGTTGCGTTGGCGGCAGCCGAAAAGCTTCCGCAAAAAGCGAAAAAAAAAGCCACACAAACACACAAAGAACAAAGAAGAGGTGAAGAGCGGAACAACGGAGAGGCAGAGAGAGGTGGAGAACACGAAACAGTTGTTTCATCAGGCGCCATAAAAATGGCAAACAAACAGCATAAAATTGCAAAATGCCAAAATAAAAGCGGAAACCGGATAAATAAACAATTCTATATTTGCAATTAATTTATCGACGTCAATGGCCTCCGAAAACTAACGGCACTCGGCGAGTACCGAGGCCTGATAAGGGGAGTTTGAAAAGGAAAAGCAGTGGGACAAATGTAAATCTTACCTTGTTTTCTTTTTTTTTTCAGAAAACTCCTCGCGTTCCACTTCCTTTACCTCTGCTGCTGCCGCTGCTGCTCTGCTGGCGTCGCTGCCTCTTCACCCTTGCCTGCTGCTTTTTCTAATTCGACTGAAATCGAAATCGAATTTTGCATTTAATTGGATTTGATTATTCCACAAGAACGGCAGCAGAATTTTCTGAATTTTCTTTGTTTTAGTCCCACGACTTGTTTTTGTTGTACACGAACACACGCACACGCAGCCACACAAGTCACACTCACACCAGCAGCAACTCACTCACTTTTGGGGCCACACGCAAGCGCATTTTACGCAATAATACAAATAAACCATTGCTTTAGTTAAAACTTTCTGTGTTTTTCTGCGTAGTTTTTATTTTTTGCAAGGTTTTATAACATTGTTATGGCAAACAAAACACAACTATGGCGCCGTCAATTGTTAAGAAAATAAACGAAACGGAACTTCAGCGAACGGCGAAGGAGAAAAAAAGCAAAACTTATGCCCTGGCAAAAGAGATGAACGCACACACACTGGTCGTCTTGCTCTCACGCCCGTTGTTTTTGCTGCGAGCACGTTGCTAGCGCCTCTACTTCAGCATTTTCACACCAACACACGGCCAGCGGACTCACGGACAAGACACACGGACACGCACGCACGCACACTCACACACTGGCGAGTGAGACACAAAAGTTGCCTGCTGCTGGGAAATCCGTGAACGTAGACTTTTCCTGCGCGTGGTCACCGTCGCTTCTGTTCGCGTTTCACCCCGTTTCGCACACACATCTGCTGACCACTTACGTTTTGCATCGACGCTGAGTTCTTATTTAACAATTTTCTCGGCAATTTCACATAGATTTTCTCGACGATTTCACAAATCTTTATACGCCATCTTGATATTCAGTGTGACCGAGTTGATGTTGAATAAAAATCCTCAAGAAGTAAATACCCTAAAATTAACTAGGCAAAATCACGAAGACGAATCACGAGATTGTGGAGTTGCCAGACTTGAGAGTTTCCCGCCACATTCAGTTTTAAAAAATTAAATAATTCTCAGTATAACAGTATTTGATTCTGAACAACTGAAATTACTAATACTATTTCAAGTTAGAAATAAGTAGTAAATAAGTACATTTTGTTGACAACTATTTACTTTTTATCGAATCAGTTATATAATATTTGTTTAAAAAAAATAAATCAAGAAACATTTTTTAATTTAAACTTTTTTAGCTTGTTAATTTATTTAAGACGGACTGCCAATTTCGATATCAAAGTTACTGTCAGGTAACGAAATACCTGACTGGCTGCCTGGCTGGCTGGTAACAGAAACGCTTACATTTTTTATTGCTGCGATTTCCAATAAAGCAAAACACGTGTGAATTCCATTAGCCCCCCACTTTGCCTGTACCCCTTGCATTTTCCGAATGTGAAACCGAGGAAAAGTTGATATGAAAAAAGAAGAAGCAATCGGGAAACGGTAGATATGCATATGGAAAAGTGTGAGTGTGTCAAGGTGTGTTTTATTTCGAGCTTCGAATTGGGGTAGATAAGCAATCGCTCAAAATTGATAAGCAGTCCGTCTTCAGCTTCGTTCTCAGAGTGCAAAGTAAACTAGAGAATTCGGGCTTAGATAAGTTTTTACAGCAATTTCCCACAAATAAATCATGATAATTGGGTAATAAAACATTTTGGAATAGAAAACATGGCAAAATAAAATAAATAGATTAATTACAATAACAATAAACTTATAAATAAAATAAAATACAATGAAGATTTTTAGAACTTTTAAAGGCCCAAATGAAAAATTTATTAACCGAATGTGGAGCTCAAACACTAAATCAAAAACCTTCAATATGCAAAAAAAATCATTAATTTATTTATAAAGTCAAACAACAAACACTTCATTAATTTCTTAGTTTTGTAAAACAATTTTTAAGACCGAAAATTAGAAGAAAAACATTAATAAAAATATAATATAAATTACTACCATTAAAATAACTTTTTAATTAAAATAAAAAATTGTATAACCTCCGTTTTCAATGTTTTCTATTTCATTTATTGTTGGACATTTTATAATCTATTTGAAATCCCGCCTTTTATTTCCCATTGGCTGAAAAACATGAGAAAACAAAGTCACTCAACGTGAGCAATTGACGATAAAAAACACAAAAACAAAAACTCGTATGACCGCTTTCACACACAGATACTCGCATGCGCTCCGAGTATCTGTGTGCCACCAAGAGTACACACACAGTCATAAGTGAGGATCGCTGGCGAATGGAAAATGAGATTGGCCGATGGTCAGTAAGTCAATAAATACGTTTAAAAGCGGGAAAAGAGCGAAGATCAGGTATACAGGTGAGAAACCATAACAAAGCTTAAATTTAATGCGAACGTGAGAGAGATAGAGAGAGAGTGTGTGGGTGTTGTGGCGCGTGTATGTAAATGATCTCAGCTAGAGGGGGATGGCAACAAAACAGAGTGCACTGTAACAAGAATAATGATCTTATTGAATTAAAACTTAATTATTATTAATTTAATTTAATGTAATTTTTCATATTTGTAAGATTTTATATGTAATTATTTAATTTTAGTTTTAATTGATATTATTAAATAATATATTATATTGTTTTGCATGTTATACATTTTGTTATATTCTTTAGACTTTAAAAAACTATGGAAAAATATATACAATCTTACTTTTTTTATATTTAAATATATATAAAATATTAATAAATTAAATGAATAATTTAAAATTTTTTCCCAGTGCTTTTCTTTTATTTTTTGTTTTGCTTATTTACTGAGTGGCCGTCGTCTTGGCTTTGATTGTTTACAAAATATTTCCGCAGCACATGTCGCACGGCTGGAGGCTTCGCTTCCTCCCTCATCTTTCCCATCTTCCGCCTGCCACGCCCCCTCATCAGCCACTCCCCCCGCCCCCTCCCGCTTTGCTTCTTCTAACGGCAGGCTGCCTACGAATGCGCCATTTGGTTTCGTTTAGCGCCGACTTTTGCAGTCATATGTACATATATATTCGAGCTATAGCTTGTCGGCGGCTTAGATCAAATAATGCGATTTCATGCCAAGTCGCAAAATGTCAAGCGGTCGTCGCATCCGCTGCCCCGGCTCCCTTTCCTTTGGGCGTATCTTTCGAATGCATTTCGACCTTTCTGTGTGCTCGCTCCAGTTTGATTATGAAACCAGCAAAAACAAAAAATGTCGAGGCAAAAAATATTAATTTGCCTTTGGCCTGCATAGCGTATATATATTTTTAATTAATTCAAAATATTTTTAGCACTTTTTTTGCGCTCTGAACATTTAGTTTATCAACAAGTTGCCACCACGCTTTGAAGTTCGCCGGTTGGGGAAAGAAAAAAATGTTCAGGGTAGCGGGGGGATTGTTAGACGTTGGCCCATTAAATTTTCTAGACGCGAATCAATTTTCCAGTTGCTGCAGTTCAGCGAACTAACGGCCACTGGGAAAGCGGCATCAGAGATGTCAGCTTTGACTTGGTTTTAAGAAGATGGAAATACTTTTATCTAGGCGGAAGTTAGATATTTTGTTGTGCTTTTAATTTTTATATATATTTCTTTAATTTAATTATAAATTTTTTATTATATAATAAAAAAAGAAGTAAACTTAAAGATACTTTTGGAGATTATTTGAGTGGTTTTCTAAAGGTCTAGTCATAACTTGAGGAACTGTGCCATATGTTAGGACCAATTATAATTTAACAAAATATTCCTTTACATTTTTAATGATTATATTAATTTAATTAAATATTAAAAAGGTTAGTTAATATTTTTTCTAATATTATCATTATTTCTATATTATTTACTTTTATTTTGATTCAAAATACTTTCTTTAAAATATTATTTTCTTTGACATCACTGAACGGCAGCCCTGTTGACCGAGGAGTTTAGCATTTTCCTTTTTTTATGGAGTATCATATAATTTTCATTTTGATGCCTTTTATGACACTTCCAAAAAAAAAAAAAACGAGCGCTGCTTTTGACGTCAGTTTTCTGAGTCGGTCCTCATCTCCCCCATTCGCATAAAAATATCTGAAATGGACTAGGTATTTATGATTCCGTTTATGCATTTTTCTGTTTTATTGTTTAATTTTTGTTACTTCGATTTGTTCGATCTTCGCTGCCAGAGCGGCGGCGTTTGAAAAAAAGTTAATTGAGTTGTAAAAATTATAAAGTTGTAAAAAAGAAGGAATAAAATAGAAGTATTCGCTGGGTAAAAGTTATGCGATGGATGCAGATACAGATTTGGTTTCCTTACCATAACTTCCAGTTGAAACCAGCTGGAAAACAAAAGCGTAACCAAAACTACATACGCTTCTTCGATGTTTTTACGATCGTGAAATGAATAGCTCTTCGCCGTTGCCTACTTCTTCTGGTTTCATTTCTTTCTTTTTTTTATTCGGGATTTTCTTAGGGATTTTATGATTTTGGATCGGGGTTGGGTCTCGATGGGTAAGAAACTAGTGCAAAGTGGTTATGAAAAGATCATACCAGATCACCTGATCTTCTGACTTTTAGCTGATTTTGTTAACCGATCTATCATTAAATATGTGTATAAATTACACTTTTTTTTTTGGTTATAAAGATGAAAGTATATTGAACTCGAAGAGCATATTTTTATGTTGATTTTGAATACCTCATTAAATAATAATTTTATTAATGAATTTTAATAAAGAAATAATACTATGCATTTGGGCTAGAAATATGAATATAAATATATATATATCTATATATATATATATATATATATATATATATATATATATAAATATGTATGAATGTAGCTGAAAAAAAACAATCTTAAAAATAAACTTCTTCAGTGGCAAGAACCGAGATGTAATTTGAAATAAAAAAATAAAGCCAAATATCTCCATCTAAATCAATCATTCTCTCTCTTTTAGAACCAATCATCACATTTAATAATTATAATCGTTTACGCAAACCTAAATAAAATAAATTTTACAACTTGATTGGCCAACTTGGTTGCCAACTTGTATTTAAATTATTTATTAATTTCTCAAGATTAAATAATTAGGTGTTACTTTAATAATAATATAAAAGGATCTTCACAGAAACTGTGACATGAATATTTGTCTGACTTATTATGTAAATATTTACCTAAAAAATACAAATAAAATAAACAAATCCCCAGCTCGTCTGCCACCCTTGGGAACCAATCGCTCATATTCCCATCCCCAAAACCCTGTCACTACCCATTCACTGCTTGTAACCCTTAAATCCTTAATGATCTTATCGACTTCTCATTAGCAGTCTCATTGAGGATCGTTGAGTATCCTTTACCAAATACAGCTGCAACAAGTGGTGGCAGGTCCCTAACGATCCCAAGAGAGAGTCTCTCTATCCCCTCTAAGCCCGAAGCAAAGACGGGAGAAGGTGTCATAAATCCACATGTGGCTGTAAAGTTTTACTAATTTCTATTTCTGTTTCCATTTCGATTTATGTTCCTTAGCCCTGGCCATCTATCGAAGAGCTCTCTTTTTGATATCCTGGAATTTTGTTGGTTTTGGGTATTTCGAATTATAAGCAGAGTAAAATAATCTTGAAATTGTCAGAAAAATTGTTTCCTAAGGGTACTAAAAATGTATTAAAAATAATAAATAAATAAAATGAATTATAAAATAATGAAAATATTTTGAAAACGACTAATTTCATTACTTTTCAAAAATAATTCATAAATAAAGATTATTTCTTAGGAAAACCTACAGAAATGTATCTCAAAAAGAATTCATTGAAATAAAGATAAATTTCTAAGAAAACCGACAGAAATGTATCTCAAAAACAAGTATCTTTTAGTCGTATATCTTGCCATTAGTTTCCATACTTGTTTTGCCGGCGACAGTCATCACCGTGCGTCCGATATTCCATTCCGCTCTGGGGCCACCTAATTTCACATGAACATGTTAATGTTTACACGCGTACCGCGATTTTTATGTTCGCCCCCGCCGCGTATCGTCAGCTCCCCCGCCTCAAGCTCCATAGTCCCCATTCCACACGGCATGTCTATATGTCTATATAGAGACCCGACTAACGAGCCAGCCAACCACCGTCTTTAGCTTATCGCCACGATCCGTCCGACGATTGCCGAGCTCGTCTTGGGGGCAAGCCCACAGCTGCTCGGCCCGGCAAGCAACCATCCCCAAGATCAGTCGCAGTTTGTACGTCAACCTCGTCGCGTCTCGACCTTATTTCCAAGATCTCGCAGTTTTGTGATAACTCATAATTCAGACAGAGATTGTTAAGTGTGTAGTGGCCCAAAAAATGAGCGGAAGTTCTAATACAAATTGTTCCAAGGATCGGGCTAAGCCAGTGGAGACTTTAGTGTTGGCCAACTATGCCTTGAAAGCTGAACAGAAGAAGGCCCAGGGTCAGGGTGGCCGAAAGGAGGATGAACGTATAACCAGTGCGGTGATGAAGGTCCTCGAGGGTTACGATTGGAATCTAGTTCAGGCCTCAGCAAAGTAAGTTTGAAAATAAAGAATTGAAAAATATAAAAATTATATTAAATTGGGGAGATGATAGTAAAGGTATTTTTTGTATTATTAATGTGATTGGTTTTCTTTTTATAATTTTTATTCACTGAATAGGCTGTTTATGTTTAATTTGCGAAATGATAAAAACAAATATCCTGTCAAGTCAATATGCATAATTAAGAGTTTGCCAAGGATACGAAATTTGTGCCTAGTCCCTTTGCAAACCTTAGTATTCCCTGCAGCACAAATTGAGACCTCAATGGGACCATTATCCAGAGAAGAACCCATGAATGACTAAACCTGCCCGGCTTGGTCTTCGATGAGTTCGCTGATTAACACAATTTCCAGGCATATATACTACGTAGGTTTCTTCTTTTATTTAACTGGATAAACAAACTCGGCGAACCGCAAAGGGGAACCAAAAGAGAGTAGAAACAAGCAGCGAAAGGGGCACTGTTGGTCGAAACGATTGGGAATCTGTCGGCATATGTAAATATAAATGAATTTACACATTCACACATATTAGACAGCATACAAACCACTGGCTGTGTGGCTTTCTGTGTTGGGAGCAACAAATTGGCCAAAGGCAGGAATAATAGGAAATGGCAATAACAAGACGCCAGATGCAAAGATACAACAAAATATATACGCGTACCAAAATACAGGCCTCAATAAATGTGTGGCGCAGAGGAACAAAATGCTCGAGATGAAGAGACGACGACGACAAATCAATTCAGGCATAAAAAGCGAATAAATATGTTTTTAGCGTAAAGATGCTAACTGCTAACAAGGTGGGGGAGTTGGGGACTGGGTGCGGAAAGGGGGGTGGGGGCTGGAGTGTCTCCTAACCGCAGTCGATCTTCAACCAAGCGAACCGCGGGAGCCGACAACTGCCGTTGACACTTGACAGTCAGGCCTCTGGTCCCCGAGTCGTGAGAAAGACGGCCTGATCCCTCTGATCCCCCAGATACTCCGGATGGATCCTGGGTAGCTCTGCTCTTCTATTTGACCGGCAATTAGCAAATGTCGGGACTTCCACCTCCGGTCTTCGTTCCTGGAGCCGGGATCCCAGTCCTTATCTTCGTCAGACAGTTTTTTCTGCGCCGCCTCCTCGCCGCGCTTTGTTCTCTTTTCTTGATGTCGCTTATCTCTGAGATTACACTGGAAAAATGGGGTTTGAAATTAATAAGAAAATAATGAAGAATATTTGCAATTAACTACCCTCATATTTTATTTAAATTTTGTGCCAAAAAAAAAGGTTTTTAATCAAGTTTTTGTTGTTTAGCGAGCGATGACATTGAGTTGTAAAAGAAGTAATGTTTTGATTTGGTAAAAACTACATTTTAATTTAAAGTTTGTGAATTTATTAAAAGGATTTTAATATATTTTGCTTTATTTTAAAATATTATTTTGTAAAAATTGGCAAAGTAAAATTAAAACTCTGTTAAAATACGAGGAAATTCTTGACTGCAAGAAAGTTTTTTTTAAATCAATTCAATCTCTTTCAAAGCTCTTAAAAAACTATTTTGTGAAAGATTTATAAGAGCATAAAAAGCCCTAAAATATTTATTTTATTTTTAAATGCTTACATTTAACTCACAAATATTTAATATTTAGATATATATTGACTTTATTTTTTCGTATGTATTTTTAAGTTATTTTCGGCAAACAACATGTGTTTTTTATTGTTTTTCGATAATGTTTAAATTCCCCTCAGTGCGTGGGCGGCTGGGGGTTGTCTCTCAGCTGTCCAGAGACAAACATCCTTGGGCACAGTTCCCCCTCCCGTAAAGCCGAGACCCCTTTTGCTGTTCGCTGCTCATTGCAAAATGCGCAGAAAGCGCTGTCAAGAGCACGTGTGTGTTTGCACAAGGATATGGGCGCCATTTCCTTTCCTTTATCTATCCACGGTTGGGTGCCACCATTCCCCTCCCCCCTTTATATACATACATCCCCCCTTATGTTCTGTTACCCCATACTGCCACACAGTCGCACTAGAAATTGTTTACCTTGCGCTTTATGAGCCTTGTTTATTTGCACTTAAAATCGCTTAAATGCACATCGTTTTCCAACTCCATCTCTTGCGACCAGCTCACCTTTCTCGACTGCTGTCACATTCCAAATTAAATCTAGTAAATGGTAAAAAATGTTATAAATTGGTGCGGGAGAGATGTTTAATTGCTTCACTCTTTGCGCTGATTGACAGCAGCAATCGATGCCAAATTGTTTCCGTTTCCGTTTTGGGTTTTTTTTTATGGGTGGAGAGAGTTTAAAGGGAGGACCTTTAAATGCCAGATTTTTTATTAGGTTATAAAAATCTCTCATTCATGGAAATAATATGAAGAAATAATTTATTTAATAATTAAAATTAACTACTTAAAGATTTACTAAATAAAACTCTATTATTTATATAAGTTTTAAATACCTATATAAATGTTTAAATGCATTTTAAAAATACACATTTTAATCAAACGATTTTCTAATATAAACCATATTTTAAACATGTTTTTTCTTTCCTTTAAAAATATAAAAAACATGCACACAGCAAGTGTCGCCACAGCTCAACATTTTGTGGTTTCCTTTGGCTTAATTTTTATGATCCAATTTTTTTTTGTTCGCAACACACAAACCGCAAAAAATTATATTACTGTTTGATCTGCTTAAATGAATTTCGCGTGAATCATTCCTTGGAGGCGAATGCTTAAAATGCTTACGTAGAAGCCCCTACAAAATGCTGGGAACCCACTTGAGCGGCCCGAGGTACATATAGCTTTGGCGCGGGGGGCTTGTTATTAAATAATTCAGATACCATGTGCTGCAGAACCCTTCCCAGCTATAGCTTCGGGTTCTTATGTTCTATTTGCTCGACTTGATTAGATATGGAGGGGAGTCGAAGGAGCCACAACTTCGGGTAGGACTTTAGCGCTATAAATATTCCGTTGCTTATCTGTCGTGTCCGGTGTGTCCCGCCGAGGTGTTATCACACACACACACCCCAGGTGGGGAGCTTCGTTCTCCCCTTCTCCGTTGCGGGGGGTGTCGGTTTCCAACTCTGATATCATCCATCCCGAAACTAGCTCTTCTTTCGGAACTGCGGCGAGTCAATTTACATGGCCCCCAACAAGTCATCTCGGGCAGCCTAACCAAACACTTCCCCGTTTGACAGTGTGTGGAGGAACCTCCTCCATTTGGAGCCAGACCGCATGAACCCATCAAGCAGGGGAACAGTGGGGCAAATCTACATGGATTTTCAGGGGAACCCTAAAGTTTCTGTGGAGTTTTGTGAGAAAAAACATTTAGTTTGCATTAAATTTTGACTTATTAATTTCATTTTGTAAAAGAAAAATATAAAATAAATACTGAAATTTATGATTTTCGTTCTAAAAAAAAACTATTAAATATTACATTATTTATGTTCATAATTTTTTATTAAAAATCTTTCTTAAGGCTTGCTTTTATCCCATTGTTGGTCCTGCCTTTTGGCTGCCAACAAGGCCGGCAAACATGTTGCTAGCTGTTGCTCCACCTCATGTTGGTAACACCCTCTGTTCTCCTCTCCCCAGTTGCCTCCTTCTGCCTCCTCCTGCCAAGAGCGGCAACCTCAGCTCCTGTTGGCCGGTAAAAGTTTGTGCAGCGGCAACAGCAAGTACAGATACACGTGCGGCTTACAAGGCAAATATTGATTTTGTTGTTGCCGCCAGTGGTGCTGATGGTGCTGTTTTTTTGTTGTTGTCGTAGCTGCTTCCATTGAGGGTGTCGCTGCGGTGGCCATAACCACAAATAACCACAAATGCTGGCCAAAAAGTTTTCAGCCTAGACTCTCACTTTGCATACTTTTCGTTGAGCTGCAGCTAGAATTTACAAAACATTTTCTCTTAGCCATGGTAAAAGCGTAGAAAGGAGAAAACTTATATATATCTAGTATCGATAAATAATATTGATTAATTATTGTAAACAACCCAAAAACAATTGTATTATTATAGTAAAAATTGGATTTTTCTTCAATTAAAAATCAGAGGAATTATAAATAAAAAATATAAATATTTCAACTTTCGCTGCTATATTGACATATTTATATCATCCCTGTTTGTGATCATCTCTCCTTAATGGTATCACCATTTTGTAGAACCCCCCGATGGTCATATTTATGGGATAAACAGGTAAGCAATGGCGCGACAATGACCGAAAAAGTTGCCAGTCAACTAAAGGCGGCTAAGCCAATGCGGCGGAACGATGTGAGCCAAAGCCAGTGAGGCTCAAAAGGATTCTTTAATTTAATCCCAAGAAGGTTAGAGGGTTCTTCTTCGAATGGGAACAGAAATGAAGCGGAATATCAATTTGATGAGCTCAAGAGCTTGTCACTTTTTGATATTTCTGCATTTGTACTGTTACCCAAGGAAGTGGTTCCAATTTTGAAGGATATAAAGGGTATTAAATGAAGGTACATCAATTGAAAGAGGTTTTAAAACAAATAAAAAATTATATTAAAAAGCTATAAATCAAAGTATTCGTTTTTTTTTTACATTTAATTAAATAAATAAAATAAATTTTCTATTGATAATTTTGCAATTTAATCTTGCTTTTTATCAGAGTTCAATATTTTTTTTGTTTTGTTCCTTCCTTTCAAAGTTCCTATTACCAATTATCTAAAATAAATATCCCAGATCATATCAACTTTAGGTTAACCTTTCACTTTTTAGCTGAGCTTGAAGTATTTTGCCAAAAATATTAAACAACATTTGCGCATAAAATTGAAGGCACATTTGATCCGGCCATAAGCCTTTACCCGAAGTACATTTCAGCATAAATCCGTTCGATATGCTTTTCAAAAAGGGTTCAATAGCTCAGCTCAGCCCAGCTCCGTTTCCACATTCCTTTTTCCTTCCGCATCCCATTGTGTGTGTGTGTGTGCCTGGTGTCCTGTGGCCACAGTTTCCATGGGCAGGAACACCCACGCGATTATTCTTTGGACCAACGGAAATCCCGTTCAAAAATACTCGATGGGTTGGTCGGAAAAGCGCCAGCGGGAAAATAGGTGTGGCAACACGGTGGGGGAGGTGGGGGAGATTTCAAAATGCGAGCATTTTTCTTTTCGACACAATTTTTACACTGTAAAGCAAGCAAATGTTTTTTTAAGCGGGAAGTAATAAATGTTATTCAATATTGACTTGCTTTGCATTTAGGGTGAATCACGGAAGTTGGCTTTATATTTAGATATTTTTTATAGTGGCTGCTTATGATAGCAAATGAGTCATTTGAGTGTATTCAAAGCAGTTTAGAGTGGAATGTAGAGGTGAAAAGGTTTTAAATGATTCAGAAATATAAATAATAATTCACGAAGTGCTAAGTTGTTAATGTTCTACCTTTTCAAAGTGGTTTTATCTTTAAAAAATCATAGAAACTGTCAAACTAAAAGGAACATGGTTAAAATATTAATAATAAATTTTATTTTGTATATTTCATATCCTGAAAAACACCCTGTCTTGGGCTGTAGAGTGTCCTTTTTGACTAAAGCTTGATTCTAGCTTGATTCCTATAATTTGTCTAAGAAAATGCTATGAAATTTGAATAATAATAAAACAAATTATTTTAAATTCCTTATATCTAGGCTTGGGTTGTGGAGTGTCCTTTTCCCTGGAGCCTGATTCCAGGGCCACCACATGACAATCATCAAATGTCAGGGACATATTCCCAACTGACAATCTACAGCATTGATTGTAGTTGCAACCCACAATAAAAAAACGGAGAGATAGAGGAGCATTCTTCTGCAGGGCTCTTGCTTCACGCCACTTAAACTGTCGCTCTTCATTGCGTGTTCAATGTGCCACGCCTCCTTTTTCCAGCCTCCGGCATCCGCCTCTCGATTTACGCCTATCCCGCTGCTTTTTCCTAGCTGGTCACTGGGAATGCTACGTGTCCTTTTTGGGTCTCTGTCACTTGGCTCAAGTGCGGCACAGCCGCTGTAAAAATAAATTGACTTGGAAATTGAAAAAAATAGCAGAAAATGAAAATGAAAACGAGAGTGGTAGTGGAAAGTGGAAATGGATGAGGACATAGAGGAGCAGGCAAGCAGCTCGCCAAATGAAATGATAACAGAGAATGGTCTCCGGATGAAGTGGCAGTGGCGGCCCAGAATGGGGCCAAAAGTCGGTTTAAATCGAAAGGGAAACGGTCTTCGTTGGCTGCTTTGAGTCTCAAGAGGTCGCCATGTGCGGGTACTTTGCTGGCACTTCGATAAGTTTCCCATAAGATCCGTCCAAAGTTCTACCATTCCCATTGATCCCCTGACCTATGTTGAGTGGGCAATATTGAGATGTTTATCTTGTTACCGGAACCACACAAAGTTCCGCTAAAACACTGAGGAAAAATTGAGGAAAAGGTTTTCATTTAAATTAATATAAATTGCTTTCTTTCTAAATCCTTTTTTGGAGATATTGTTCTATACCTAAGAATTTCCCATTAAATTAAATAAATATACCCGAAAATGTAAACCAATTTGTTCCCAATTTCTAAACTTTTTCCCCAGTGCTTTTGGTAAACATCAACCACAAAAGCTGAGCAAACTCAGATGCAACTCTCACGGTAGCAGCACCTTCGCTGCGTTGGGCATGGCCCTTGGAAAACTGCCACCTTATCACCTTATCAGTCTGCCCCTGAATGTTTGACCACCTTTTCGGACGAACTACAAGGGCACAAAATACAACAAATAGTACAAAAAAGTAAAAAAAAAAACACAAAAGAAGAAAGGCCGGCCGACCGCTGAGAGCAAACACGAAACGAGCAACTGCATCCGTTGGATGCATTGGCAAGGCAGCAACTCTGTTTGAATTTGTTTGACAAAAGTGTCGTAAAAACGGCTGCGAGTGCGTGGGAAAATGTGGGCACTGCCTAAGTAAACAACAAAAAATATAAAAAAGAAAAATAAAAACGAACAAGAGCCATGAAAAAATACGTACGGCGGCGGCGGCTGCAATTTGTTTACACGCGCTGTATCTGTTAGATACATTTCATATTTGTGAACTTGTGAAAATCGCTGAGACGTCTCAGCGCTGCTAATTAGGCGCATTTGTCCTCAACTTGACATAAGCCCACAAATTGGAAATGAAAATGGGCATGGAAATGTATATGGAAATGGAAATTTTCGAGCGTTGTTTACAGCTTCGTGTTAAAGCTGTAAATATTTGGGATCCCCACACCCCCCTTCGGTCCATGTTGAATCCAATTTAATAACAAAAGCGGCAAATGGCCCATTGCCGATAAAAAAAGATACAAAAGTGTGTGCATCTTGTTTCGCTTGGCATATGCGAAAATGGAAAGCCACAAATTCAAAATTCTCCACAGTCCGCCGCTCATTTCTCATACATATTTGCTCATGAGCTAACGGCCACTTGAAGATATCACTTAATGAGATTTGCGCATCTCCGAGTGCAACAACAGCAGCAAATAATGAAGACGTGCTTGAGTTGCCAAGTACCCCGGGGGGATCTGCTATACGTATCTGGGGGGTTTTAGGGGGGTGCACTGGTCGAAAAAAGGTTTACTTATTCTAACATTAAAAAGCCTTGAATATAATTTTTATATTCATATTCACTCACAGGCCTTTTTGTATTTTCTGTTTAAGGTTTAATTCTTTAAAGTATCTTGGGGTTTTTTTTTCAAGTTTTTTTTCGTTTCCTTTTTCAGTTTTAATACCAAATGTTTTTAAATTTATTAAAATTACATTATTTTCTTGTAGGTCCATTTATTTTGTAAAATATGCTTTAATTTATTTACAAAAAGATACAATTTTCAATTTAATAATCTTCAAAAAAATCAATTTATTGTCTATACCCTTTTCTAAATCACTCCCTAACCCTTTTTAAAATGTCAATTTTAAGTCTAAAAACATTCAGATTTATTTTTGGAATATTTTAGACTTATCTCTGAATAATCCCAACTTTCTCTCTGTGTAATACAGGGTGCAGGCTGCTGCACCTCGCACATCTCCCATCTGAATGCAGCAAGCGAACATCACTTGATTCTGATTAGCGTGCTGTCAAGCGTGAGAGTTGCATATACCCTCGCAGATACTTGTGATTCGAAGGCGGACATTTCTATATATATATAGACTTATATACATACATTATAGGATGCTGTATGGGGGTGGCAGGGAGGGTTGAGGGGTCACGACGCCGACGATACCAAAAGCCAGATAACAGCCGCCGAGAATACCCAAGCCGATGTCCATTTGGCCTCCGGTTGCGTTTTTAATCGCTTAATAAGCTCCACCGAACTTGTAATTAAGCCCAGGCGAAAGGCGGATAACAAGAAATAAAACAAAAACACTAGAAAAAAATTAGAGATTTAAAAAAGTGGATTTTGCTCGCCTAGATTAGGAAAAGCTAAAAGAAGCAACAACAAACAAGACTAAAAGTATAAATTAATTAAATTAAATTAACACACATTAAGGATCGTGAGTAGAAAATTCAGATAGTTTTTTAGTTTTATTTGAAAATTAATATATTTGACCTTACTTTTATTTTGGTCACGGGAATCTGATGCAATTTACTTTTCAATGAAATATACTTTTAGCTTCGATTGACAGCCTTTATATGTCAATATTCAAAGACACAGAAGGCCTCATCAAGGGAATTGCATTTGAAATTTGTAAACCCAAACTTGGAGGATATATGCAAAGATTAAAATTGAAATGGGCTTTGTTAATATCATCACACTTACCTTGACCACTATATATAAAATAATAATGAACTGAGTTAAACTAAAGGCTGTCATTTAAATGGTAAATATTAAACAAAAATTGCTTATACTTATTGAACAATCAAAAGCAGAATGAGAAATGTATTTAAAATGCTTTGCAACTTTGAATGATTGCCCTACATCATAATTATTATATATTATTCGAGGTACTCATGGGTGTCGACATTTTATTGAATGATTAATGATTGTTTAAATAATAACATAACGTTTTTTTTCGTATCTTTTAAAAATTGTTTTGTATTATAGTTTTAGACGCTTGTAAAGCAATTATCTTAATTATTTTTAAATAGCAATTTGACTATAAACTATAATTATATAAGTTACATTTCATGGATAACTGGGCATAAAAATTTTTTTATATACAAATAAATTAAGGTGTAAAAAACGATACAGATTTAAAGTATTTAAAACATATTTAGAATTATATTAAAATATATTAAAAATATTTTATTATTATTTAAATATTTAAAATAACTGTCTAAAATTATAAGCTAGCTGGAATACAAAGTCAATCAAATAAAATCCAGCTAGCTTTCCTTATGTTTTGTAGTTAATGTCCTCCGATTTATTTTTACATTTAATTTGCTCAAAGATTTAGGACAATTTAAGCACAGAAAGTCAGAAGAAACCCCCGAGAACACCTGTATATTGATTTGCTTTGATTGAAAACAGGTTCTACTATATATTTGGTACCTTTTGCGGCCTAGAATGCAGCCAGGCATATCGAATAGTCCCACCCACAGAAGGGCATTAGCACTCCCACGCACACGGCTCGCCCAACTCAATTGAAAGATTTACCTAACAAATCTCTGGGCCTGATCATGTTTACTTAGGATAAATAATTCAATATACATGGGGCACCGAAAAAGGTGGGCAACCGGAGGCGAATCTCGGCATTGTGCCACAGTGTGCGCAGCCCAAGTTCCGCCTCCTGGCACGCCTATCTCTTTGATTGAATCTCTCTCTGGCTTTATTGTATTCCTCAGTGCTCGACATCCTAAATAAAAATGAATATATAGATAAAAACAATGTGGGGAAGAGCTCGGATGTGTGAGTTAGATGGGTGGATTTGATTTAACACGGAGAGAAATATGGGTTAAAAAAGATTAACAAGTTTTCTAGTAAAAAAATGCACAGAAAACTGTGAATTTTACTCTACAATTTTGGCAAATATAGAAAATTGTATTTATTTTATTGAAATTATTTGAAACTTATCATTTTTATATAAAATTCTAATATATAATACTTACCCAAAAAACCCTAAGTAAATTGATAATCATTTATAACAAACATTTGCCACTGCAGGTTTCTAGGAAATGAATTCCCATTTATTTTCAAATATTTTTCATAATTTACTAAATTTTTTTCCCTCTGCACAAATATTCAATAATCTATGTGAATATATATACTCGAATGCTTGAATGTGAACTAGAGAAGTTATCATACGCCTCGTCAGTTTTATTTGCAAAAGCTCGTAACGTCTTGTCAATTGAATTATTTGGAAGGCCCGGCAAAAAGACAAATTGATGGACTTACAAAGAGGAATACTCGTTGCATACTTTATGCAGAGTCAAGAGAGTTTTGGAAACCACTTAAAGGATTCCAATGGCAAAAATTTCATAAAATTTGAAATAGATTTTCAGCACAAGTTCCCAGCAGAGCTCACTTCTCTAGCATTCTGCACGCTTTCCCTGATTGCTTTTGTTTGCGCTTCACTTTCGCCACCACACCCTTTGCTCATTTTCTTTCAATCTAAGGAAAGCGAAAAATATATATAATATAAAATAAAATATATATTTTTGACTGCACTCTTAAACTTTGCCTGCCTTGAATCCATCTTTTCGCTCTTATTTACCACTATTTCATTCCCGCCCTGCCCAAGGGCCACAGAAAAGTTTTAATTGCAATTTTCAGTTTGACATTATTTCGTGAACTCGTCGTCTTTTTGCAATTAATGAAAACTTATTTACCCGGGTCAACAAGTCACTAAGAAGTCCCACCGATTTTTCACTTCTCCGATTCTTTTCCATTGCAACTTGCAGGGCGCCCACGGATCGCAAGAAGGAGCACATCAAGCGCCCGATGAACGCCTTCATGGTCTGGGCACAGGCAGCCCGCCGGGTCATGTCCAAGCAGTATCCGCATCTACAGAACTCGGAGCTCAGCAAATCGCTGGGCAAACTCTGGAAGTAAGTAAACTATGTATATACATATATATACCACTCAAAATGAGGAAAGAGACAGGAATAATTAGGAATTTAGGGGACTAGGAGATACCCTAGATAGTTTTTAAAAGATTAGAAAAGAAAAAAAAATTTAAATTAATTAAATAAATAAAAAAAAAACGTATAGATTGATCTAATTTTGATGTCCTTTATATCATAATTAACTCCTCCCTTTATCCTTTGAATTCAATCTTACAAGTACAACATACCCCTAGATCCTCTTTGGTATCCTTTATAAATACAAAAATAAAGAAATGGAAGAAGCACGTCTCTGGAAGCATAAACGTTGGGGCATGGACCACTTGGAAAGTGTCTTTTATAAGCTCCACTTCTCGGCCAGACAAAGAAGCCACCAGGAGAAGCAGCCAGTGAGTAGGGGGGAGCAGCCATCCCCTTGAAGTTTATTTAAGGGCTTTTGGCCAGGACAGGGAATTGCATTAGGAGACAGTTCTCAGTGCCAACCAAATGATATCAGGTACTCAAAGGGAACCCCCAACTAAAGCAACAATAAATAAAGTCAGATAAATACCTAAAATAAGTGAAGATAAATATAACTCTCTTTGATATGTAGCAAATATTTGATTTGGGATTTATTACGATTAAATTCATATCGATTTTAGGTATGAAAAGAGCTAACTAAATAATACTATATGAATAATTAATAATAAATAAGTAATAAGACATCAAAATGAATTAAAATCAAGCCTGGCAGTAGAAGTTCAATTAAATTCTAGAATTTCTGAATGAAAATAAAGAAAAGGTAAAATTTATTCCTTGAAATCTGACCTAAGACAATATAAAATCAAATTTATAGTCACTATCTTTTAGAAAAATTGTTATGAAATTCCAGTGAATCAAAATTCGAATTATATTTATAATATATATATTTCCGATCGCGTGAATCACTTGCTTCTCCCCCTTAGAAATCGATCTGTCACTGAGGGATCAGATTAATCCCAAACCGTCAGGCAAAAAGGCGATCTGCGCCACAGCGGCGTCATTTTCCTACATTGTTCGTAATAAAATATTGTCCGGTTTAAAATTAAAATTTCACAGTTCAGCGCTTCGGGGGCCAGAGATAAGCATTCTTCCACTGATAAGAAAGCAAAGCATCCGCCTCAACTAATTGGGAAGGCGAGAGCTGGACCAATTTGTTAAGCCATAAATAAAGCTCGTTTAATTGACTGTCAGAGAGGGTATGTTTTTTTTTTTAAGAAGAGATAATTCGAATAAACAAGAAATCAAAGTCTTGGACAACAAACTAAACTCAGAAAAGCAAGAAATATTAACAATTTTCATTTTTTTTGCTTCATAAAGAAATAAATACTTAGAAGTTCCCTTTAACATCCTTTAAAAACTTTAATATTATTTTCTTCTACCCGCTCATGAAATTTTCTTCTACTTTTTTTTTACAGAAATCTTAAGGACAGCGACAAGAAGCCTTTCATGGAATTCGCCGAGAAGCTTCGGATGACGCACAAGCAGGAGCATCCCGACTACAAATACCAGCCGCGTCGCAAGAAGGCTCGCGTCATGCAGCCGCAAGGAGATGGAGGAGCTCCTTCTTCTGGAGCCGACTTACCATTAGCCAGTTCTAGTTCCGGCGCCAAGCCCAGGAGCAGCACTTCCACCCTGACCAGCAATGGCCAGAGGCGAGCTGGAAAGTCGGGAAATGCATCGGGCCTGAGCCTTTGCACAACGGCCAGCTCTAGTTCCAGTGCAAATTTGGCGCTGACCGGCAGCAACAGCAGCAGCTCCGATGTCTTCAGTAATGAGGCCTTCATGAAGTCCCTAAACAGTGCCTGTGCGGCCAGCCTGATGGAGCAGGGTCTCAGTCTGGGCAGCGAAACAGGATTGGATTCACCCTGCTCCACGGGCAGTTCCCTCTCCTCACTGACGCCACCGGCCACGCCATACAGTGGTGGCTCCTCTTCGGCGAACCTCGGCCGCTCCACAGTTCCAGCTGCAGTGGCTTCAGCAGTCAATAACCCAAGCCTCTTGCTGCGGCAACTGAGTGAGCCAGTGGCGAATGGCTCTGGCCACGATTATGGAGTCCTGATGGAGGCCGGCAGGGAGTACATAGCTCTGGGTGAGGTCAATTACCAGGCACAGACGGCAGCGTCGGCAGCAGGTCAGGAAATGGACTTCCTGGAGAACATCAATGGATATGGCGGCTATGCGGGCGGAAGGGTGAGTTACCCAGGCTATTCCTACACTGCAACTGGGGGAGGATTTGGGACGGAGCAGCAGCAGCACCATCACCACCACCACCACCACCACCAGCAGCAGCAGTCTCAGCAGGCGTCACAGGCCAGTGGAGCCTTAAATTACAAGCCCACCAGTGCCTCAGTCTCCTCCTCAGCCGCCGACATCGATCCCAAGGAAATTGACCAGTATCTCATGGATCAAATGCTGCCCATGACGCATCACCATTCGCCGCCTTTGAACTCCTCCGCCTCGCTCTCCTCGGCCTGCTCCAGTGCCAGTTCGCAGCCGGTGGTGGAGTGTGCCGCCTACTATGAGCACTTGGGCTATCCCACAACCAGCTCCTCATCCTCCATTGGCAATCAGGGCTCCCAGGGCTCGCCCTTTGCCCCACAGCAACCATATGCCAATGCCAGTGCAGGAGTAACTGCCTCCCTGGCTCCCGCCTTGAGTGTTTCCTCTCCGCAGCAGCAGCAGCTGGAGCAGGAGCTGCAGCAGCCACTGCAGGAGCAGCATCAGCAGCAGCATCAGAATCCATCGCAGCATCATCTGTGGGGCACTTACACTTATGTCAATCCCTAAGCTACTTAATTTGCACATTTGTTGTCCTACACAGAGAGGAAAAATATAAGTAAACTTTAAAAGGAAGTTAAAGAAATATTTTAATTTAATTTTTAATATTCTTTTTGGCGTTGTTAAAGAAGATTCAAGAGTAAAACAAAGATAGTTCCTTAAAGCCAGTGAAAACTTTAACAAAAATAATTATAATTTTAAATATTTATAGAAAATGTAAGCCATTTTAGCTTGAATATATCGAATATTTTATTCTCAAGGCAAATTCAGTTATGTTAAAATTTTTCTCTATGGTTTTATTAATTTTCATAAAAATCAGCTTAATAATTCTTAAGTTTTACTTAAAAACTTTGTTGGGAATTTATTTAACTGACTTCTATAAACATTGTATGTAGTTTTCCTCTGTGTAGGCACCCCTATTCACCTCCGAATTCCTCCCCTCTTTATGGGTCACTCAGATGGCTTTCGTTTATTGGTTTATTGTCTGTGCAATGTCTGTGCAAGTGCGTCTGTGTGTGTGTGGGTGTGGGTGTGTGGCTCGAGGGTCTCTTTGAAGATTCCCAGCAATTTAAGCTAATCGCTGCGATTTTCGTTTATGGCTGCATTTCTCTCCCTTGAATATGCGATTCGAATGCGAATCGAAAAAGAAATGCCAAGAAAAGCCAATATAATCAAAATGGAAATTGTTGTCATGAGTTGTTTTCTTTTTTTGCATTGGCAAAAATATCCCCATAGCTGGGGCTGATATCATAGCTAATTGGAAGCAATATAAACTAGTAGTTTTATTGACAATTTGGATTAGTATGCAAATAATATTTAAACAAGCAAAAACAGTATACGCAATGGTGTAAAAAATATGTAAGAAAACTATAAATATGGAATAGAAATTTAAGTGAAATCTAAACATAAGAAAATTCCATCACATAAAATGTTAAATAATTGGAAATTATAATAAATTTATAAGAAAAATCATTGGGCAAATAATTATGAAATATTTTCAATCATAAAAAATCAATATAAAAGGAAAATGAAATAATTGGTTTTCAGATAAGCCAAAACAAGGTAAGCAAAATCCCATTTGTATCAGTTTACAGCTTGCAGCATTAATATCAATGTTCCAGATTTTTGTTCAAAATAAAATTGACAAAAAATCTGCAATCTGAAATTGCCTTTGGCTAACAGAAATTCTGCCGAAAAGGGCGTGGCTTATGGCAGTTTCCCACACTATCTATCCGAGCCTGCCAGCAGTTGGTGCTTTAAAAGCACCTGTAACCGTTGTAAAACCAAAATAAATTCCAACGAAATTAACACCCGCCTACCAAAAAAACGAGTATTTCACTTCAGTTTTGCGCAGAGCAAAACAATTTGAAATAAAATGAAAATCACACTCAGCCTCGAATGGGGCGTTATTTTCTGTTTGTTTTCTCCTTTGATTTTTTTTTTGTATTTAGCACAGCATTTATTTTATTTATTTAAATTTTTGGAAGCTTAAGTTCAATTTGCGCCTGTAACAAGTTGTTGTTAATTGAAGCGCAAACAGGAAAGGAAACAAAAGAAAAAATATATATACGAAGGGAGACATTAGAAGAAAAGCAAAAATGGCCGGAAAAATAAAATGGCGAAATACAAACAAAAATGTATTTATATGTGTTTGCATTAATTTAGAAAGTTGCAAATTAACACATTTAACGAAAACCCCCTTGTTTATTTATTCGCATAATTTATGTACAGTATTTATTTTCAGATTTTATTTTCCTTCTTTTTCGTGCCAGTCGCCAGACGCTTTCTCACTAATTATGTAAATTATTTTTGTCGATTTCGCGACCGCCGATTGGGCAGCCGATTTGCTGGAATTATTGCGCCACAAAATGTGCCAAGAAAGTATCGAAAACAGCTCGGGGACCAAAGGCAAAAGAATTTCGAAAGTTCTGGGGGGGGCAAAATGAATAATCAGTTAATGAGCTTGCATTATTAATATATCAATTAAGTTGTTCAATGGCTAAGATTTGAAGCTGATTTGATTTTTAATGAATTATGCAAAGCAGTTGGGAAAAAGATATTTTCTATAAGGGTGGAAATATATTTAAGATGGATTTTCAGATATCTTTGATGTTTAAGATGCTGAAAAATAAGTATAGTTTAATATGTTTCTGATATGTTGATATGCAAAGGCATTTTTTAAAAGTTTAAAGTGTGGGATTTATTATTTGAAGGGTTCTGAATTTATTAAATTGGAAAATAACTTAATGGAATGGAACTTATTCATCAAAGGAGAGCATTTCAAGTTCTTTATAAACTTTATTAACCGATTTTAAATCAAAGATTTCTAAATATCTAATAATTCTTTGCTTTCCTAGTAATTTTATCTGCCTTTAAACCAATTTCATTTTATTTTCTATTTCTTGTGAATAAATAGGCATTAATTTAATCAAAAGAATTTCTTCATTTATTTTCTATTTGAATTTACATTCTCGGTAATCGCTTAGTGATGAAGCAAAGATTAGAGAAGTAATTTAATTCACCTCAATTTTGATTGACGTTCAGCGGTGGAAAGCGAAATAATTTCGGGTTTTAAGGATGAGACAGGAGGTATTCACGTGGCAAATTAAAGGTCAGAGCGAAATGCACTGAAGCAGCAAATGTGGATGTCATTCCTCATTAATTTTCAAAGCGGACAGGCCAAACAAATGTTGTGACTGCCTGACGCCGCCCATTCATGTCCTGGACAAGGACACACACACACTCTCCTTTGTGCGATGGCTGTTTAAATATTATTAAAACTAATGACGTTTGCAGCAAACTTTTGCCCGAACTCTCTGGCCTCTCTCTTTTTTATTGCCGGTCATGCAATGGGGCGTATGCGTAATGAAATTCTGTTGCCTTGTGCTCTCTCGCCGTAACTCAATTAATGGAGGAGTAGGAAACTTCTGCCGTGCGGTCTCGGTTTAAATTCACTTAAAACTTGGCTGATCCGATTGTTCGGTATGGACCTCTCTCATTAGGCCGGGGCTTAGCACCTGAGCTGGTGTCGGAATGAAAATATTATTCAAATTGGGCTGCACACGAGATCCGCCTAATGGCCGTGGAAAATCTTTGAGAAAAGCTGCTGGCTTGAAGTTTTTTTTTTAGTCAGAGATGAAGAAAAATGGAAAAGAATAATATAATTTATGTATTTTGTATTTTAAATCAACTCAAAATATTTATTTCAATATTTTTTTTAATAACTTTCGACTGGCAAAAGTAACAATTCTTTTTTCAGTTTCTAATTTTTCCTTTGTTATAGTTTTTCCCCAAATTTTCCGGCAGCACTGGTAGTGACCCCTTGGCAAAACCCACTTGGACTTGGAAAGTGTGCCAGCCTGCTCAGAAAACGAAATTGTGTGAGAGGAAAAATGGATGGGGCCCGAGTAATGGCCGCATTCTGCCTGTTGTTTTCCTCTGCAATTTGGTTTTTAACGGCAGCAAAATGTGAAAATGTCAGGCACTCAAGCAGCTCAAGTTATCCTGCGGAGTGGCGAACAAAACAAAGAAGGAAAATAATAATGTGGAGCCATTTGAATAAAATATAAGGCGAGAAAAGTTAAATGTAATGCGAAAGCCGCAGCCAAGCTTCATACATATTTTTCTTTTTTTCGTATTGTGTATTGTGCGTCGTCTACTTGAAAGTAAATTGAAATTTCGTTTCGTTTTTTAATACTCTTGCAGAAGCACTCACATTATGAAGGACATTTCAGATGGTGAATGAGGCATGTTTTTAAGATGAAATCACAGATATAAAGCCAGATTAGAGGTTGAATAATATGTGGAATAAGTGTGTGGTAAGTTATCTTTTGGGAGTTTGTTTATGTAAATTGTGTTACGGTTTTTTGTTGCTTTTTGAGAGTCTAGAGAAAATATTAATAAGAAAATAATTATGGATATATGTTTTTTTTTCAGTTGTGTAATTGAATTTTTATATTCTACTAATTACAATTAGGAGTTCATTGTGTTTGATAAAATTCTAGGAACTTTGTTTTATAAACAAAACTCGCTTTGAAATAATAATTGTATTTATATGAAATATCTCTTATACTTTCTTGGGTAATTAAAGGAATATTTTCTTATTTTGTTTACCAAGTTTAGCTTAAAAAAAATCAAAATCAGCGTATCTCCACTTCGCTGCCCAAACATTAACTGCCTTAGTTGCTTACTCAATGTTACCTGCCTCGTTTAACCGAAATTTATTCGAATTTTTAATGCCACCCCCCGAAAAAGAGGCCCAGAAAAAAGCGAAAAAGGTAAGATGATTTTAATGGCTAGAAGAAGGTCTTTTATCGCCGCCCCAAAGCAGGCTATGCCAAATGCAAACAAAGTCGCACTAAACTTGGGCGACTGCTTTAATGCGCTCGGATGGAAGTATGCAGCGAAATAATTCTGTTTGCACATCAATCAAAGCGTTTTTTTTTCTTAGGGGGCGTATTGAGGTGGGGTTTCAGCCAAAAAATCACTTTTGGACCAACGCCCGCGCATTTGAGCCATCAATCAGCGTCGGGCAAATGCTGCTTATCATATTGCTGGTGGAGGAGTAACGCTGCTGCCAGTGCATCAAATTGATATTTGTCAATAATCTTATTTTATATACATATATATATTTTATATATATACACATTTTTTCTGCTGCCCACGCGGCGGATATATAGCTGGCTGTGATAAATGTCAGCCAACATGACAAAATATGCTCTGCGGTTGCAGAAGAGACGTGACGAGCACAATGACACGAAATGGTTGAAAATTACCAATAAATGGCATCAATTTAATTAAAAATTCAGTTTTAATATAAAAAAATGTTGAGTATTTATTCTGTGCTTGGCAATCACTTTTGTAGCCGCGAGCTGCTAGGGAAGCTAATTAAATAGTCAGTTTGCCGGAAATTGATGTATGTAAATTATTAAATGGCATTCAGGTGAATCATATAGTATTTCCTTTTATATAATAGAAATTAATTTCAATTTTATTATGCCTAAAGTGCCTATATTTAAAAGGGAAATTTTTGTATTTGTAAAAGGCAGAAATCAGAGATAGCCTTTAACCTTTCTCCTGGACAAAATAAAATAAATTTCAAACACGAAAAAAGGCTTTTAAATTGGATGACAATAAAAAGGGAACTGTGTGGAAAAGGATACACAGATACAGATACATTCACTCGCATATAACCCCAGGTGAACTTTGATTTCACGTCCTTAAATACATCAAATATTGGCCCATATTCTATATCCGTTGAGCTGCGCTTAGAGTTAATATTTGCGAGCGTCCGCCCCCCAAGGACCCACCCAATTCGGTTTGAATTGGCGAAACTATCAACTCGATTGAAGGACAACTTTAATGTACACACAGCTCACACACACACAGCAGCTCCATCCATTAGCCAAGGCATCGGATAGTATACTTTGAGTGGGCAAAAGCAGCTTGTTAGGCACTCGAGCCTTTGCCTGGTTGCTACTTTGGCAGCTTCTTTGCCTTTCTACGGGCTACAGTTTCATGTCTCTGCTGCTGCTTCTAGTCCTGCAGGTCCTTCTCCAACTCCTGCCGGCTTGTTTTCAATTATCTGGCATTACACTTATATACACACTTTGATACACATCATTGGCTGCTGTGCGTTCTAATCAATGAACATTGAATAACTCCTGGCATGTGGATGGGGACTTTTTACGAACAAGTCTGCACTTTACATTCAGGAACTGAAGAGGACACCCAAAGGGAAACTGATGCGAACACAAAGTAGGATGTGTGTGTAGTGATGGGAATCTAACTATATATCTAAATAAAAAGTTGAAGGCAAAAAATTGGTTTAAGTTACAAAATAAATTTGAAGGTGAAGATAAAAAACTTCCTCACATATATCGAGAATTTAGTTAAGATCCTTTACAATCTCTATAATTTAAATATTATAATTAAGCCGGAAAACCCTCAGTAAATGGCTTGAAAAACCTTAGAAAGCTTCTACAAAAAATAGGACCTGACAACAATTAATAGAAAAAACCCCACTCATTCACCATATATCCTGCCACCTCTATCCTTTTTCTGACAAAGTGCAGCATCAGTTCCATACCAACACATCCGTAAGGACCTCCCACGTACACATACTCTTCTATCTGATTAGCAATTGCACAATTAACCCTTGGAGGCCTACTACACACACTCATGTGTTGTGTGTGCATGCGGGAAAATTGAAATTACCTTTTAACTAGATTTCACACCAACCCACTCTGCCTTCGGGTTTCGCTATCGTTCTCAGTGAACAATGACTTGGCATATTTTAATTAACCCATTGTGTCGCAGTTCCTGCTTCGCGCCAACAATTATCATTTGTGACAAACGCATTCACACTGCTCGACGACAAAACGACGATGACAGTCAGCGGTTTTTAATTAACTTTACCAGCCAGCCTGGCATTTCAGCGGAAATTAAAGACTAAAAATAACAAGGATTGTTGGAAATCGTTGTGGTTTGACTTTGATTTAAGCTAGAAATTTGCTAATTTCAGAGAAAATCAGAAAAATGGGGTTGGGTTGGGTTAAATTTAAAGTAGAGGACGGGATTTTCACCGGTTTTAAAGTAAGATTTAAATACTTATTAAAAGCTTAATACTAAATTCTCAGAACATACAGTAATCATTATAAACTATCTCCCTAATGTTATAAATTAGAGAATAACAAAGTTAGACTGCTAGGAAACTTTGCCTTGCAGAATTCAAATTCATAAAGTTGTATATTTTCTACCAAATTAGTTATTCAAGGCCATGTTAAAGTCCTAGCAGGCCAAGAATCCTTTGAAACAATTCCAAGAATTTTGTGGGTGCAACAATTTTCGTGTCTTCTCTTTTATAGTTTTTCTGAAATTTATTTTTTTTTTGTTTGCTATTCTTGGTTTCCAAAGTTTTTGTTATGTGTGAAATTCTGTGTTGGCCGCAATCTAGCTCCTGAGTCCTGGCGCCTGGTGCCTGGCAAGTTCTTTGTCTGCGGTTCCAGTAATGTGTGAGAGTGACGGGTGAGTGTGTGTGTGTGTGTTCTTGTGGGTGCTAAGGATGGGTTTTTGGGGGGTGCCAAGGCAACTTGGAGCGTCTTAATTAGCTAATGGTTGCCTTGCTGCCGCACGGCCTTGCAGGCACGAAAAAGAGCTTAGACCGCCTTGCCGGCTCAAACTCAATTTCCCACGTAACAAATTGGCCTGATTGGCATGCAAAAAAAAAGAAAAGAAAATAAATCCTTTGCCTTTTTTCATTTTCCTTGCTGCTGCATTGATAATAATGCAAAGTCTTGGCTACTTTGGCTAAGGCTTGAATGCCCTGTCAGAGGATTCACGGAAGCAGTGGAAATGCAATTTACCTGGCCACCGCCTTCCTGGTGAGTCACTAAGCAGGACTATGGCAGACCAAAGGACTTGCCCTTGTACTGGAAGAAGAAAGGAAATACTCAAGCTTAAAATAAAAGCTATAATTTAATTAGAAGTCAAGTGAAATATATAACAAGTGGGGAGATAAAGCAGAAAGATCTGTTTATTAAGATTGAATTAAAAATAAATTTAGTAAATAAAAAGTAAGTAGAGCAGTTTGTTTTTAAATATTTTCTCTTATCACTGCCAATTTAAAATACTTAAAATACTTATGCATTATCTAGTCACCTCATCAATTTCTTTCTCTGCACACCTCCACACTCCACAGGGAGAAGTAAAAGAAAAAAGAGAGAGAGAAACATCTGCTAAAAGGACACTTAATGGTTATGTAAATTTCAGGCCTCGAATGGCCTTTTGGAAAGCGACTTTTAATATGTAGCCACATAAACATTTCGCTGCCCTGTGGTTTTGTCTATGGCGCTGGCCGTATCTGCTGGGCTTTTATGTAAATGCCTGGCCAACAGTGCGTATGATGTACGCATAAAATGTTTACGAGTGCCGTAATAAAATCAAATCAAAATTTAATGCTGGCACAAGAGCGTATCCAGGAGATCCTTTTATGCCTTTGCATCCATCAAAATGTCAAATGACCTGTCCACACGAGATGGCCATCGTCCATATGGATATGGTTGTACTCGAACTTGTATGCTCACTGTTGCTCCCCTAAAAACAAATCCCCAAATTCTCTAGGACGCAACTCAGCGAGGCATCAATCAGGCTTCGGTGGGGTAGCTCTGGATTTTGTCCAGGAATCACGCTTGGCGCCGTGGCAAACTTTCTGCTAATCCATTTTACGTGCCTGCTATGAATATTCCAAGGGCAAGGACGCTCTCTCCTTCAGTTCATTCGCTTGTCTGGTCGAGCATGAGAAATGAATATACTTATCTGTAAGGGAAAATTCGTGTTTGTCTCTGCTCGCAAATACCCCGCTCTCTCCCGATGGCATTTTTCCGATGGATGATTTCCTCATCCGGCGCAAATTCATCATCAAAAATCCAAAACATACAATTCCTTTTTCGTTTAATGTATGCAAAAAGGAAAGCAGACTTTATTTGAAATATACTCTCCTCATAATCAGCTTAAGGGAAGGTAAGGTAGTGAGCTTCATTTAAATAATAAATTTGATCAGAAACTGATGACAAAGGTCTTGATATCTTAACGAATTTCTTTGATAAATATTTAAGCATAAATCGAATTTTGTGGGAGTCAGTATGGGGCTTAAGTTTGTCTTGCTTTTATAATAATTATTTATAGTTAAGGGCTTTACATATATTTAATATTTTACCTTAAGCAGGCAGAATTTATTTCATTTCATGAACAATAGAGTCCTGAATTTTCATTGTTTCCTTTAACAGCTCTTACCTTTAACCTTTTCACAGCGATTTTCTGGGAAATTGCATATCACCGGAAGCCGTCATTAGCACTGCTTACGGCAAGCAGTCACTTCCTTTAAGCAGTTCGGATCGATGCCAGTTCGTGCCAGGCAGTTATCGCAGCTCCTTGGCCATTAAAGCGAAATATGAACCCTTTCGGGCAAAATGAGATTGCTTACCAGAATGCGATGAACATTAGCGAATATGTATAGTACTTAGATGAAGCTCGTTCCAGGGTTTATGTTGAACTTTTGCGGCGGCGGAAATTATTTCTGGCCTTGAAGGCGGGCAAAGTTTTGCCTGGTTTTCACCCCGCCCACCTAATTCACTCATCATCAAGTCAATCAAGTTTTAATGATGCCACAATAACGCCACCCCGCTGAATAATTTAAGAAATGTCCATGGGGCATTATTTTCCTGGCCGCCCCCTGATTTATATTATTGCGGCATACTTATGAGCTCAGGCAAAGGCGAAGAAATCTGAAATTTTAATTGCGAGCAATTTTCCTTAAGTGTCGTCCGGCCATAATTGGAAATTTATGAGAATTTTAATGAATGAGTACAGATTGCCGAACACGCTTCGTTTGCTTGGTTTGCACAGTTTTATTTATTGAAAAATACTTTTGGTTTTCTTGCGGCTTTCTTCTTGTTGCTTGGTAAATAGTTTCGCATTTGTTTTTGTTTTTTGTTTTTCTTGTTTCTTTGGGTTTACACATATGCATTTAATGATATGATTTCCATTTATGGATTTTCGTATTCGACTAGCTCATTATACACACACATAGATATATAATACATTTACATTTACATATATATAAATATATAACTGGGTTTTTAGACCCAAGCACAGGGTCTGGTAGTTGAACTCTAAAAAATACAGACAACACAGTCTGACAAGTATTTTATATCTTGTTTTTCGTTCCTGGCGTCTGGCCATTTTCTTCTTTTTTTGTGCCTTGGCCAGTGCTGACAGATAAATGGTTGAGAAATAAAAATATAGAGAGTGAAAAATATTTGAAAAATTAGTTATAAGGGAATGCTTTTGTTTGTTAATTTGAGGAATGTTTCATATTTACAATAAAGCTTATATTCATCTGAAATATGGAAATGTTGTTAAAGGAACTAAGTATTTTTATTAAATTAATTTAAAATAGAAGGTATGTTCTGTATAAAATATATATTCTACTATAGTTAGTTAAAGAAATTAACTATCAAAAACTTTAATTAGAATTTCAAGTTTAAAGCTTGTTCAAACGAGCAAATAATAAAATAAACCTCAACAAAATCTCTTATTTGTTTATTTATCTCTTTAAAAAATAAAGCTAAAGTCCTACAGCACTGGCTTGGTTTTTCTTTTTTTTGTTTTTCTTTTGGGCTTTAGCCAACATTTTTCATTGTTTGTTTTCTTTTTTTTTGGGGGGCTTTGCGTTCAGCCAGATTGGGGTTTAATTCATTTTCATTAGGTCCGCCCCGTGTGTCAATCTTCATCAGAAGACAAGCGCCCAAGTCCGATGTCCCTTGTCCTTTCGCCGCAGGATATACCTTGTGCCCGCCCCCTAGCTGCTGCTGCCTGAATGATTTGGGGATGAGATGGCCAGAACCATGCCCACAACCTGGGCCAGGATTCAAATTTCGAGTCGAGGGCAGCCTTCCCATTTTCAGTCCCGTCAGTCCTGCTTCCCTCGGTTCCTTGTCTGCCGCGTCCAGCGATTACAACAGCCTCTCCAGATCCTCGCTCTCCGCGTCGCTGATAAAGGAGTCGGTGTCCGTAAAGTAGTCGTCGTCACAGCGATTCCGGCGACAGCACACCCGCCTGCCCATCTCCTCGTCGCTCCAGTGCTCGAACTCCTCCTTGTGGTGCTCCAGCAGCATTAGTGACGGAAACAAACTATCGCAGCCACTGCACCTGTGAGGTGCGAAATTTCGTTGAACGAGATCCAGATGGAATCCAGGCGAAAGCCAAGCGAAAATACACAGGACAGGCGACAATGGGAGGGGCGGGACGAGAGAGAGAGAGAGAGAGTAGTGAACAGGTGAAAAGTGAGAGCGGCAGCTGGCTTAATTAAGTGCATTTCCCTTACCCGAAGTGACGCTTCTTTTGCTGGTGCGACGCCAGCTGCCGGTGACAATGGAACGCCCGGTCGCACACGTTGCAGGTAAGGGATTCATCTGGAAATTATGGGGATATATGTAGGATATATATGAGCAAAGGTACAGTAAGTTCTATAGAAATATCCTTTGGCTTAAATAAAATTCTTTTCAATTTTGCAAATACGAGTCCTTGGCATTACGTCTTTTTTAATCAGCTTTTTTAATTCTTTGCTTAGAAGGGAATATAATGCTACTACACTTTTTATTATATAAACATTATTATAAAGCTTGCAAAAATTAAATTTAATTAGTGACTGCTTTGACCTAGAAGAACCTTAAATTATATTATACGACATCAAGGATTCCTTCTCACAACCAGCTTATGTTTCTCCTAGAAAAACCCTTTAGCTCATTAGAGTAGCCTTCACCGTACCACTCCCAGTTGCAGTGGCTGCCCATTATGGGCTCCGGACTCCGGACCTTAAGTACAACTCACCGTAGTCATCATCATCGTCGGCCATGGCCAGGGCATGCAGTCGACTTATTGTGTTTTCGTTAATCTCCTTCGATGTTGACGTGGCCCCCGTTAGGTCCTTTGATGTTTTGGCTTTCGCCTGGCACAGCCCGAGCTCGCAAAGGGCGCTCTCCACCTCGTAGTTGCCCTGGCAATCGGCATCCGTGCAGGCTAATAGATTCCCATTCCCGCATCCGAGTCCACCACCACCTCCTCCTCCTCCGCCACCTGCACTGCCGTTGACATTGACGTTGCCATTGGCTTCACCTGGTGGCTCGTTGCCATTGCCATTGTGGGCATGACTGCTACAGGCGGCACTGGAGTTTGCGTTCGCTGCCAGCATTTCAAAGTCGTCTAGCTCATCGAACGGATCATCGATTTTGTGGCCAAGTGACACGGCATCGTCAGCCTCGGCGCTGAGGCGTCCATATGCCTTCCGTGGGGGCCGCTTCACATATTTGTCTGTTGGAAAAATGAAAGCAGGAAAATGAGGTGGAAAAATGCATGAAAAACTTTGCTAAACAAAACTGGGGTTCTATTGATAAAACATTTTATTTGCCAAAAGTCCCAGGAGGTCTGTATTTCAAAGGAACTCAATGGGGGACGGTCTCTTCATGTAAGCTTGCATATTAGGAGAATATTTATTAAAATGATTTCCATTTCCCAGGAGAATGAGGAAAATATAGCAAAAGTTCTGGGAAAAATATGGTGGAGGTCAACTTGAGTTGTTTGAGGGTTTGTTCATTATAATTCTTAAAAAACAAGCAGGGGTTTTATGTTAAAAGAAAATTTTAATTACGTTTTTTTGCTGACAGATTTCTTATATTAATTTAAATTTATAGAAATGCTTCGCAATAATAATAAAAACCAGTCATTAAAAATATATTTAAACGTGTCATAAAAGTTGCATAAATTATTTGAAATGACTTAAATTTATTTAAATTTAAAAGGAAATAACATAATTTAATTTAACTGATTTTAATTAAAGTGTCATTCCCCATAAAACTTAATTATAAAACCCAGTTGAAGTGGCAAAAGTTTGAAGTGCCTTTACCTCAACTTAAAACATTTGAATATATTTCGCAGAAAGCGGAAATTGCCATACAAAACTTCTCTCAATTGCTTTATGATTGTTTTTAAATGGTTTCTGCTTCTGCGTCCACATACTTTCCCCGGGTGATGCATTAGTTTTTCCAGTGTATAACTTTTTGTTTCCGCTTTAAGGGAAACTTTCGCTGCTATGGCGCAAAGCTTCGAAATTGAGAAATGTTCCTCAATGCATCAGAAAATTTATGGCGGCTTTTGTGCCGCCGAGACACAAAAAGTTTCCGCATTCTTCGTATATTTTTGTTGCTTATTTGTTTGTTGTCTTCTTGCCTGCATGTCCTTGAGTTGTGAAGTGATAAAATGAGATTTATTGGGGGGCTTTGTTTGCGATTGGCCGGGGGAAGGAAAGGACAATAAATAGTTGCTGGCGGTGAGATTTCATGAAGCCTTTATTTACGGTACAAAAATGGATGGCCCCCTTGATTTTTATGACCTCACTAGACGTTCGAGCCCCCATTAGCAGCTCATTATGTGGGCTTGGCTCTGTGTGCTGGCTTTAATTGCAATTGGGTTCAACACTGCGTATACGTGACGACACGAAATTGCCAGTTCCAGAGGGTTTAATCGCATTTAAATGTTCAATTAACTTAAAGTTTCGCTGGCAAAGTATTTAAGTTTTATGGAGTGATGTTGGGGTTTGACTTTTATGGGTAATTTGATGGAAAATCGGGGTTTCTTAGACTGAAACTGTATAAACACTGAGTGTATAAATACAAGTTTTTGATAAATCTCTTAAATCCGTTTAAACATTTGTCATTGCTTATTTATATTTATCATGCCACAAGGCAATTAAAACATAAGCCCAAATAAATATTTATTTAAATTTATTTGCTCTAAAAACCGCACTAAATTATGTCCTCAAACAATGCTTTAGACTGATGACCTCTGAATGTTTACTTGAAAATAAAAAATGATTAAGAGCTTCTGTTGCTGTGGCTTTTTCTGAAAAAAAAAATATACATAAACGACCATGAATATGAAAATATGTCGTGCTAAAAGGCGAATAAAAAACGCATACATATGGAGAGGAAAACATTTTGGTGGAAATGACGGATGGATGGGTTGCAAAGGCGGAAAAGAATGCGGAAAAACCAGTGGAGTGAGGTTCCGAAAAGCGCGACAGACCGTAAGGCAAACTAAAACTCAATTTTATCGCCAAAATGCGAAACCCAGAACGGTGGCTTGGCCGGAAAGTGTGGAAAACATTTAACGCAATGTTTGGGCTTGGAGCTCAAATGAATGGAAATTTATGACTTGGGACCGCCTTTAAGTTCTGTGCCGCCCGGTGGCTCTGACTCGTCGTGTAATCTCGCCAGATAAAAGTTTCTCTCGATTCTACTTTAGAATTACAGCACAAATTATTACAAATGATGCCGCCCGCCGCCGGCAGCCAGATATAAATCACGGCGGGAAAGACTGCAAGCCGGCAGACAGGAGCGGCGTTATTAATACGCCAGATAAATGCCTAATAATTCTTCGCATGCTGTGCCCGGGATACATTCTCCTTGCCAACTGCCAACCGTAATTTATGATACATTTTCTGTTCTGCCGTTGTTATTATTATTATTATTATTTTGTGATGTCTGGCCCAAAACACGAACTAATGATGCCGCCGGCCGAAAAATAGCCCCAGCCACATTTGATGGCCAGTGACCAGGACAGGACACAGAAAACCAAACAAAATTGAAAAAGTAATATAAAACAGTAACCAGTATCTTTGCTGGAGCCACAGCTAATTGGACATTGCACCTAGATGTACACAGGAATTAAGGGAAAATAAAGGAAATGAATTTTACACTTTAAATTTTAAAGCATTACGTTTTTATGGCATTTGAGGCAAAAAATGTCATCATTGGGAAAGGTTTTTTACATAAATTTTACCCTTTAAGGAAGTTTTTAATATCAAAAATATATTTGTTTTAGAAAATTTGATTTTTTTATATAAATTTTCATTTCAAGGAAGCTTAAACCAATTTTAAATATAAAAAATATATTTGTTTCATGAAATTGGATTCTAAAAACATTCTGAGAGTTACGCCTTTGAAACTTCATATTGGGTATCAAAGCATATAATCAAATTATTAAATAAATTAACAACTTGGTTGTATTTTTTTGTTGTGCACAGCCACAGATATCCACAGACAAACACTGACACACCCTCGACTAATTGCCATTGCTTGTTTTACAATTTTCCCCGCACAGATTCCGCAAATTGAATGCACAAACGCATTATTATCAATGACAAATGGCTGTCATAATTATCGGTTAATGCCGTAGCCATATGTTGCCCAGAATTTGCATAACACACATACCTCAGTAAAATTGATATATGTGCAACGTGTTTTTCTTGATTTTTTCTTAACTCCTTCATGTTAGATTTTTTTACTTATTTTATTTATGTAGGTAGTAAATGTACAAATTGAATAAACTTAACAAATATTTAATAGATTTTTGTTTGTTAATTAGACAGGATCTTAAAACTATTGTTCATAGAAAATTGATATATGTGCAAAACTTTTTAAACTACGAATATACATTTGTTATATAATTTAACTATGTTATTAATATTGAATAGTGTCTCCTTTTTGCTGATCTAATAATTTTATTCGCTTTGGCATTGAATTTGCCAAG